>JAVYIG010000113.1:337500-915841 GCA_035222895.1 Strongylocentrotus droebachiensis
GATTGATGGAAAATGTAAATGGTCATTTTCTCTAATTTTCACAATTACATTCTCACTGACGTACAAATTATGTACACTGATATACACTAACATCAAACAATATCATCGAGGGAGAGAAAAAGTACATTTTCTGCTTTTAGAAACAGCCTGGTTGCTTGCACTTTATAAATGGCTTCAACTCAATGTCAAAACCCTTCAAGGTTACAAGAAAAGTCTCCATTTTCAATCGGGGCTTGATCGCATCTTATGTGCTATTCAGGCATTCATATCATCAGCTGAGAGCCAGAAGGGTATTAACTACATACTTACACACTGAAAACACAGATCTAATGCCCTTCTGATTCTAGACATATAATTTGTATAGTAAAATATAGCAACTTATAACAGAGGTCATGAATTTAAAAGGTGTAACATATAAAGTGAGTGAAATAGGAGTGGAGTGCTTGTAGACACGTAGAGTGGTTTTGCTGACTGATTCGTGAAACACTTCCTCTGAAATTGATATGAAGGAATGAGCAATGTGCTGGTAGGGGATTCAACTGCATGTAAGGGAGTAGTTCGGAAGTGCCTTCTTGCTTCGAGTGATAGACACCTTGAGTTTGTGGATGCAATAAACTGAGTACTTACAGGAATTCATTGCAGGCTTGATGGTGCAGCTCAGCCAGGAATACATGTAATTCCACTAATGGCAAACTTGAATAGTTGAAGAAGATTTGCAGCGTGCGGCGGGGGCATTAAAATGAAGGGAAACTTGCGGGACAGTTGGGAGCAAATGCTCATGACAATTTGGATAATTGATCGAGCTGTATTTCATTAGACTTTGCCTTCTGGGTATTGTTTGGTGTGTTGTTAAATGGGGTAGGGAGTAAGGGAAGGAGGGAAAAGTAGTGGGTATAAAGTTTGTGAAGGATTTAAGAAATGGATATTAATTCTGTGCCCAATTAATTTCATCTTCCGGAGCTTCTTGTTGCTATGGTGACATGTATAGAGGCACAATAGGGGAAGCAGTAGAGCAGAGGTATCATTGTTGAGAGGTCCTCAGTTCAAAACCATGATTACTCTTGCTACTACTTCTACTTCTGATATTGGATATTTTTTAGAGCACCCATATCTACCACTCGAGATGCTCAAGCGCTCCAAAACAAACGCTTCTAAACTACCAATTTTGCTCACAGCTTTCAAGGAATTCTTACTGGTACCCATTTAACACCTGGATGGAGAGTGACAGATGTAGAATCATGTCTTGTCAAAGTTCACTAGTGCTGCACCGGGGCTCGAACCCATGACCTTCACATTTCCAGTCAAGTGTTTAAGCCACCTCTACCTCCACCACCACCACTTCCACCACAACCACCACCACCACCACCACCACCACCACCACCACCACCACCACCACCACCAACACTACCACCACCAACACCACCACCACCAACACCACCACCACCACCACCACCACCACCACCACCACCACCACCACCACCACCACCACCACCACCACCACCACCACCACTACTTCCATTTCTATACCGGCTATGTATCTCGAACCAATTCTTCTACATCTACTATATCGGCCTCACTGAGCAAGGAAAATAATGGCAGGCCTATTTTGCAAAGTCGTAGAAAGATGCGTACTAAATTTACAAAGTACAAGCAGTGACAGTGACGGTGGAAGATGCGGGGATGCGTCTGACATTTTGGAAGAATGTCGCAAGGATCTAATTCACAGCTTGAAACGACAGCTGCATTTCATCTGCCCATCAGCGTCCAATCACTGGCCTGAATTTACAACAGCTGACCAATCGGCGGCAAGCATTGCTAATGTTCAGCCAATAAAACAGTCCTTTTGTTTATCTGATTAGCAATGGTTCTGGTTGTGTCAGAAGAAAGTTAACAGCCTCCTGCATGTCGCAGCCAGTCTGACATTTCTCCAGTCAAGAATTTGAATATTGATCCAGATAGGCACCAAGCCATTGGCTTGCGTGAGTTTATATCACTGGCAGATGGTCGTTAGCAAGTGCGCATGCAACAAAGCAAATATCTGATCACTCCTGTGTAAGATTTTGACCATTCAATACATAATCCATATATATATACAGCATTAAAAAAAATTACAGAGATATCTGTCTTTTTCGACTTAAAAAAAAGAGCAAATTCACTTTAACTACAACATTTGAGTAGTTTTGTATCAATCAAGCACATCTTTTTAAAGTTTTGGATTTTTTGTTGCTAACAACCTTCGGATTGACGCTTAGCAGTCTACATTTAGCAGAACAGAGCAATGCGCTTAGGGCCCTTCTGCCAGCTACATATTGATACAAAAACATTTTCAATCATGCAAAACATGTTTGAAATATGTCTCCTAGCCTGTCATCTTTTTCATTTGCTAATGCATTATGCTTTCCAATTGATTTTGTTGTAAAGTAATTTTGCAAGAAGATAAAGAATATTTTTCATAGCATTTCTTCATAGAATTGTGCAAAGGAACTTTGTGATAAGTGTCCTGGCTTTTGAGCAGATTTGATAACACCCGCAGACCATAGGGTTGACAGAGGTGTGGAAATAAATAGAAGCAGTTCTGATTTGGTGCATAATGCACAATCTCATTTACTTTGTGCCTTTCATTGAATCGTACTTCCGGCAATTTTCTGTTAGTATATTTATCCTTGTATTTCAAAGGTCATATGCAATATTCAAAGCCAGTTCCGCTCAAATGCATTTCCATCACCAGGACTTCCGGGACCCCTTTCACAAAGCCTCTTTTCAATGACAAATGACAAAAAACACTGACAAACCTGCTGCTAACCAATCAGAAGCAAGGGTTTCACTAGCTTACAACAAAAACTATCATTTGTCACTGATGACAAGTTTTGTGAAATGGGGCCCATGCAGATTAACTTTTGTCTGCTCAAATGTTGACCACATACATACCAGCAACATGTCTGACATTTTCCTTGCCAACTCTGAAGTCTAAGATCAGATACCGAAGTTCTTTTTTTCTTCCCCTGAGGTGATAAGGGAGATGATCTGCACACCAGCCACATCATCCTGTGAGAGCCAGAATGGTGTAAGAGCATTGAAATATCTTTTTACTAAAATATAAAACACCCTCCTGCCTGTCAGCAGATGATATACTGTCTGTTTAGAACGAGAAAGGCATTGAAAAATAGCTCTTTATATAGAGTTATAGCCTTCTGGCTCCACACAGATGATGTAGTGTATGGCAGCAAGAAGGACATTAACTAATAGCCCTATACGTTCAGAGCTGTTAAGAGCCAGAAGGATGTTACCTATGTGTCAAAGTAAGAATTAGCATCGTTCTGGCTCCAAACAGATGATGTAGTGTATTGCAGTTAGAAGGATGTTAACTTATAGCGCTTTACATGATAGATGTAACACCTTTCTTGCTCTCAGATGATGTTCAGAGCTGTTCAGACCAGAAGGGTGTTACCTATGTGTTAAAGTAAGAATTAGCACCGTTGTGGCTCCAAACAAATGACATCAGCATAAAACGAGAAGGACGCTAATTAATAGCCCTTCAATGATAGATGTAACCCATTTCTTGCTCTCAGAAGATGTTCAGAGCTGTTCATAGCCAGAAAGGTGTTACCGCTGTGTCCAAGTAAGAATTAAAACCATTTCTAGCTCCAAACAGATGATGCTAGGTATATTGCAGCTAGAAAGACATTAACTAATAGCCCTTTACATGATAGATGTTACACCCTTTCAGTTGATGTTCAGAGCTGTAAATTCAGAGCCAGAACGGTGTTACCTCTGTGTTAAAGTAAGAATTAGCATCGTTCTAGCTCCACACAAATGATATAGTGTATTGTAGCTAGAAGGACATTAACTTATAGCCCTTCAATGATAGATGTAACACCCTTTTTGCTCTCAGAAGATGTTCAGAGCTGTTCAAAGTCAGAAGGGTGTTACCTCTGCTTTAAAGTAAGAATTAAAACCCTTTTTGGCTCCAAACAAAAGTTTATTGCAGCCAGAAGGACATTAACTATTATAGTGTCACATAAGAGTTAACACCCTTCTGGCTCTCAGCAGACTCTACATGATTGTGTATACAAATTGGAACTGATTGAAACATTGTTGGGCAGCTGTCTCTCTGATTGGTCTCGCCCAAGGAATGTCAGCGAGCAGATAGATTAATGTCTTCATTTGATACGCCCTGATTGCTTTGTGTCAGGTAAACTTGTCAGAGACTCTTTGACTTTGGTACGTGACATGCAGCTTTCGTAGGCCAGGCTCATCCCAGGTTTAGTGCTCGATGGGTTAATAGTATAATACTGGGGGGGGGGGGGGGGTTTCACAAAGACTGAGATCAACTTAGTTGGACTTGAACTATGGAAGGCTATTCATGCTACTGGTTGCTCTCACCATTGGTCTCTCAAGGGACGTCAGAAATCGACATAATCAAATTTGTTGATCTAGTAAAGTGTCGAAGAACAAAAGTCACTTATATTGTAAGCTTAAGTTATATTTAAGACTTGGACTTATACTACGGTAGGCGAGTTATGCCCTGAAAAAGTCTTGAACCAGATGCGAAATGAGAGGAAGAAAACCTTAAAAGTTATTATCTTTAGATAATATTTTTCCTTCAATAATGAACTATCAATAATTCTGTAATGAGATTTGTGACCACGATTTGTACGTCCCTTGAGAGACCAATGCCAGGAAGGGTGAGAGCAACCAGTGGCATGAACGGCCTACCATAGTTCAGGTCCAACTTTATTCGATCTTAGTCTTGGTGATAACCTTTGTATTTGTATAAACAAAAATAATGGTGTCCCCCTTTTTCCATAAACCAGGATCCGCCCCTACCTCCATGTACGTGTTGCATAGTACAGTTGGTATGCTCATTGCCAAATGAGGATGATGAACAACGATTGTTTGAATCGAGAGATCTCTGTAAGCTGTCTGCATGCATTGGTCCATCATGGGCCGTGCCAAGGCATAAGCAGACACAATCGTCTGGTATCAATTTAGATGAACCAAAACTTTGTTATAAAGCTTTGCAAGAAATATGTGATAAATAATCATCTTTCCCTAGTCTGAATCTTGTATCAAGAAACATTGTATAACTAAATGGTGCATGGCAAAACATATCCTTGAGTATTTTTTTGCACAAAAACTTGATAAAGAACTAGCATCCCATTCTCGTCTGAACATCGTATCATATGAAAATCTTATAACTGGGCGGGGCTTCGTGAGCATGCACTGATGATTGACTTCTTCAAAATTTGTTTCTTTTAGCTTTCTTAGAAACTAGTTGATGTTTTTATCTAGTCTATATACGTCCCTATCCCTACAGTGTATATGAGAATTCTTTGTAGACGTTTCTTTATTTACGTTTTGTTTCCTGACGCTGAACAGACTATAGGCCTGCTTTCATCAGACCAAAGTTGCAAAATAACCCGCTATTCTCAGACTCTGGATAGTTTCCAGAAGCTCGAAAATTGCGTCTTCACCAGACCGATACGCTCATCACAAACCACAATAAACAGGCGCAAGTTAGCCCGTTTTTTCCCAAATAAACAAGACCATTTTATCTCAGGACATTATCTCTACCAAATAGCCCTCTAATTGCAACTGCGGGCTGATAAAGACGCAAATTAACTGGCTAATTTGAGATTGGGCTAGTTGAAATTGCGGGTTATTTTGCAGCTTCGGTCTGATGAAAACAGGTCTTATAAGCTGTCTCGAAAGTGGGCAACATATCGGTAACATGGATGACATTCCATGGTTACCTTAAAGGTCAGAGGGAGAATAATTTGTACCGCCAGCCCCCCGAAAAGAGAGGTGATCTTCACACCCATCCTAAACAAATTGGAATTGATTGAAACATTGTAAGGCAGCTGCCTTTCTTATCGATCTCATCTGGATACAGTATTAGAAGCACGATCAATCAACCATATTATAACTGGTGCATGGGATTACATGCGTCCCATATGTATGAATCCGTGTATGTGTCATTATTTGCATGAGGGGTTTCGAGCCGGCCTGCCAGCAAAATTGATCTGCTTCATGCTTGAAGTGAAATTTGCAAAAGACCATTACAAATGCACATGTTTATTTCCCTGATGATTAATAATCACAATCTGTTTTATCACTTACAAATAAGTTTTTGTGCATTAATCCTTTCCAAGATTCAAAATTTGCTTTAGAAAAATAATCTCCTGAAGTGGAAATTCTGCAAAATCTCTTAAAGAATTCCTGATTTCTCATGTTCTTTTTGTCTTGGAAGTGATACACCTTTATTAATCTACACTATCTTTGGCATATTGTCTGACTGAAGACAGAAAGTTATAAATTCTAATTATTTTATACAGCATTTATGCCCTTCTTGCTCCAAACAGATAAGAATTCTGCGGTACAATCTCTTTCCAGCAGATTTATTGGTTATTGTTTCCGCAGTTTCTTCTGAGACTTGTACACACTATGATTAGGATTCAATATAACATTTGCAATATTTGCAGACATCTGGACTTACACGTGAATGCATAATTATTTATGATGTACTATAAATCTACCGCAGAACAAAACTTGAATTATATCACCATCCAGGGGTGCTCTTATCGTATGTCTGGATGAATTAATTTTTGTTCCTTAACATGTTTAGTGGGTCGCATTTGCGGTCATGCCGCGGGCCGTTCTATCCCGTAACTATTAAAGCTAGACAGATGATTTGACAATTGATGGAAGAGTTGCATTATTCAATTAAAATCAATCTTGCTACAGGGACCTGATGACCGTGAGTAATCCATGTTGTGAATTTCTGGGTCATGATGATATCCAGACAATAGGTATGTTCACATGGAACTATCGTCGTTTTAAACCTTGCAAAACGTCAAAGTTATAAAATTATTGTTGTTTCACTAACAACGACAAGGGTTCACACTGGACTGAAACAATGAGAATTCAGAGTATTGAACTACAAGCTTGGCAAGTAGTCATTTTTAACTGTGAGCTGAATTGGAAAATTCTGGGTCATGATGATATCCAGACAATAGGTATGTTCACATTGAACTATCGTCGTTTTAAACTTTACAAAACGTCAAAGTTATAAAATTAATGTTGTTTTACTAACAACGACAAGGGTTTACACTGGACTGAAACAACGAGAATTCAGAGCATTAATCTACAAGCTTGGCAAGTAGTCGTTGTTAACTATGAGCTGGCGTAAACTTGAAGTTAATTGCGTCTGTCTGGCACATAACTTTGAGAGTGGGATCCCCTCATTGCTCGTTGTTATCGCCCTAGCCTTTGGATCGCTCATGGGTCATAACATTGAGTAAACTTGAAGTTTTATAACCATGAGCTTGTCTGCCCGGTAATGTGAATCTATCTATTGTTGGATTGGATGTAAATATGAGCGATTGGATAAGGCAGATGACTAGTACTTACACCTGTCCTGGTGTGCTATGGCGATTGAAATCTTTTGCTTCAACCCTATCGTTATGGCAGGTAGAATTGCATTTCTGGCACTTTCATCTTGTAGTTATATCAAGCAGTATGTTTGTTTTTCATATTGATAAATGATGCAATAATGATGATTTAGTAAAGATGATGCTGTTTGATGATGGTGATGATGATGGTGGTTGTGGTGGTGGGGTGAGGTGGTGGTAGTAGTAGTAGGGGTGTTGGTGAAAGGGGTTGTGGTGGTGGTGATGGTGATGATGATGATGATGATGATGATGATGGTGATGGTGGTAATGATGATGATGATGATGATGATGGTGATGGTGATGGTGAGGATTATTGATGAAGAAGGTGGTGGTGGTAACAGTGATGATGATGATGATGATGATCAGTGATAATAAAATAATTATGATGATGGTTGATAGTGATGACGATGAAGATGATAATAATGAAGATGAAGATTAGAATGATGATGATGATGATGATGATAATTGATTATGATGGATTGTGATTTGTTGTCTTTTATGATTTCTACTTTGATATTCTTCCAAACTGACCTACAAATTTCACATGGTACTATTACATGTATAATTCGTTTTCATTTGCAAATGCAAGATGAATCAGCTTTTAGCTGTAATGTTGCAATTCTTTTCAATTCAATTCAATTCAATTATAGAGATTGAGAAGCTCACAATTTTTTTCTTTCTCACCTGTACCAGAACCCAACCTGTTCTTTAAGTCTAAGCTTTTATGAAGATTTCCACCACATCTTTTTTGTTCTTCTTGAAGTCCACGGTTCCCGTTATTGAAAAACCTTCCATTTCCTGTCCATTGTGGTTTGAAGAAGAAGTGCCATGCTGAGTAATGGATTGGGGTCCACCTTGGGGGAACATAATAGCATCCGGTGGAGGGCTACGCCGCCGTCACTTAGGAGATAGTCTGCAGGCACAGACATTAATTTGTCACTTGGCCACAGTTCCTAAAGCCTTGATCAGAGCCTAGCCCTGTAAGTCTCTGGCAGCAGTACAGAGCCTATATGGTGTGCAGTATACCAAGCAGTCAGCATAGTCTTGCTCTGCAGACACTATGTTATGCTCCATGACTGACAAAGATTTGTGCCTAGAACATGGTGTCAAGTAATTTAAAAATTAACTTAAAGATAAACTTGAGTTTTGGTAATGATAGAAAATAAATTCTCACAGAATCCAATAAAACTTACACTGAATGTTCAAGATTACAAGTAAATGACATACCATATGCAATTTTGTTTAAAAATGTATCGGGGGTGAGTAATGGGCATAGAAAGATAGGAAATTCAAGGTAAGTATAGGCCCAACACCATGTGCTTAAAGGTAAAGACCAGTAATGGTCATGCGATTGCATTGTGAAAGAAACGTTGTGGAATCGATCAGAAAAGGTCGATCATCTAGCATCTAGCATCTGCAAGGTTCTGGAATCATCAAAATGATAAGAAATTTGGCTCATTCTTCGTAAAGTTACAAGCACTATACACAGAAAGATGTATATGGGACTACCCTATCTCTCTCACCAGACCATGAGAGAAATAAATTTACCAAATATATGAATTAGTAGGCGGTTTCCCGGCAAATTTTTTATCATCATGTATTAGTCAAAACATATTCTTTCACATGATTGGTAATGAGAGCTTCCATTTCATTTTTTGAAATTGGGGCGTTGCCAATACTGGTCTTTACCTTTAACACAGGTTACTATTTGCAAATGAGAGATGTGGGTTTTTTTTTTAAGGTGATTCCCAGCAAATTTTTGTGAGATTTTTTTTTCTTAAACTGGTTCAATCAATCTACTGTGGAATAAACAATCCAGAATGAATTCTAGCCATGTTCTCTCTACATGCTATACCCATACCAGAGCTCAAGATAAGCTTTAAAGGTAATACAAAGTTTTGGGAAATTTTGAAAATTAGGTTGATAGTGATTCTTTACAATTTTGAGATATTTGGAAGCCCCTGTGGATGTAATATAGGCACTAGAAAATTTAGCCCCTAAAACACTTCTGCTTTCGAGACAAATTGAATATACAAATTTACCGGTGCTCCCGGTAAATGTTGATAAATTTCAAATAGCGCCTACGGCCGAACAATGGTAGCTGTGGCCATGAAAATTTCAGAATATGTAGTTGTGATACATAATTTCCAAACGGAAATAGCTAATCGGTCGATTTTAGTCAATAACCATTGTTTTATAGCTTAATTAATATCTTGACCCTGAGAGGGAGCTATACAACATAAAGAGTTTATCATTTACAATTTGATAACTTTAGACTCCATTTCAACCGCGACAACGATCACTGATTATTGTAGGATCGCATATATGCTTCCAATTATGTTCGTTTGAACCAAATTCATGATCCCATACCAAAACTTTGTATTACCTTTAAGGACAGTCAATGTGATTGCATCAATGGAGATGCTGACAAGACCTCAACCTTCCCTTTAAATAGCCATTTACACTCAGTCATGTGGGGGCTTTTATCACATCTTGTTGACTTGATTGAACTCCCTGAGATGTGGGTATGACCAACAAAACAGGCGAAAACAAATGACAGTTCATGTGTAAGGTAATTACAGATTCCAGGCAAAAACAGTGTCAATAAGAAATATTGGCAAGCAAGAGAAGACTGTTCCATGTAGGCTAGTGGTCTTAAAGGCCATCTGCACTAGTTTGTCCAGGGGGATTAGACCTCCTTGCAAGGTCACTGACAGGTGGTTATCTCTTCAAATCAGCTCTCAATTAATATAAGAAAAAGGGGATCATGGGGGACCAACAGGCACCGATTAGGTATTGTTTGCTATATAGAGGGCATAAGTAGCTATAAGTAGTGCAGTGGCTGGGGCTTTAAACAATTTTTTTGTCAATAAGAAAGAATGATTAAGGGAACTCAAAAGAACATGGTCTGAATGCAGGCTGTTGATCTTAATGCAAATGTAGCAACTTATGAAGAAACAATGATTAAAAGAAACAATAATGACGTCTGTATTGGATGATGGTCTTTAAAGTACAAGTCCCTTTCCTGTGCATTTGTGTTTCAATAAGAAACACAGTTAAAGGAGGAGGAAAGTTTGCCGGCCTGACATAATAAATGATCAGTACAGCAGATTTGACTAGTCAAATGTAAAGCAAAATCGACACAGATTAAATTGAATAATTGAATTCTTTCCGGGCTTTGGACTGTAGTGAAGTATTTTATTGTTGTCAAATGAAGCAACAGAGGGGAGGATTTTTCAGTAGTGGAACAAAAACCTTGGATTGATTTGTTGCCAATGTAGTCAAAGAAAGAAAAGGAGAGAATAATTGTCACTAGACATTTTTGAAGCATGTTGTACATGTAGTCATGCATGCATCGCTTAACTCATCTCTTGCGAAGCATTTTGTGTACTTTGAGGGCCAAACGGGCGTTAATTTAATATTGATGGATAGGGGTTGAAGATCTTATAGCTCTAAGCATGTCATAAGTTCTTGAGTGCTAAAAGAGGGTTTAGTAAATGTTGAGGAATGTCTTTAACAACATTATGGATCTTAGCATCTGATGTGGCCTCTGAGACCTAAAAGGATATTATCCTACTCTTGAAAGATAAGAATTTATGGCCTCCTGCCTCTCATCATCTGATATGTTCACCATCACCTGCTGTTAAATATCCAGGGTTGTGGTGTGTGCATGATGTTTTTCAAGGACATCTCTCCTCTTTCTTCCAATCTGATTATCACTTTCCACAATAGTCAGCTTGTTGTTTCCTCCTTTTCCTGTATAATCTTTTATCTCCTTTGAGTGTTGTTAACATCAGCATGACCTGTTTTTACCAAGAAAGAAAGCTGTCTTTGGTAATGGAATTTTGGAGATGACGAAAGTGCCATTGCTCAATTCTGTGTTCGTTATTGTGACCAGCAAGAACTATTGTAACAAATTTGAGCACGTCCTATTCAATTTTGCTGTAGATAATGGTTCATGGATAAACAGTCTCTAATCACAAATCTCGCCAAGGAATTATGGTTTTGTGTAACTCAAGCTATTTACTGAACCAAGACTCTCTCTCATCTGCCTTTGTGGATCAATGTAGATCATTGGTGTCATATGAATGTTGCCAAACCCATTCTAACCACCTTAAGTTCATCTAGATCATCTTGTTTTAACCCTTTGTACCCTGGTGGATAGGTTGGTGAAATTGTCACTGTATTCATATCTAACCCTGATAGAGGAAACACATGGAAAGAATTTTGATCCATTATTGGCTTCTTTTTGTCAATCCCAAGGCGACTTTTGCTGATAAATCTCTATTATGGTACTAGCATGTGGGCTTGATTCATGTACAGCTGGTTTGATCCTCTTCCAACTGGTTTTGATCCTCTTCCAACTGGTTTGATCCTCTTCCAATTGGTTTGATCCTCTTCCAACTGATTTTGATCCTCTTCCAACTGGTTTGATCCTCTTTCAACTGGTTTGATCCTCTTCCAACTGATTTTGATACTCCACCAGCTGGTGTGATTTAAAAATGTAATGTATATCAATCAATGCCATATATAGTATAAATGCTTTCTAGTCAGTGCCACACAGTTGGTGTTTAACCAGATCATCAAGGTTCTTTCCGTTGCGCCCTTTTGGTTGGATGTCTGAAAGCTCCTCTACGTTCATATCTAACCCTGATTAAACAAATATGTGAAAGATTTCCGATCCAGTCGTGGTTCCTCTTGTAAATTCCAAGGCAGACTAGGTAGATATGTCACTGATAGATCCTATTGTAGTGCTAGTGTGCAGTTTGATCCTGTTTGATCAGGTTTTAACCGGTTTGATCCCCATACAGCTGGTTTAAATGTAGATCAATCTGGAAAATGCATGGTATGAATGTTGTCCTATCCAATTCTTCCATCTGGGGTTTATCTGAATCAACAGAATCTTGAAGGTTCTATCTGTTGCACCCCTGCGGAAATGCGATGCACATACCCCACTGTGTTCATATCTTACGCTGATAGCAGGTCCAGTATGTAGAATAGATACATGTAGAGTTAGAAAGGCATTCAAAATGTGTAAGTACAATCGAACCTGCCTATTCAGGCCACACAAGGGAAACACAAATAGTGGCCACTGTAGACAGGTGGCCTTTTTAGACAGGTTCTTCAACACATATTTCCATCTACAGTCAAACCTGTCTACAGCGACCGCCCAAGGGAAACAAAAATGTGCTTGTTGTAGGCAGGTGGTCTTTGTAGACAGGTTTCTTAAGTACATGTTTCAATGAAAACCCATTTTCAAGGGAAACAACAATTGTGCTTGTTGTAGACAGGTGGTCTTTGTAGACAGGTGGTAAATAAAGCAGGTTTGACTGTAGGTGGATGCAATATGGGTGACCTATATAGACAGGTGGATTTTATAGAGATGTGGCCCCTAACAACAATTTGACTGTAGATGATATTGTCAAGGTTCAAAATAGATGAATTAAAGAGAAGGTTGAGCTGTGTTAAAGGTGGTAAACAAGTTCTGAGACTTATTTAGATCTTCCTTTGCCCATATGGAGGACTATGTTGTATAGCAATATCACAAAAAGTGGGTTGCTCTTGAAGGTCTCTTAAATTTCAGAGAGGACAAGAAATATATTACATCTTAGGACCAAATTTTGATGTTGCATGTTTGTGTTTCCATATCTCTGTCCAGTGCTTTTAGTTGTTTGTTATTTTTTGCAAGATGTAAGTAAAATTTTATAAATTGATGATTCCTAAACTTCCCAATGCTTTGTTTTTTCTTCTGTACTGCATGTACATAATCAACCTTTCAGAATATTTTCTAGCCAGTTTTTCACAATAGAATTAAATGAACAGATCTCAACTTTATCTTGAACATTAATACGGCTCAAATTATAGTCACTGCTAGCCCTTCTTGTTATTAAGAGTAAATATTTGATAGAAAATGTTAGAAATATTACAATGTAAAGTAGCAGAAGCAGATGCACAATGGCGTCTCCATGCCATAAAAAGTTGAGTTAATACCCTTCTGTTACCCAGCATTGGATGTGCTTCTGTTCTGTAAACAATGTGCTTCATCTTTATGACTAGGTTTATAGCTCTTCTGGTGGAACTAAACGCCAATTTGGGTTCATTAGCAAGGCCTGCTGCATTCTCCTAACCGTTTTTCGAGCGGCAATGTGTGATTGAGATTTAGCCGTATAATTGTGAGCCGCCGAACAAAGCATATTTGATGACTTTTGCAGAAAAATTGCCATAGTTTTTCTATTTTTCATTGTATATCCACACACAACAACCCACACCGATGCATGATGTGCTACACGTGTAGAGAAACCTTGAATTCTCATCGATCATTTCTTAGGAAATCAGGTTTTGTACATGGAGCAGTATTATGGCATGCATTAGTCCTTTGATATTTTATCCCATCTGATCGAGGTATTTCCTTGTGAAATTTCCATTAGATCTGATCTCCAAGGAGCTTTTGCAAAAGCGAATGACTATCCAATATCCTGATGGTAAATTTGAAGGATATATTTTCATTAAAAAGGCAATTGATCGAGCATTCACTTCCATTCTGTGCAGAAAGCATTAAGTGGCATGTTTTAGTTGCATGAAACTTGAGCGATTCGATTGATTAAAGTGGTAATTGAATACTTGCTGTTGGGTAATAGTCTTCCATGATGAATGTAGATTGTTATCTAGTGTTATGACTGCACTTTGATGCAAGAGTCTGTTGCGCCCCCTCGCTCATATGGCTTCAGTCCAAGCACGTAGCTGTACAGCTTAAGAGCTTAGAGCTTGTGATTTTATGCAGCACCAAATATATCTCTGAGTTGAATCAGCGGAAGCTGAGAGATGTTGACAAATACCAGTAAGTCTACCCCCTTCAGCCATTTGACCAACCCCCTTAAATTTACGCTCTTGTTTAACCCCCTCCCTGTTCATTTTGTGGCATCCTCTCCCTCCCCCTCTCTCTCTCTCTCTCTCTCTCTCTCTCTCTCTCTATCTCTATCTCTCTATTTCTCCTTATCTCTCCCCCTCTCCCTCCCCCTCTCCCCTCTCTCTCCCTCCCCTCTCTTTTGTTCTCTCTCTCCCCCCATCTGTTTCTCTGCCTGTGCAAGTATCCTCGACGGAATTGCTGTCCGTCTATGGAACTCTCTCCCTGCCTATGTTGTAGGAAGCATTTCAGATAATGGACGTCAAGAATACACGGATACCTCCTTTATTTGATGATTTTTTTTTTTTTGCATTTTATTGTACAAATGCAGTACGTGAACCCCTTGATTTAAACTTAATTTCATGTGTATCAGCATGGCCTGTTCAACCTCTTTTTACTCAGTTGATTCATGAGTCATTCTTAGTTGGTGCACCCTTCCTCTGCCCCCACTTCAAGTCCCTATACCCTTGCACCCCCTCTAAGATAGTTAATATGACACCTCCCTCAGGGGATGAAGGCCCCTTTCACTCGGCAAGTACATTCTCTTTCCTTGTTAGAGGTACAAAAATCAAAACCCTTGCTTAGAACCACACTTTACTTTAACACTTCGGTTTCTTGCTTTGCCTCTCTGTAAGATTGCTCTTTTGCAGCTTGTGCAATTTTCCACCAAGATTAGGCACCAATAATATTGATGGAAGGATTGCTTGTTTGATGCAATTTCTTTGTAAAACTCCCTATTCTGCTCTGGATTAGCTCCATGACAGCTCTTTGAACATCAGTTTAGATTAATCTTGTACTGGAAAGAGTTTAATAAACTTTAAGCCTTATATATAGATCTATATCCCATGAACAATCCAATGTGGCACGGGAGATTATTTGTGTTGCACGTAAAGAGCTAAGAACTGAATTAGCCTTTTCTCTCCTTTCTCTCTCTCTCCTCCTTTCTCTTCTCTTTCCCCCTTCTCTTTTTCTATCTCACCTTGAGAAACCTTCTAATAGCCCTCTTCACAACTAGCTCTGAGGTTATGTTTGTCAGAATGTAACTACCTAAACTGAACGGTAATTAGAACTACCATTAGGGTTATGATAAGGACAGATTAACCTTAATCATCAGTTTCTGACCAGGTGTTGTGTCCTTTTAGAAACATCTTTTAAAGGTAAAGACCATTTTTGGAAACGCCCCCCCCCCCCCCCTCAAAAAATGATATGGAAGCTCTTATTACCAATCATGTGAAAGAATTTGTTTTGCCTGATACGTGATGGTACAAATTTTGCTGTGAAACCGCCTACTAATTGATATATTTGGTAAATTATCATATCTATCCTGCCTGGATAGATATCACGTAGTCCCATATACATTTTTTGTGTACAGTGCTTGTAACTTTACCAAGACCGGGCCAAATTTCTTATCATTTTGATGATTCCAGAACCTTGCAGTACACACCGATACTTATATGCTAGATGATCAACCTTTTCTGATCGATTCAACATCGTTTCCTTATGCAATCGCATGACCAGAAATGGTCTTTATCTTTAAGTTTACTTGAATGTTCCAATCAATACTTCTACCTTTAAAGCATGGATGCCATTGCCAAAAGGAATTTGTTTCTTTCTCTCACTCTTCAATGACGACCTTTCCGATCCGATGGAAATCTTTTCTCAAGTCATGAAGCGTTTTGTTTGTCAGGGGCTGGCGATACAAGGATAAGCACCATTAATCTCAGACACAAATTGGAATTTGATGATGGGCACTTTTTGTACAGACGGGAGATTTAGCAGTGATGTTTGCAGAAGGCTCACATGATCTTATTAGAGACAAGATTAGCCTGGCATCAAACCCTCCCCCGAGGGAGGCAGACATTATCCTGTTATTTTTTTCCGAAAACATGTTCTTTACTTGTCTCTTTCTTCAACATGACATTTCATTTTAATGAATTCCTGGTGATCATTTCTATTTTTGTAGAAATTTGCAGGGGATCGTCTTTTCTTTCATTCTATGGTAACGTTTTTCAGTTTACTTCTATGTATTCATTCTGGTAGTAAGTTAGATACCGTGAGAGAAAATGGGGTATAGGGAAAAGAAGAGAGCAAGGTTGATTGGGAAGCAACACGAAAACAACAAGAAAGAAACCAGAAAGCAACGTGAAAAGAAGACGATATGACCCCTATCGATCCACCCCACACTTGATCACTTGATGATGACTTTGGGGGAAAGGTATACATCCATAGCTGTCAGAAAAGATACCATGTGTGAGGGTGAACACCCTCTTACGTCAGTCACCTGTGAGGTGTCCTTTTAAGAAAGATGCAACGACCATTAAAGAAGAAATCGTTAATGTACATGCTTGTCAAGGGGAGAAGTAGCAATCTACTTTATCAGAGGTCATCTAGCTCTTGAACTTGAAATGATTTCTAGTTGTATTGTTGATGAAAACCCACCACTCATGGAAGGAAAAACAAGTTGTGATGATGTTGAGAAGATAGAATGGGAATGATTTCTAGTTTTTTTTCCTCTAAAACCCACCACTCATGGAAGGAAAACATCTTTTGATGACGTTGAGAGGATGAAAAGAGAAAGACAATTATTACCGTTAAGAGTGGAGGCAGATCACGGTTTTGGTAAAGAGGTATGTGGTATAATGCTTGCTTACACATGACACAAGAATTCTGCATGTTTTTGTTAAGCATATGAATGGCAAGGAACAATAAAACAAATTAGCAGTGCGCACTAATGGTCCTACATATATGTCTACTCACTCATGTGTGTTGTGTGAGAAACAGAAATACAAATAAAAGCGCATTATGCTTGACCTAGGTATTTTGCATAGGTGTCAATGCAATAACTTTATTTTAAAGTTTTTTCTATTGAAATGACTTTTTGGTGAAAAATAGTTATTTGTAACAACAATTAATCTCATTTTTGTATTTTCTCTTTTGTTTCTTTTATCTACTACAGGTAAGATGACAGACATATTTGTATTCTCTTCAAAAAGGATTGTGTAGAAAGGAGACGTGAGTAAAAAGATCTGGGGGATGTTTCACAAAGATTTTAAGTTGAAGCTATCTCTAAGTTGGACTCAACAATTATGGAAAGCCGTTAGCATCTATGAAAATATTTTGTACAAGTTTTTTTTAAAGGCATAAAATGATGATTCAAATTATTTATATTTTTTATTATCAAGGATATTTCATGTTCTTATTGTGGAATTAATAAAAAGTCTAAAATACTTGAATTTTCGCTCTTTATATATAGTTTTTAATGGTCGACAAATGGCGCTCCATAATTTTTAAGTCCAACTTAGAGTTAAGTTCGACTAAGGATCTTTGTGAAACACCCCCCAG
Organism: Strongylocentrotus droebachiensis; assembly: GCA_035222895.1. Classification (NCBI taxonomy): domain Eukaryota; kingdom Metazoa; phylum Echinodermata; class Echinoidea; order Camarodonta; family Strongylocentrotidae; genus Strongylocentrotus; species Strongylocentrotus droebachiensis. The sequence continues at coordinate 355,198 of JAVYIG010000113.1, forward strand.
ATTTATTTTTTTCTCTCGAATTGTCACATGGATTTTTGAGAAGTAGTTTGAGCAATCAATTAGAGCTGCTGATAGCTGGATGAGAAATGCAGAGAGAACCAAACTCTCATTTTATTAGGAGACAGAAATCTGTGATAGGCATTATGAAATTAACCACTTGCTGGCTTTGATTAATCACGAGCTAAGCTTAGGATCTATCTTACCCAGAAATCAGTGTTTACAGATTTTTTTGTTGGTGAATTCTAGGTTTGTCTGTTATCTTCAATGCGTGGGAGTGTAATAATTTGCGTGGATGAATTTTAGAGCTGAACCGTATGGTTTTGAAAATGATGGGAAAGGTGGGGGAGGGGGGGTCAGTTATGAAAAGTATATCTAACTGCTAATGTGCCATATTATTAGTAGAGTAAAAAAGAGAGTGCGTGTGTGTGAGAGAGAGAGAGAGAGAGAGAGAGAGAGAGAGAGAGAGAGAGAGAGAGAGAGTAGTGTGTGTGTGTGTTGGTATGTAAAACAGAGTAAGAGTAAGAAGGATGGGGGAAGAGAAAGAGGTAGAGTGTGTGAGTGAAAGAGAGAGAGAGAGGGACAGGACAGTAAGATACAAAAAAAGAGAAGATAAAATAAGATGAGAAGAGAGAAAGAGAAATATAGAGGGATATTCAAATTGTAACAATTCCACTTCATGAGGGCACCATGTTCATTACCTAAAACAAACAAACAACCAAATCAAAATACAAAGATGGGGACCTATCACTCAGTATTTTTCTTAATTTTTTTGTTTTTGTTCATTGAAGCAGAGGAGAAATTGTGCATTGTACATATTCTGCTAACAATAACATTATATTTCTTATTCCCCTCAGACCCCAAAAAGCCATGCGAGAAAAAGCATGGCAAAGCGATGACAGAGAATCTCTTACAAATAAAAAGATGCATCTGATGTTGCCATTAATGCCAGCTTTCGCTGTTTAATATCGTCTTTTTGACGCTGTCGTTGAGACAAGTAGAAGAGCACTATGAGAGGGAAGCAGCCGCTTGCTATTACCGAAATCAGTTTGTCAGAAGGCTAACGACTTCTGCAGGAGCTTAGCAGCTTGATTTGGGATTGAGTAACTGTTCCGAGAGTACGCATTATTGAATTCTTCCGGATGAGCATACCGTGTTGCACCAAATCAAAACAGGGATTTACAAGAAATAGCTCTAGTATTGATTCCAGATGCCGTAGGCAGTGGTGAAATGTTTATTATTTCATGAGAGTTTTGCGGCAAAAGACAGAGTGAAGAACCAACCTTCAAGAATAGGAAAGGATATGGAACATTATTTTTTGTGTCAATGGTATTAATGTATAACTATCTCATTACACAGTTGCTATATGTTTGGGAATTTCAAATTAGCTGAATCATTTGTGACACTGACAAAGTGTGGGACAATATTTAGTATTATACTATATTAAGAGTGGAAGAGTTGACTGTGAATACATCAATATCCACTGACCAGGATTTGAGATATGCATAGATTATGAACTCATATTCAAAACATTCATAATTTTCGTACTATTAGTCCAAATTATTTTGAACTGCCCATTCTCTTTCTCTTTATTGTTCTGCTTTTATACAAATGACCTTAGCAGAAAGGGTGGACTGCCCTTTTAAAGTAGGATGTTAGTCACCTATGTCATCATTTAGAGTCCATATTTCACCTGCGGGTTGACTGATTGTACTAGATAAATAATATGACAGACAAAAATAATTTGCATGATTACAAAGTAGCTTTTTTTACCAACAAAATCTATCGGCATGCTTTGAAAAGGGTATGATGGTGGGAGTGCACCCATTTTTGTAATATTTTTTAGTACGTGGTATATGTTTTCATTATTTTTAATCCTGGTGATACTGCAGCAAAATTCAACAAAATTTAGGACTATGAGTCAGGAATTTTGTTCCTGGTGTATTAGTGTGTATCAATGTATCATTCTCCCCCAAGTTGAGACCTTCTTCAGCTATCCAGTAGATTCATAAGAGTAGATTAAAGGGGGTCAATTACTCAAAGCAATAGTTGCTTGAAACATAGAGAACGAATAGCTCTTAGTGGAGTTCACCAGCCAATGACACCAGCTCTTTTCAGGGCTCTTATTCCTTTGAAAGAATTATGTGATGTAACCCTGCAAATTTACCTGCAATTCAGTTTCTCAACCATGAAAGTATCACTGATATTTCACTAAAATTAGTCGGATGTGTTGTTTAGAAGCCCCAAAAAGAGTCGAACGTATAAAGGAGAAACATGATATCATATCAATGCCTGCACAGAAGTGAACTTGGATTAACTTACCCGAGCCATTGTGTGCAAATGATTACTTGAATTTATTTTCACAATGTGAAGGAGCATTGGCGTAATTTTAGTCTTTTGACCTGCAATATCTGTTTGTAGGAATATTCTTTAGAGGATATATTTTGATTCATTACTGGCATAGAATTCAAAACATACAAAGCAATTTATCCTTTGGTTAATGGTTCTTTTTATGTGTCAGGCACTTTCGGCAGGACATCATTGCCAAAAAAAACTTTAGTTGCAAGGACTATATAGGTTGTTGTTTCCTAGCATCATGTAAAAGAGCATAATGAGCTTACATGTTAGATTTAGAGATAAGCCACAGCATACATAGAGAAAGAGAGAGACACACACACACACACACACACCATCTCTGATTCAAGGGGTCTTCCTCAAATTGGCACCTTATCCATCTCGGTCCAGATTATAACAAGATGACGTAAACAAAACTGGGATGGTGAGAAAACGCTACACGGTCAAGGGATTTCGATTCATTATATCCCTTAATGAAGATCGATTGGCCCGACAGCGCTTCCCCCGTTGAACGGTTGGTTTTACAGTTTAAAATCTTGCCGTTTCGAGAGTTACGAGGTGAAAATGGTTATCTGGGGAGCCATTTCATCTTTCACTATCACCCATTATATTTTTTTAACAAGTTTGCTGTCTTGTGCATGTAATTGAACACCTTTTTGGTTTGTCCTGTTCTTTATCTAGATTCTTATTAAAGTTATGGCAATAGTCGTTATAATGATATTGGAGAGATTGTGTTGAATTGCCAATTTGATATAAATATTTATGATGAGGTCTGATTTAGAATATAATAGCTCTGGTTTATCATGTGGGAATATTAAAGAGAAAGAGGTAGCTAATGGATATGTTTCTACTTGCAGAATACCTTGGAATAATTATTTGTATGGAGAAAGAGTACAAAAGAGAAGGAAAATATTTAAATGGAGAGGAGCGCTCAGAAATAGCTCTGGAAAATAATTTGAATATTATCACCCCCCCCCCCCCCCCCCAGGGATGTGAAATCCTCCATAAAAGTAATTTTATCGCTGCTCATTTGAAAGCGAGGGGACGAAAAGCAATCCGACGCTATTAAACATTAAAACCAGAGCAAGGATGTCTACATTATTTTGAGGAAAGCCATTTTGTTTTATCTCTTTTTAAACATTAATGCATGCAAGCTCAATTTGTTTTTCATAGGCAAGTGGCATGCTAACCCATTCGCCAAGTGCAGGCAAGCGTTAACGATATTTCCCCCGTTTTGTTTTGATCAACGAAACGAAATTGCTCATTAAGAAGATAATGTAGGTCAGAAGTGCTATGTCTGGAGGCGAAGGAAAATTTTGTAGGGTTTGAGCTTCAGTCGCGACAAATCTCATCAAGCCTCTTCCATTCAGCTGAGACCAGTCTGAAGTGGTGTCCACATTACAGCTAATTTTCAGAAAGTTAAGTTTGTGAACATAGTTTTATAGATGGTACGGGGTTCAGAGGTTGTATTCTTGATAATATCCGCAATAGAGATAATGTACATTACTGGTAGAACCAATAAGGGGTAGGAAGAAGATTTCCTCACTTTTTTATTATTTTTGTTTACCCGTGAGGGTAGAACACAACTCATTTTCAATAGGTCCTTTCAAGAATGTTTGCAATTCTTACTAAATTTCATTTGGCCAATTTGCTAAATATCTTGTTGATGAAATTGTTTGTAAACTTCTCATTTCAAAAAAATGTTCTACTCATGCTGAATTGTTGATATAATTCTTTGTAAACAATATTTGTTAATTACTATATGAGGAGCTTAGGGTAATCTAAAGGGGAAATTGTCCTGCCAGACAGATAAACCTATCCTATCTTGTTCCTTTTTCAACATATAAGTAATTGCTATTGATTGACATCCAAGGTGTTAGGTTGGACCTTGAGTTTAAAATTTAAGTCAATAACTGCAAGCAAAAATCATTTATTTTTATCACATTCCGGTGTTTCGTCGGTAACTACCGGCAAAAAAAATCCACCTCCAGAGTGCTTTTTTTTTTAAAGGCTAGCAGAAATTCACAGATTTTTTTGAAAGGGTAAATTCCTGTTCTCGAAACATCGGTAAATGATTACGTTGTTTGGGTCACATGATTCTCCTCGCTTCTGTGCGATCCCATTGCAAAGCAGCCAGAATAATGCAGCATCTGGGGGGCGTTTCACAAAGCCTTTTTCAATGACAAATGACAAAAATCAGTGACAAATCTGCTGATAACCAATCAGAAGCAAGGATTTTAGTAGCTTATAACAAAGAATGTCATTTGTCACTGGTGACAAGTTTTGTGAAACGGGCCCCAGAAATGTAATTCTCCATTTCCCATCGACATTCTCATGACGGTTGTAGTGTAAATGCTAATTGGGGTATTATGTGTACCAGCTGCCCTCCGGTGTCAGCTGTCGTTAGCACTTGAAGAGATCAGAAACAAGCAAGTTCCACTTGTTCGTTTCGTGGTTGTCTGTTGTTTTGTAATATTGTCTTGTGTTTTCTAAGTCTTCGTAGGCAAAATTTGAAACAATTATATTTTTTTTCTGGGGGAATCCACAAACTACAAGCACTGCTTTTTAGTGGATCCTCCCCATTTCCTCAGAAATTAAGAATTTCTTGTAATAATTTTATTATGTGCAAAGTTTATTTATATAGTTTCCTGAAAAAATGAATTATGTATGAAATGAAAAAAAAAAGGAATATTTTTGTTTACCTTTCTGTTGGAAATGAAATAAATATGAATATGAATATGAATATGAATATGAATGAACATACAAAAAGTGCAATTCAAACCGCGTTAAAGCCTTATACATACATGGTTAAAACAACTAAACATACACAAACACAACAAAACATGAAACCACACGACCCAACCCGACACGACACACCACACCATGACACAGAATGACACGAAAGAAAATGAAACATAAGTTCTAACTTGCATAACAAAAGGCTAATTCCGCAAAAAAGGGTACCTGTACTCTTTTGAGAATTTGTACTTGATTAGCTAAAAATAGCATGTCATTTTCGACTCGGCAAACAACCAAGCGTTAATACCCCTTCAAATAAGAATTGACACCACTGGGCTATAGACGTGCCCTTAGACACATTTCATCCCTCATTGGCTTTGCAAAATTGCATTTTTACGAAAGAAAACATTCGCTGCCGGGATGAAGGTGTTGCTGAAGGCCACATTCGATGTGATAGGTTGATGCTGCAAAGAGTTGATTAAAAATTCATTTGTCGTCGGCTTGGGATATGGGACAATACTTCCTGACGAAGTCATCCAGTCAGCCATGTTGTGTTGTACGTGTCATTGACACATACAGTAGTAAGGTTGAAGGCAACATTTCTGATCATGAAACGCAAACAATATATAAGAAGAAGAAAAAACGTCTTTGAAGAAAATTGGAGATTTATGAATTCTTATGATAAAGAGAGTAGCTTGTTAATAAAAACAAAGAGTTGCCAATAGGCAATTTATATTTAATTGATTAGACATTTTCACAGTCACTACTCTCTAAGAGTCTTATTTGATTTCTCCTTCAGGTTTATACCAATCTGTTTCTTTTATAGCTACTTGCGCCCTCTATATTGCAAACAATGCCTAATCGGTGACTATTGGTTCCCCATGATCCTCTTTTTCTTATGTTAATTGAGAGCTGATTTGATGAGATAACCACCTGTCAGTGACCATGCAGGGAGGTCTAATCCCCTGGCCAAACTAGTGCAGAAAAACTTAAACCAAATTGATGTAAGAGTGGATTTACACATACCAAACATATTCACATCTAATCGAGATAGCACATCAAATCCAATATACAAACAGCATCGCATAGTACATCTAATTGAGAAAGCAAGGTGACAACATTCTTTACCAAGTCTTGCTGTTGCTCATTTCTATGTGCTCAGACAGACGCTGTGTTTGAGTGAGAGTCACTTGTAACAAGTGGACACTCTTTGGTTGTTTACAAGCGGTTAACCGCTGAAGTGAACATGTAACCTACTTCACCCACTTCACTGGGGAATTTTATGCCTGAAATCAATTAAGAGTTGTATATCAACCCTTCGGTGTTGAATGTGGCAAATTACCCACTGCTGGGGAATTTTATGCCTGAAATCAATTAGAGATGTATATTAATCCTTCGGTGTTGTGTATGGGAAATGTAGCTTAAAGATAAACTTTAGTACTGGTAATGCGATTGCATTGTGAAAGAAAAGGTGTGGAAAGGATCAGAAACAGTTGATCATGTAGCATGTAAGTCTTGGTGTGCACTGCAAGGTTCTAGAGTCATCAAAATCATAATAAATTTGACCGAGTCTTGGTAAATTAACACGCACTGTACACAGAAAGCTATATATGGGACAACACGCATGGTGTCGGGGCTGGTACTACCTTGATTTCCTTGTCTTTCTATGCTCATTACTCAGCCAGTATACATTTTCTTCCAAAATTGTTTGGCACATGACATTTATTTGTAATCTTTAACATTCGGTGTAAGTTTCGTTTGATTCTGTGAGAATTCATTTTCTTTTTTTTACCAGAACTCAAGTTTAGCTTTAATTTCATCTGAATGCCTATGGGACCTGTATGCCCCCTGTATTAAGCCTATGGGGAAGGAGAATATCCAGTAGACGATGGGTTAATCAAATGTTTGTGTATGGATGATGTAAAGCATGTGTGTGTTTTTTCCACGAATTGTGAAATTACTTCTGGAATGGTAAAGCTATAAAATTTGAGTTTCACTGATATAACTTTGTCTCAAACAAACTTTAAAAAAAAAAAAGATTTTGAGTTCCGATTTCTATTTTTGTTTATTTTAAAGTTTCATCATTAAATAATTATCTAAACATTATTAAGTAATAGTAACTCACATAATGGTAATTACACTGTGCGGCACTTAGAAATGTAGCATTAGAACTATGGACATGTACTATTATTAGGTACATTTTACTTATAGAGAGAACCTGCAAACTTTTATCGATCAGTTTTGATGCATCAAGCCACCTACATACTTGCGGCCAAAAATTCATCGTTATGCATGTTTTCATAAACACATCATTATATGCTTATTTTTTTTAATATTGAAACTTAATTGATTTTTGTTTGATGGGTCATAGTGATTTACCAAACATTTTGGAAAGGTATTTTGTGCTAGTCCATAAGTTTTTAAACTGCCGTGCTACCTTGGAATTCCAAAGAATGAAGATGAATCCTTCTTATCGAGGTGACGACTTGCCGTCTTATGCTCCAGCTCGAGACGAGGTGCAAGAGTCATTTTTCTTGACTGATGCGCCTCCTAGAACTTAGCGACAGGGACTTTGTCAAAGCCATTAGTCCAATCAAGACCCCCTTTTCTCTCTTTCTCTCGTCTTTCACGATTCCCCAAGTGCTAATTGGGCTGCTGCACACTTGAAATGGCCCTTTCAAAGTTGATTAATTGCTCAATCATCGAAGAGGTGGCTCGACTCTGCTCCGACGAACATTCTAATATTGTAACGAGAGTTCACTCACATGTTAACATGATATGAATTACATTGCTGGCCTTTTGGTGGGGAGAGGGGTGAGGGAGAGGGGTGGGGGGGGGGGGTTCTATAGGCTCTGAGAGAATTTTCCACTCCAAGTTCCTCATATTTTGGGAGTGCCTTTTCTCACAAAAAAAAAAGGGAAATAACAAAACATATTTTAGGGGGGTGGTTCACTCGAATTCCCTTATTTTGACTGCCTTTCATTGGTAGAACAAAAGGGTAGTTCCACAGGGGATATGTGTCTACACAATTTACCAACAGATTTATTGAATAATTTGTCAATGATCAAAGAGGTGGCTTGACTCCCCTACTGATGAAATTTCTAATATATTGTAACAAGAGTTCAGTCACATGGGTGACGTGTTGCTATGCACAGTTTGTACGGCACATGCTCTGGTGACAAGTGCTCGACAGTCAACATCCTTACTTAGTGCATTTTCATTTTCAACTTTGGACCAAACACAATATCTAACCTAATTATAACACTACACCTGACCCAAAGCCTAGCCTAAATCTTTTTGCAACTGTCATCCATATCTTTGACAAAAAAAGCCTGGATGGTGTTTAACAAAGCCTTGTTTCAATGACAAATGACAAATATCAATGACAAATCTGCTGATAACCAATCAGAAGCAAAGATTTCAGTAGCTTATAACGAAAACTGTCATTTGTCACTGATGACACGTTTTGTGAAACGGGGGCCCTGGAGGGATTGTTGCCCGAGTCAGGGCACCTTTGTTTCCGTGTTACAGTCTTACAGTGATGCAGTCTTACATGGGATATTTCCAATCAGTTTTGACAATAGATTTTTTGCTTCTCTTCAAAACTACATGTCGAGGGGTCAGTGACACAAAAACGTAACTCCATTTTGGCCATTTTGAGAAAAGGTGGTTTATGTGTCACTGAGCACTTGGGCCTCAAGGAATTAAGTCTATGTTTCACTAGCCAATGGGGAGTTGGAAAGAGTTAATTCTTTGTGATTCCTGGAAAGCCCACATTTCTCTGAACATTTTGATATCAAATACTCATTTTGGCAAAATATGGAGTTACGTCTTTGTGTCACTGAACCCTAGATGTAATAATCAAGAAAGTCTCCCTTTACTACACATCTCAAGGTACTAGTATAGGCCCCTGGTGATCTGACTGTTGCTCTGATGACACTTGCTTCAGACTTTATTTCATCGTCTGTTTGAAGCTGGAAGGGCATATAGATGTATACTTTACTTTAGAGATATCAATCACCCTTGTGGTTCCACAGCACACATGACATGGATCTGGGGAGTTTTCACAAAGATCCTAAGTTGGACTTAAACATTATGGAAAGCCGTAGCATCTATGAAAATATTTTGTACATTTTTATTTTAGAGGCATAAAATGTTGAATCAAATAAATTTATATTTTCTATTATCAAGAAGATTTCATGTTCTTGATGTGGAAATAATAAAAAGTCTAATAAACTGCAATTTTCGCTTTTGAATATATATTTTTAAAGGCTACAAATGGCTCTCTATAATGTTTAAGTCCAACTTTAGAGTTAAGTTTGACTTAGGATCTTTGTGAAACACCCCCATGGTTAGGTAGAGCATTAGGTCCAGGGTTCAAGTTTGGAATCCAATCAGGGTTAAAATTCACCGGGGAGCTATTGTTACCCAAGCATTTCGACAATCGGGCAACTTGATCCTTTAAACATCAATCTCCCAACCTGATAACCCAATAACGTGCATTGTATGTTAATAGCAGCATGCAATTGATATATTGTATGTTAATATCTCTTCTTTGATATACATGTATAGCACTCAGTTTAGCTGACTTGTATTGTCTGCTGTTTCTATGAATTTTGATTCTGGGAAAAACACCCACATATAATTAGTTTGACATTTCTGTTGCAGTACATATGCCAGAATATGCAAGGGACAATGATCATTTTGTGTGTGTTATACATGTAAAAAGAGCAAGAATGTCCATCGTATTGAGGTTTTCACAATATCTGATGTGCTAAACCGCTACTCATGCATGCTAGTCTTTCAAGGTAAAAGTGATTTCTAAGTAGGGTCATTCCACTTTCATAACAGTTTGTGTGTACAGAATTTGAATTTGAGTTATTAATGGAATTCTAATTATTTGTTTCACTTGGAACATGAACTTTCCCTTAATAAGCAATCACTTTTTCAGGGATAGCTGTTTCTCATTCAAAACTTGATCAATTAGCAATTTAATTACAATTGTGATTTTGTCATTATTTTTAAACGATACCTGAATTTGTAACATTATTCAATTAAATTCAACCTTTCCACTTTTCAGGGATATCTGTTGTCTCATTCAAAACTTGATCAATTAGCTATTCAATTTCAATTGTGACTGTGTCATAATTTTTAAATGATACCTGAATTTGTAACATTATTCAATTAAATTCAGCCTTTCACTTTTCAGGGATATCTGTTGTCTCATTCAAAACTTGATCAATTGGCTATTCAATTTCAATTGTGACTGTGTCATAATTTTTAAATGATACCTGAATTTGTAACATTATTCAATTAAATTCAGCCTTTCACTTTTCAGGGATATCTGTTGTCTCATTTAAACCTTAATCACTTACCGATCCAATTACAATTGTGACTGTCATGATTTTTGAATAATACCTGAATTTTTACCATTATTCAATTAAATTCACCCTTCTCTTACTCTCAGCTGTATTGAACTAGATCAGGATATTACCCTTATCGTAATACCCACTTTCCTAAAACAATTATCTTCACGTCTGCTCTTGAAATCTGCTCGTTTATCTTCCTATTACGATGTAATCAAAAGAACATTGTTGATTATTACAATGATGCTGTGCTAGCCTTGTCTCTAGTAATTGCTCATTATATGGTCTGACTGCCTGGAAATAGAAAGAACAATTATTATTAGAGATTGATGCAGTGTTTTTAGTTACAGCTTTGATAGTAACTGGATGATATGAAAAGCGTTTCAATCTATTGCTCTACTTTTCTTTCTCCCTTATTCTCTCCCTTTCTTCCTCCTCTCTCTCTCTCTCTCTCTCTTTCTCTCTCCCCTTTGATCTTTATATTTTTTTCTTATCTCTCTTAGTTTTTCTAATTTTCTTTGCTACTGTCTCTTCCTTTAGCTTTGATAGAATGTAACAGTGTGTTCAGTTGTTGCTTCTTTAACGTCTAAAGGATATGAACGAATCTTCTTGTTCCCTGTCTCTCTATCTTTATCTCTTCCCTTCTCTCTTTCCTTCTCTCTCTCTCTCTCTCTCTCTGGTACAATATTTTTACTTTGCTTCTGCACTTTTTCTAGGTGGTTTGTGCAGTGTTATGTGTTAACGAGTCTTATATCTAGTTGTAGAATGTGAGTAGGTATATGCCTGTGTGAATTTGAATGAATGAGTATATGTGTGTGTGTGTGTGCGTGAATACTGATTCTCTGTATTCTATAGGAGGTGTTGCGTTGCACTTGACCTTTGTTGAAGATTATCATCCAGAGTGAAAGAGAGAGATAGATAGATAGAGAGAGAAAGAGAGAGAGAGAGAGAGAGGAAGAGAGAGAGAGGGAGAGAGAGAGAGAGAGAGGAAGAGAGAGAGAGGAAGAGAGAGAGAGAGCTACTTCACACTTTACCACTTTGTCTCCATTTACGTCCTGTCGGATCATCTCAATTTTTCTCTGTCTCTTCTGACTCCTCTCTCTCTCTTCCTTCCTATTCTGATCTTTCTGATCTCTTTCTCTTTCTATTCTATCCCCTCTCTCTCCACCCCCCCCCCTCTCTCTCTCTCTCTCTCTCCCCTTTTCTTTCTCTCTCCCCTCTATCTCTCCCCCCCTCTCTCTCTCCCCCCTCTCTCTCTCTCTCTCTCTCTCTGTCTCTCCCTTTCTCTCTCTCTATCCCTAATTTTCATAATTACAAATTAAAAGCATTTGTATGGCATGATGAAGGACTTGTGATATTTCGATATCATTATCATTCAAATCAAGTTAATTCTTCAGCTCCTACCCTTTGAACTTTAGCCTTTCTTGCTATGTAGGTTTTCTGTTGGGAAGTGAATCCTGTGACTCCTATCTCATTACATCATTTGATGTCTGCCTGAGTGAAGCCTGGAATATCGACAGCATTCCCCGAGACATACGATCCCGGTCGGGTATGGGGGCAGCGATGGACCGCCATCATCACTCTAACCGAGTATCAATTGAATGTGACCCAGTCCCACACATTGATTTTGCTGTCGAGTTTCACTTTGAACGGGACAAGCTGGTGGCCGAGTGTTGTCGTAATATGACACTTTTCAATGAGACTCGAAAGAAGAACGGTGCAATTTATGGATCTAAGTATTTCACAGGGATGTTGCAAAATTTGGTTAATTGTGCTTGGCTTTCTTTTTGAGGCTTGAAAGATTTTCAAAGAAAAGGGAGAGATTTTTCTGAAAGATATAACTGTGACCGAGTTTATTGATTTTCAATCACATACCTACCCCCCCCCCCCCCTCCATATCTTTCAAATGACAGGAAAATTGGTGAATTGAAAACAATTTCAAGAATTGTTGGCTAATGGGAGCACCAGGGAACATGTTCTGTTTCTGTCAACATTGTTTAAATAGAATGATGGAGAACTTATACAAAATATGGAGAAGATTTGTTATAGGGTGAACTCGAGTGAATAACCACACCTATATCAATCCCCCAAAAATATAAAAACAAAAAAGGAGATGAAAAAGGGATAGAGGGAATGACCCCTTTAACATGCAAGGTAAGAGCAAATGATGGAAGTATAAGATGTAATAAATGAGCTATGATATGGCCCATCAATGGTCCACTGACATTACTAAATGATGATTGCAGTTTGCCGTTATGACAAATTGATGATCGACCGATTACAGCTGACCCTGTACTTAAGACGCGACAACGTTATGAAAGTGCAAGGACTTTTTGTGAGCTAGAATTGAGCGTTGGATTATCGTCAAATTGGGCAGTTTATTTTATGGTGCAATTGGATGATAAAGAGAGTTGGCAATGTCATTGATAGTACATATTTGATTTGGTGCTCTTATGCCAAACAATTTAACCCCTTCGGTACTGAAAGCTCCCAAGTAACTTGACGGTAGTTATACCATGTCTAGTTGGACTTTCTTACCCTTTTCTGCTCTGTGGGTTTATTTATTTAAAGACATATCTTTGTTGGTTTGTATGGAGAATTCCACACAAACTTGCTATTTACCTGTTTACTAGTGTTATCAATCACTGAGAGAAGACTTGACTTTTACAACTGACAGGTCTTATATAATGCATGCACCCTCCACTAACTTCAGATGCACCCCCTTTAAGGAAAGTTCATTGTCATAAACTCTGCATCTAAAAGATGATGCGTTCTGCTCTCTATAATAGCAAGTTCCACGTGTGACATAAGTTTCACTGCATGCAAGATTTGTACTCATGTCAACTGTAAATTCTGGTGCCTGTGAACTGTGTATTCAATTGTCTTGGAGTTTGTTTTGACTCTTTGTTTTCCTTACAAAATACCTGTTTTTAAGTACTTGTTAAGACAGATTTGCAATAGGTGTGTGTGTGTGTGTGTGTGTGTGTGTGTGTGAGAGAGAGACAGACAGATACACAGAGAGAGAGAGAGAGAGCGAGAGAAAGAAAGAAAGAGGATGAGAGAGAGAGAGAGACAGAGAGACACACAGAGAGAAAGAGGACAGGAGGGGTTGGATGGTGAGATAGTCTCACTTACCACTGAGCTCTCAGAGAATGAAAGTGATGAAAGGTGATAGATGACTCTGCTCATTACGAGGTCAATACAATAGAGGTGTCAAGATGACTTTGACCAGTCATTTGATCTCAATTAGAAGTCATCAGCTGTGGGCCATTTCATTGCCACCATGCTTGACCGACTTGCTCTGACCATTACCATTAACACAGAACGAGGTCTCCTCACACGAGTTTAATACTCGTAGCAAAAGATATTAGGATGTCGTTAATATCCTAAGATGTAACCTAGATTTCATGCTTGGTTAGTTTCCTGATGATCAAAAATACCACATGTAGTGCTTATTCAGTCATTTTTAAGGGCAGATTCCAACAAAACTATTTATTAAAATCACCACAATGCCACGCATGAGTGCAATTTTGCTGCAGTATCATATGAAAGTTTATACCCCTTGTGCCCTTTGAAATGATAATCAGTGATATCATCCATTAAGCTTAAAAAAAGTTGAGTTCTGGGAAGAGATGATAAGAAGAAAAATAATTTGTGAGCGTTATCATTGTATCATGCAAGTGTGGAATAGTATCAGATACAAAATATTCCTAGAACTCAACTTTATCTTTAAATTTCTTCAGTAGGGAAATACAGGTCCATAGCAATCTCATCTAGCATGTTCACTTTTTATTTTCAATTTCTTTTCTGTGTGTGACTGACTTAGTGAAAAGAACTTTTTTTGCTCACAAGAGCTTTTGTGGGATTAGCTCATGAAAAACTGAGATTTTGTAATACCCTTTTTTTCTATTTGGTTGTATTTACCATAGCTCTTTTTGCACTTTCCAGAGCTAAAACACTCGCTGTTCCAACATGTTTTTTCTCTTCCCGCCATTGTGGTTCTAGTAACCTCTAAGCTGAGCGCTAAGTTGTCAGAAATCTGTCTGGCATGTTAGCCATGCCCTTCTCTCTCAATTTGTTACGGTCCCAGGCACAAAGAATCATGTTAGTTCCAGCCTGCTTCCTCTGTATGTTCTCCCGTCTCATATGGTTCATCTCTTTCTCAATGTTAACAACTATCTTTGACTTTATAAAGATGGGTTATTCAATGTCAGCGTGGATGCCTTTGACTTAGAAACATGTTTTTCTCTCTTCTTGACCAACTTTTTCAATTTTTTGGAGCCAGGGTCTTTATTGATCATAACATGTCATCACTTGTGAGTGAATTGAAGTTAAAAATTGGAATGAAATTAGACAAAAGTCAGTTGAATCTTATTTACAAGCTATTGATATTCTCATACTACATTCTAGTATAAGAGAAATAATGCTTTAACATGAACAGTTAGTGAAGTGTGTTTGTTTCAAATGTGTTCAAAAATATATTTTGATTAGTAAGCAATTATAATGTCAACAGATTTTCTCTGAAATCATGATTTTTCGTTTTCATTGTTTGAATGGATACTCTTATGGTATGAGAAGCTATATGATATAAAGTATGTAGATATTGAATAAAGCTAAATTAAAGAAATGTTGGATTATTGAAGCATAAAAGTTTTCTTATTAGGCCATCACATGGTGATATCTGATATGAAAAAAAATGATATATGAATGTGCGTAGCTTATTTTGTACTTCTAGTTGTAAACAAAAGTAGTGATGCATCTGTCATTTTCCAAGTGAAATTGAAACAAAAGTGTATATTTGACGCTTGGCTGTATAGTTTTGTTTTGATCTTTGAATGCATACACAGTTAAACATGTAATGTGATATGAACGGGCATCCAATTTACATACCCAACAGTCATCTGCTTTGCAAATGAACTGAGCAAGATACGCAGGTCAGGAAAACAGAGAGATGGACGGACTGATAGAGAAAGAGGGGAAGGGAGAGAAGGAGGGAAGAAGGAAAGGAGGAAGAGAGTGATGGAGGGAGTGAGAGAGAGAGAGAGAGAGGGGGTGGGAGAGAGAGAGAGAGGGGGGGGGGGGGGGAGAGAGAGAGAGAGAAGTTGTATGGATGATGGAAGGGAGAGGAGGAAATGGAGGGGGAGGGAGAAGAGAGATAAAATGAGGAACTTGTAGAGTTTTGAAGAAAAGAGAAAATCATTAAGTGATAAAAGCAAAAAGAAGATACAGTGGCAAAGAAAGTGAGAAAAAGTAAGAGAGATAAGAGAATGATATAAAAGGTTTAAGAGATTTAAAGCGAAGTAGGAGGGGGGGCAGGGGGGGTAAAGAGAGTGATAGAAAGACAGAGAGAGAACTATGTTACAATAAATTGTACTTTAAGATGGCATTTATGCCAGTTTTTGGCGTTAAGTATGATGACACTTTTATGAGATCCTTTCTTTATTTATTTACGCAATGAGAAAGAGAGACAAAATACAGAGTTAGAGTGAGAAAAGCAGAAGAGAAGATAAGAAAGAGGGAGAGAAAGAGAGAGAGAAGGCAAAGTTCACCTAGAATTCATGTGTAGTTGATTGGTAGGGACAAGGCATTAAACAGTCAATTTAAGTATGGACAAACACTAGCTGGTACCGGGCAGGATGGCTGGCGTTGCCAGGGGGCCTAGCTGTCATGACGATTCTTCTTCGTGCCGTAATACAGCTCAAAGTTGGCATTTCACGAAATGTCAGATAGCGGTGTGGGAGCATGGTTTTAGGGGTACGCAGTCCGATGCACATGCCCAAACCACCTTTCCGCAATTTGACTTCTTGTGGATTTTTTTTTATTATTATTTTTATTTTTGCTTTTTAAATTATATCACCAGTCATCAGGAAACTCGAATAGTAAATTGAACCTGTAGATAACAAATATTTTTAATCCCACTTGGGATGAGATTAGCCTGGGGCTATTGGGATTAAGGGACAACTAGGAACTAGAAAGGACTAAAATTCAACTCTTTGAAATTTGATGCAAACATTTTTATGACGTGAAATATCATATGCCATTGCAATTGTGTTAAATGGGCAGTGGGTTGAGCAATTTTAATGGTAAGAAATTCAATTTGTAGAAGTTAGTAAAGATTGATTGTGGAATACTAAACCTATTACTACTTCTACTACTACTATTACTACTCCTACTACTTCTACTACTACTATTACTACTCCTACTACTTCCCCCATCCTCCCCCCTCCCTTCTCTCTCTCTCTCTCCCTCCCTTCTCTCTCTCTCTTTCTCTCCCTCCCTTCTCTCTCTCTCTCTCTCTCTCACTCTCTCTCTCTCTCCTATGTGAACATTATAGTCTGTCTGGAGGCCGTGTTTTTCTGTTTTGTTATTTTAAGTTATTTTAACCATGTTATTTCATGGAATTACTACAAAGCATTGGTCAGCATGGCTTCCTTAGCTTATTTTGAAGGGTTTTATAATGTAATAAATGAAGCAAGTAAAGATGAAAATGTTCATAGAAATTTAAAAACAGAGGGCATTGTCCATGGAGAAGGGCATTAAAGAGAAAGTTGAGTTCTGGGGAGAGGTGACAAATAATTTGTTATTATTGAAAAATAATTGTTATTATGCCAGTGTGGAAGAACATCAAAAAAAAAATGTTCCCTGAAAAGCATGGCTCTTCAAATGCCACCATAATCTAAATATGACAAGTATAACAGCTTAAAAATGAGGCACAATTTTTATGCAACATGTTTGTGTAGTCCCATGAACATCTTTCTGTGCACAGTGGTTGTTCCTTTTCCAAGACTGGGCCAAATTTCTTATCATGTTGATGATTCCAGAACCTTGCAGAACACGCCAATACTTATATGCTACATGATCAACCTTTTCTGAACGATTCCACGCCGCTTCTTTAACAATGCAATCGCATGACCAGAACTCAACTTTATCTTTAAGTCATGTCGTTTTCCACAGAGTTAATGCCCTTAGGGCTTTAAGGTATTATTCCATAAGGATAATAACGCAAGATGTTGTCTAACTGAATGCCATTAGGAGTAGAATGACGACAACAAGGTACCTTCCTTTCTCTCTCTTTCCCGATACCATATTCATGTGTATTCATAAAGCCACTATTTAGACCATTAGGCTTGAATAAATTCAATTAATCATGACTATTACTGAGGCACCCCCTAGGGGGCTGAAACATGATCTCCCCATGTTGCGAGTGATGAGATCCGCAGCCCATCGTCATGGAAACCAATACAAGCAATTTGGTCAAAACAAATTATCTATTCTCTACAAATTGGTTTCGAACAGAAATTGTTTAATTAGAGGGTAAGAAACTGATGGATGTTTTGTGAAATGAATCCACAAAGGAGATGTTGTTCCTAAATAAAGAATAATTGAGTAAGTTTTCATTTTTACAATGAGAAAGGAAATTGAGTTATTGATAATTTGTTAGTTAGTAATACAATTCGATACACAAAGCCATAAGGTAACAGGAACAGTTTAGATATGCTTTTTATTTGTTTGATTCATGGAGTGTTCATATTGCTGCTTTACAAGTATAACCAACTTCAGAACACTTGTATATGACTAACTATCCCATGATAAATACAATGCTGCATAGGGAAAATATTTGTGTGGCATGTAAAGAGTTAAACACATCTTAAATAAACTCCAGCCCAAGTTATGTTGGCCTTTGTATTCAATGAGTAAAGAAAAGAACCTCTTACACAATCTTTTTTGATGACAATATCAATGCATACTGAAAATTTGTGGGTCTGTATAGTCATTTTCCATTTGTGTTCGACTTCTTCTCCATTCAGATCTGGTAGGGAGATTAGCCCATGATCGATGACTCTATTAAATTCTGATTTGCGAATGCGCGATTCGTTCCAAATTGTGAAAATTCTGAAGTTTGGAATCCTCTTGTGTAGCCTTTGATTTCTGTTGCGATTTATCTCGCCTGATCCTTTGTGACTTTTGTATTGCAGAGACAATTGGTTGTGAAATTGTTTGGTGATCCCCTTTTGACTCTGATCTACTTAAATTCCATAAGATAGGAGAAAAGTGTGTATGTGCGTGGATGTGTGTGTGGAGAGAGATGGGATAGAGGGTTATAAGAAAATTGATGGGGGGATCAGTGGCAGATTCAGTGTTTTGTCTTCGATCGGGTGCAGTTGTAAAACAATCTCAGACAAGCAGAATAAAGTTATCAGTTTGTAGTTTAATTTTTTTTTTTAATCTTGTTACAAAGCATTTGTTGGATGAATTTTTACATTTCTTTTATGAGTGGTTTTTTTTTTTTTTTTTGGGGGGGGGGGGGTGCGTGCCTCATGGACACAAGTTTTGGGGCACATTTTTTTACCTACTCCAATCAAGTTGGATTATGGCAAACTTTGGCTTGTTAAGACACACCGAGAACACAAAATGTGCAAATGTCAAAATATCAAATCATGTTGCATAGAGGTAGAACCAAATTAGGTTGCCGAGCAAGTTTACGATTACCTGTGCTGCCTCGATAAGGCTATTATTATTATTATTATTTATTATTATGAATGTCATTTAGATAAGTTAGATTACAATTTTTCGATGAGCCGACATCATAAGCAATTGTGCCATGTGTGTCCCAGATTCGTTTGTAATGTGCCATGTCACTTTTTTAACAAGATAAAGAAGGGAACCATTTTTATGAAATTTCTACATTTATATTTATATAATACCTTGGATGTAATATTATTAATCAGTCCATTCAGATACTGTGTTGAGAAGAAGTTGAAAACAACAATCGTTTGTGGGCAAATCTAAATGGTCATTCATCTTCCTATTTAATGTTGTTAAGTTTTTCCCTCTACGATTCTCATCTACAGTGTACATTCCATCTACATCACTCTTTGTAATATTGCCTCTTTTTTTCCGCTTTCTCAATTTTCTGAAGTTGCCTTATAAGAAATGAGAAGCAAGTTGTAGATAATACAATGAAGAGAAATTAGGAAGCAAAACCCTTATTTGAAATGAACAACTTAGCATATTATTTTTGTCAGGAAATGCCTCCTCTTTGTGTTATTTTACAATAGTAGCAAGTCGCAGAAAGGAAGTAATATAATTATGATGGTATCAGAGATAAAGTAACAATGAAAATGAACTGAGAAAGGGAAACTTAGTCTTTTGATAATTCAAAAGCTGCCTCTGTTCCCACAAGTAATTGGAAATGGCTGGAATTCTGTGATGACCATTAAGTAATGAACAAAATCTTTTTTGGATTGCTGACGCAATGTTCAGCTAGATAGTCACAATGCAATGAGTGTATAATTTTTCTCTTGTTATCATTTTGTTCAATGAATGCACCTCACTCTATTTTTTTTTTATAGATTTCTAGGTCAAATACAACCTAGGAAATTTCCTATAAATTTTGTGTCACATTTAATCACATTCAGAGAAAATGTGATGTTTTGTTACGTAGTAGTGGTTAATTTACTAGCAAGTATGCCATTGATCATCTTTACTGCATATTCATGTACATGTGTTAAAAATATCTTGCAGATGTTAATCTTCGTCCAAAGTCTGTACCTACTGCTTTTAATTTCAGTGGCAAATTCAAGGGTGGAGGCACAACCGACCCGTACCCACTTCTAATACCAAATTTGGCATACCAAAAGTATACCAAAAGTATATGTCGCTGTGACCCATTTCGAATTTCATACACCCAATTTTTGTTGTCTTGGATTTTTTCTGACTTTGGCCCCCCCCCCCCCCCCCCCCCCTTCTTCTGATAAAATCCTGGATGCGCCCCCGCTTGCGTATGTCAGAGAACTTCCTAGAGAGATAGAGCAGACAATATCAATCACCAACATCCTCTCAATTCACTTAATCATTCAGATATTATCAACATAACCCTTTGCTGGTCATTACAAAAAATTTAATTGATTGCGGCGCCCGCTTCATGTATGTTTATCTTCCCCCTGGCTACAAGCGTGTCTTCCGCTGCCCACAGCAAGGCCTTTACTGCCATCGACAAAACACAGCTCTTTAAGGCCTTCTTCCGGGCAATGTATTTTCACTTGTCACATTGCATTTCAAGTATATTTCGTCGGCTGCTCACAAGAAGGCCTTGAGTGCGATGTTTCATCAATGGCAGTGAGGGCCTTCTTGTAGGCATCCAGCAATTTGCAATGTTCAATTTGATGGTAATGAGCCATGTAATTGCTTACAACATTGAGATATCTTCGTGTCTGGAATCATTTAGTGCCCTCATGGTCAGACGTTAGATAGTTTACGTGAGAGGAATTTATTGCTCGTTATGTGGCTAGTTGTACTCCTGACAAGAGAGAGTGTATTATTTCAAAAGTCTTCTTCATATTTGCAAAGTTGTCTGCTTAGAGCAAACAATTCTTTGTAAAATTGAATAAGTTAACATCCATTTGGCTTTCAAAAGACGATATCAACATTCCGATAGACTGACTTGCACTTATTGATAGAACTGGCAACAACATGTATGTACTTACTGCAAGAAACGGTTAAGTGTTTAAATAGTAAACATATATTTTATAAATCTGCGGAAAGAATCTTCAGTAGAAAGCGCTACCTGAATACTTGCTGTACGAATGCATTTTTTGTTTTAACCTTATTCAACTGTTAGTTTTTTAACGCAACCTCCATAAGTTGTCTGTATTCATATTGACCTCTTACAAATGAGGACATGTAAAATATGACCTCTATAAATGAAAGTTAAGGGAACAAAGCCTGCAATAACATTGTGATTGGTTCCCAGGAATCACAACTAAGTAGAATAAATGCCAATCTTTTATTCATATTGATGGCAATACGTCTACTTTCTTGTGTTTCTTGGCGGCCATTCACAGCTTGTTATTTTTTTCCCTTTAGCTTCTGTTTCCATTGTCCGATTTCGGTTTTCTTTTCATCTTTGTGATTTTCTACGATGAGTGCAAGACGAAACGCTCTAGTAGATCAATTTGACCTCTCTGAATTACCTGTATGCATATTGACCTCGTATAACTGTTTACATGCACTTGTAGGTATGGTCATTGTCTGAAGTACTAACCTCGGAGCTGTGTTACTGCCCAAGGCATCTATCTGGCAGCGTGATATTTTCAAAGAAAAGTGTTGTTTCTTGTTTTGAGAGCCAGAGGGGGTTAATTCTAAGTAAGCATGTGAGGGAAAGCCCTTCTGGCTGTTCACGCTGTTCACAAAGGGGATATCATTTATTTGTTATGACCTTGCTTGGTATGGAGAGTGATGTACGGACAATGATGTCTGTTTATAGAGGCCAGAAAATACAATGATCCCTTAAAGGTAAAGACCAGTAATGGTCATACGATTGCATTGTGAAAGAAACGTTGTGGAATCAATCAGAAAAGGTCGATCATCTAGCATCTAGCATCTGCAAGGTTCTGGAATCATCAAAATGATAAGAAATTTGGCTCATTCTTCGTAAAGTTACAAGCACTATACACAGAAAGATGTATATGGGACTACCCTATCTCTCTCACCAGACCATGAGAGAAATAAATTTACCAAATATATGAATTAGTAGGCGGTTTCCCGGCAAATTTGTTATCATCATGTATTAGTCAAAACATATTCTTTCACATGATTGGTAATGAGAGCTTCCATTTCATTTTTTGAAATTGGGGCGTTGCCAATACTGGTCTTTACCTTTAAAGGTAATACAAAGTTTTGGTATGGGGTCATGAATTTGGTTCAAATGAACATATTAGAAGCATATGCGATACTACAATATTCAATGATCGTTGTCGCGGTTAAAATCGAGTCTTAAGTTATGATATTGTAAACAATAAACTTTTTATGTTATATAGCTCCCTCTCAAGGTCAAGATATTAATTTAGCTATAAAACAATGTTTTTCAACTAAAATCAACCGATTAGCTATTCCCGTTTGGAAATTATATATCAACAACTACATATTCTGGGAAATTCATGGTCGCAGCTACCATAGTTTGGCCGTAGGCGCTATTTGAAATTTATAAAAATTTACCTGGAGCACCGGTAAATTGTTATATTCAATTTTTCTCGAATACAGAGGTGTTTTAGGGGCTAAATTTTCTAGTGCTTATAATACATCCACAGGGGCATCCATTATATCAAAATTGTAAAGAATCACTATCCAGCCAATTTCAAAATTTCCCAAAACTTTGTATTACCTTTAAAGGGATATCATAGTAACATGTCAATATACAATGAATTAGGTGATGTACCAAGTTGACAGTAAGATGTGAATATGCCATGAATATGAAACAATGAACCCAGATATATGACGGATTCATTGGCTTATAAAAATGCAGAAGAATTGTAAATACTGAGATTATGATGTCCCAATGTCATATCTTCATAAGATGTGAACACACCTTATAATGTATTTGTATGTACTTTGATCATAGTAAGATGTGAACACACCCTTAATTAAGTTTGTGTACATGGACTACGATCATGATGCCTTGATACCATGTCAATATTGAGTGTGAACATGGCCTTAACAAAGTTTAGGTGATCAGATAATGATGCTTCAATACCACATCTCTATAAGATATGAACATAGCCTAAACAATATTCATGTATTCAGATCTTGATAAAAATGTGAACATGGCCTAAAAAAAGTTTAGGTGATCAGATCATGATGCTCCGATCCCACATCTCTGTAAGATGTGAACATAGCCTAAATAATATATTTGTACTCAGATCATCATAAAATGAGAACATGGCCTTAAAAAAGTTGTGTATTGAATCTGATCTTCCTAAAATGTGAGCCTAGCCTAAACAATAATCATGTATTCAGATCATCATAGAATGAGAACACGGCCTAAAAAAAGTTTTGGTGATCATCTAGATAATGATGCTTCAATAGAGCCTAAACAATATTCATGAATTTAGATCTTCATAGAATGTGAGCATGGCCTTAACAAAGATCAGATCATGATGCTCCGATACCACATCTTCATAAGATGTGAACATAGCCCAAACTTTATTCATGTACTCAGATCATCATAAAATGTGAACGTGGCCTAAACAATGTTAGTATGCCCCCAATTAATATGCCCTGATTCATTGTCCTAATATGAACATACCCTATAGTTTTCATGTATTCAGATAATGATAGCAAGTGAATGTAGTCTCAAAAGTGCAAATATTACTCATGTACTCACAACATCATGAGATGTGAATATATTTAGTTAAAAAAACACTTTAGTATTTTCATCATGTTCCTAAATGATATCACCATAATGCCTTGAATAAGTGTGTGTACTCAGAACATCATGCCATAACACACTATCATCATTAGATATGAACATACAATAAAATAATTCAAATACTCAGGTTATTGTGTTTCAAAGCGATGTCTTCATCAGATGTGAACAAACCCTGAATTACAACATTCATAGATTACATAACATTTTGTGAATATACCCATACTTAAAAAGCTGCCATCATACAAAATGTGAACATATAAATCAAGATAAATGTGAGTGTACTGTGAATTGTGATGAACTCAAATCATAAGTACATGGGGGTCATACTGGAGGGAGGGAGGGAGGAAGGAGGGAGGAGGGAGGAGAAGAGAGGAAGAGTGAGAGTGAGAGGGAGAGAGAGGGAGGGAGCGAGAGAGAGAGAGAGAGGGGGTGGAGGGGGAGGGGGAGAAGAAGAGGATTTTTAGGGCCCGGATTATGTTATGTACAAGTTTATTTCTTTTCTATACGACGTTGCAAATCAGGTAGGACGAACATATAAATCCAATATGATGGCAAGAACATTGTAATGATCAAAGACGCACACTGTTCTTCAACTTTGTGTTCGAATAACTATGCAGCCAAAGAAATAAACTGGAAATGACACATAGATAAATTCAATACTAAATAATGCATATAGAGGTACATGTACATTGTTTTTTAGAGGCAGAGGGCTGTTTTTTCAATGTAAAATGATACAAGTCAACGCCTTTCTAGCTCTTAGCAGGGGCCTGTTTCACAAAGCCCTTTTTCAATGACAAATGACAAAAATCAGTGACAAATCTGCCGATAACCAATCAGAAGCAAGGATTTCACTAGCATATAACAAAAACTGTCATTTTTGACTGATGACAAGTTTTTGTGAAATGGGGCCCTGGATGTTCTCATTATCACATACCTAGTTGTCTCGTCAGCATGTTGGTTGCCTAGCAACAGAGTAACAATACAAATGTCATGCTCTCACATTCCATGAATTATAGATGCGAATGTGGTACTGATGTCTGTGGAGAGCCAGTAGGGCGTTATCTCCGTGTAAAAATGATTTGATTGGGTGCACTTCTGGCGCCTTGCAGACGATTAGTTCTTATCATGTATTGATTTGTCTTGGCATGATTTGTTGCCTAGCAACATGGTACGATGGTAATGATACAACACGTCACATTCTCACATTGCATAGAACATTAATGTGGGTCGGGTCGCATGTAACTGTGCCTCAAGGGAATTCTGAGTCAATGTTGTCCCATGTGCATATATCTGTGTAGGTTATGTTGGCCCATTTGTCATGCAGTTTTTGAATAGTTTATGCTATGTTGTGTACATTTTACTGTCTTAAACTTAATCATAACTTCTGTGATTGCATGCTGATTAGAATTAACAATGGTTTAAGATTCTTTCCTTTAAATGGAGCTTCACCAGGAGTACTCAAACCTGTCTCTAAAGCGTCATTATTTTCAGATGTGAAAAAAACCCTCATCATCCAGGGTTATCACTCCACTCAAACCTGTCTCTAAAGCGTCATTATTTTCAGATGTAAACAACCCCCTCATCATCCAGGCTTGATCAGGTGTGAACAGGGGTCATCACTCCACTATAGAAGTGGCCAGGTCAGTCTCAGATGACCCAGCCCGTGACGATGAATTCATTTCAGACAAAATCCGTGCCTGGGGACCAAGGGATAGTCCCGGCCGTTTTCTTCTCCTATCGTCAGCATCAAGTACCCAAGAGCCCATTATTCCCTCCCTCTACATCCTTTTGTAGGTCGTTTTCCTTTTCCTTTTTTCTTCATCATGATATTGGAAAGTCATTCTCTGCATTGTCCTAGTCTGGTTGCTTTGTTATGGCAAGTATCTGCTGTCTGATCATCAGACACAGTATAGAATAAATTGTTAGTTGTTATCATCAGTAGATGCATTATTGCTACATCCGCTGATAAAACGAAGGGCGTTCTGTGTACAAAATTCATGAGTTAATGATTTTTATGGCCTCAAAACAGAAAATATCTTGAAAATTCATTCCCTGCATTGTTCAAGTATGGATCCTTGGTTATGAAAAATGCTTGTTTACTTGAAAGACATAATATAGGCGCAGTATCATGTTTTCATCAGTTGGTGTATGATACATCAGCTGAGAGCCAGAAGGAATTAACTCTGTGTGAAATATGAGTTAATATCCTTCTGGTTTGTAGCAGACGATATCTGCTACAAACCAGGAGGCTCTTTGTAAAAGCACAATGCAACTAGTATATAACGACTGTTCGAAGAAGAAAAATGTTGTAGTCTTTGTAGGCAGGTGGTGTTTAAAGACAGGTCACCTTAGTTTCAATAGAAAATGATTTTAAGGGAAACAAAATATGTGCTAAGATAGACCGGTGGTCTTTCTATGCAGGTTGTTGTGAAAACAGGGTAGTGCCCATCTTGCCCTCAGCAGACAATATTTTATCTTGAATGTTATCATCTGAGAAGGCGGTGTGGCGCATTCTTATCGTCGGTCTGACTCCAACACGATGAGCAGGCAAAAATTTGAAAAAGATTGTTGCCGCGTTGTGTGTAAGCATGACCCTCCCCTCTGTTCTTAATGCAGGCTGGGGTTCAGGGAGAAACAATCTGTTCCTCGAACAGAACGTTAACTGGAGGCCCTGTGTGTAGAATAGACACACCCTATGTATGTTAATATACTACACTTCTTGCAAAGAGTAGGGTGTAAACTGTTTAGTGTACCTGCATACACAAGTGGTAATCTTTCTATACAGATCTTCGGGATAGGCTGCATAGCCTTTTGATGATTAACAGAAGAAGAAGACGGAGGAAGATCTGTAGGATGAGTTTGTTGTCCTTTTGAACATTGAATATAGGAAATACACCTACCTTCAAGGTATAGAGATGGTGCAGTCCATTCTATCATATCGTTGGCGTTATGACCAACCCACAAATCCATCATATATATTAAGGTACAGATTCGTCTGTTCATAATAACGCAGACGATATGGTTTCCTAAGTTAATCCTTTGAAAGAAAAGCTTGTTTTTGAGTCTATGCCACTCAAAATAGCTTCTGCCGCCTAAAATATCTTCTCATATATTTTTGTTTCATATTTATTTATAGCCAGACAAATTTATTTATGTTTTTCTCAGGTTCCTTTTGTATCCTTTGTATGATGAATTTGTCTAGGAAAGGAAATCAGAACATAAAAATTCATGTTTTATTTCATCAACCATCTGTCATTTCTGTCATTTTCTGTCTTATAAAGAAAGCGATATAATGTGTTATGTCCTAATCTTACGCATTATTCTCTTTTTCTTCCAATGAATCTACCATGATGATGGGCTGCATGGGCTCAATGCTCAATATTATTAAAAAGGATACCCTGATAGGAAAATGAAAAGTAGAATTGCAAGGGCAACTTAACCTGATGAATAAGTAGCCTGAGATAATGAAGGCTCTTCTTCGTGAAAGTTTGTATTCTAGATACGACAGACCTGTACATACATACAGACAGACAGGTTGTGGATAGACAGAGAGCCCTTGCATTTATTAATATTGAATTCCTCAAGACACTTATCATTCATGTTGATGTCTGACTGGTCTATGGTCTTAGTTTACGGCAGCAGCGAATGGCAGCGGGCGGGCGGCGGCCACTTGAAGTCCACCTCACCTCTCCAAGAGGTATGAGTATGTGAAGATGTCCACTCAACTCCCATCACTAGTAGTATGTAAATCAATTGTTGACCTGAAGGCTAACTTAGTCTCTTATCCAGACTTACCAAGATATCATTGCAACAAAATAGGCTAAAAATCCAGCAAATTTGCATACCCTTGAGCTATCGTCCCCATCGCATGTCATTGTGCCATTGATGTCAAGGCTACAAAAATTCTTCATGAGCATTGAAGCGTGTAATTTGATTTTGACTTGAGTAATAAATCTCAAGGGCTTTTGTAGAGACTATATATGTGGTGGCCGTGTGCGCCTGTTAAGTGGTATTTGAAATTGAAGACCATACGTGCTGAGTGTTGTATGATAATTGTGTTGTTAAGTGGACGGAGTGGGTTAAACAAGGAGAGACAAAGAGGGAGGTACATGTAGATGAAGATTGAGAGAGAAAGTTAGGAAAACAGAGAGAGAGAGAGAGGGGGGGGGGGGGAGCTAGTGTGAGAGGGTAAAACAGACAAAATAGAAAAAAAAGGTTAGTAATGAGCAAAGACATTAGGACATTCAGCTAGTCGTAACTTACACTGTACTCACTCTCGTATTTAAATGTTGGTTTTGCTTGTCATTTAGATTGTCAGTAAAATGAAACTTTCATTTATAATTTGTTTTACTGAACATTTTATGTAGTGATTAATAATTCATAAATGTATCATATTTAAGGAAATTGCAAAGCATCGTCATATAGTACAGTCAAAGCATTAGCTTATAAATCATTCAAATTACTGCAAAGTTTAGTCCAAGTATTATCATGTAGTTTAGTCAAAGTGAACAGTCCAAGTACTTTGATACAGTTCAATTATAAAAGTTTATTATAGTTCAGTCAATCATTACTAATTCAGTTCAACGTGTCACCATATACATATAGTTCATAGCATAACAAGTTTCAAAGGATTACCATAAATAGTTCTGTCAAAGTTTAATATAGTTCAGTGAAAGTATTATTTAGTTCAGTCATGCCTCGCACTCCATTATCGGAAACTGGTACAGCCAGCGTGATACGCAGGCAGGTCCTGCTCTATGTTTGTTGCCATGATTTGCGATATCGTTTCCTCCTAATTAATTCAATTTATTAGCGTGAGTTAATATGGAGGGGGCGAACCATGTAATACAATGCCACTCTCTATAACATGGACCTGTGTGACCTGAGAGGTCGATGATGAACTTGGTTAGTGGCAGAAAGGTCGTTGAAGCTACACTTTGTGTTCGTATGATGGAAACTGCATATCAAGAGAAAAATACTTTAAAGAATTTTGAATTATTTTTCGTGTAGATGATCAGGTGTGTTGATTCAGCAAAATTCAAATAAACAATGATTACAAACAACCAAATTAATACAGGTGGATGATGAGATTGCTTAGAGCTAGAGGAATGTTAAAGCTAGTTTTAAATTATAGTGATAGAACAGTTGCAGGACAAATGCTTTTGTGACAACTGCTCAATGGCTAACATTCCCTGTACACCTAACCCTAAACCTGAACCCTAAACCTGAACCTTAAACCTGAACCTTAAACCTACCTTGAAACCCAATTGCCACTCCAACCCTAAGCCTATCTTTGATGAAATTTTCGCTGGAGTATACATTTAGTTTGAGTACTGATGGAATTGCATTTTAGGAAGAACATGCTAGAAGTGATTATGAATGTGTTTTTTTCTGAATATCCATTGATTGAATCAGCAAAATTTAAATTAAATAATGTATGAAACATTCACTAAGCAACATGTTAAAAGTCTCAAACCGAGACTGGTACAACTGAGCAAATGTTCATACATTTCTTTGCTCAGTACTTTAATGTGTAGCTTTTATAAATTGAACAGTTACTGTAAGTTCGATTTGAATCTTTGAAGTTTAACTGTCTATTATCATTAGAACTCAGTGAGACCTTTCGAATTGTGTTAGTATGTTCCAGTTAATATCCTTCTGTCACTGAGCAGACAAAGTGTGTTTACTACAGAACTCTGTGTGGGCATGATCAAGTTTCTGCCCCTTTGATAATTTTATTAGAATGAAAAGAGCCAGAAGAGGTCCGTAGAAGCGGAGATGACGAGTAGCTTTAACAAGGTAAATGGACTCTGTATCATCTGGATTTAGCTGATCCGCTGCATGCCTGACTCATCCATGATTAAACTCAAGAGAGAAACAAAATCTAAAACACTCCCCTTTTGCCAAAGGGGGGGAGGTGGTATTTTGAGCACCTAAAACAACCCCTGTTTGCCAAGGGGGAGTGTTTGAACACCCAAAACATCCCCCTCGATACGCCAGCATTTATATACTCACAACATGTGATATTATTTATACATTGCCTAATTTTTTGTTCTTGAAGGAAAATTAAATGTTAAAAGTTTTTTAGTAGGGGTAAATAAGATTGGACCTCGCAAGATACGTTACAGTGTTTCCAATTTGTGTTTGATTGATCGCACCATGAAAAATTCATAGCTTTCTTATTTTTAAGTGGTTTTTGCTCAAACTTTCATGTACCTGTTTCTCTCATTCTTCTGCTTTGCTTCTATTAAGACAAACTTAATATCAGGGTTTACTTCCTTCTTAAAAGGTATTCTTGATCTTAGCAGACGAGTCGATTCACGTGAAGACTTCACCGAGATTGTTATAAGATGGTGAGATCGTAAGAAGCCTGATATTGCTTCCTACGAATCATCTGGTTATCCAATGCTGCTCCCATGCTCATAACTTTTTTCCGCAGAAACGCAGTTCTATTTTGGTGGGTATGTTTAATGACCCTGATGCAGTTATTTAGAGATGCGTTGGTGTGACCATACACCCTGAGGAGATGCTTTTTTGCCTCCCACTCTTTCTCTTTTTTTTCTCTCCCTCTCTATCCCTATATATATATATATATCTGTCACTCTCTCTCTCTCTCTCTCTTTCTCTCTCTCTCTCTCTGTTCCTCTTGATCATTTTTTTGTATGTCTGTCTCTGTATCATTCTGTCTGTTTCCCCTTTTTTTCTTTTTACTATATCTATCTTTGCCCTCTCTTTCTAGTTCTGTTTTCATTTGCTTTCTATCTCTCTGTATAGGCATCTCTCTTTCTCTCTCTCTCCCTCTATCTATCTCTCCATCTCTCTGTTGCCCTATTTTGTGTCCCTTTTTTACAGTCTCTCTTTGCAGATTCCTTTTTATGTAGATATCACTCTCTCCTGTCTCTTTCTCATTCTCTTTCTCCATCTCCCTCTGTTTCTCAGTCTCTGTGACTGTTTCTGTCTTCGTCTCTGTCTCTCTGACTCCTTTTTTCCCCTTCTCTCTCCCTCTCTGACTCCATGTTCTCTATCTCTCTCCCTAACTCCCTATTTTTTTCTCTCTCTCTGACTCTCCATTTTTTCTTCTCTATCTCTCTCCCTCTTTCTCTCTAATACATATTCTCCCTTTCTCTTCCCTTCCCTCTCTCTCTCTCTAATACGCATTCTCCTTTCTTCCCTCCCCCTCTCAAGGCATCTTCCTACAAAATGAAGTTTGACAGAAGTCGTACACATGATTGGAATCGGAAACATCTCGCTGTGTTTTTGCTCGTCTGTTTTTAGTTCGACCCCCTGGGGACATGAGTATATTATTCATCTGTCTCTTCAAATTACATCTTGTTTATTCGGGGTACAATGGGATGTATTGTCTCTGCCCGTTATAACATCACTTTCCTTAATATAGCATGACCCTTCTGTTGAATCGTAGAAATGTAGTAATGGCCCAATAAAGAATAGCATGCTGTACAGTAGTAGTAGGAGTAAACGTTATTTTGGTGAGAAAATGTGCAGTTTGCATTATTAGCCCATTGACTTCCGAATCAATTCATTTCCATAGGCTTAATACATTACCCTCCTGGATCCAGGGGGCAAAGGGTTAATTAAAAAAAAGAAACTTTTGCTTGAAATAAACTGTTAGTAAATTTTGCAAGAGCTTCTTAAAACTCATTTGATTTAGATAGATTTAGTGATCAGTTTACATCTGATTTACAGAAAAGCGTTAATTGTATATTTATAAATAGTTTTAATGCCTTTTGAAAATGGAAACAAATTTCCATTTTTCTAATGTAATCATTTCATGTTTTGGATAAATCTTATCATTCTTAGGAATTTAGTTATATACATTCAATTCAATCATGTAAAAAGAAAGGAAAAGAGTATTAAGTTCCAACTTAAAATACATCTGTACTGATTCATTTCACGTGTCGCCTATTTTCTACAATTTCATTGCATTTCATTGCATTTTGTTATCCTACGGTTCGTCGAGCGTTGGATTTTAAAAGTAAATCAACTGATAATTTAAAGGTCAAATTGCTTGAGATAAAATGCAAGACAATTCACTCTCCACATATGGACAAGTAAGCACTCTTCCATAGTAGTTTGGAAATCAAATTCAATGCTTGCCTCTTCAGGATGACTTTTGTAAGTATAAACTTGTAAGGTTTTCAAGAGAAGATAAGTCAATGGAATCGATGTGAGTACAGAAAGCTTAGGGAGAAGGTCAGGGCCAAGCAGTTATTCAAGGGTGAGGGCATGTTTATACCGTGGAAAAAAAAATTCTTCATAACATTCTTTTCAGTCTCCAACTATCTTGGAATGATGCATTTCCATATGCTGCCCACGCACACACGCACATTATCAGATTAACTCAAATTTTGATTTTGAACTTGGCTCTTTTTGTGCGGAAACCATACTTGCACAAACGTGTATGAACGAGTAAACATCAGATAAATATGACCATTATCAGGTCTTTCCAGTGACAGAAATAGAAATTTGAATAGAACATGGTCACAAAGACTTGAAAAATTAACTGAAGGCAATTTCAATATCCTTGTTTATCACCTTTTGAATGTCTGAGTCCATTGCAATGACATTTCATGTCGTGAATATGGTTTCTATGGATATTCAATGGCTATTGAAATTGCCCCTGAGTTGACTTTTTAATAAAAGCAATTCAATTTATTTTGCAATCTAAAAATTAAAGTATACAAGGTAACAGTATAGTATTAATGACTGCTTTGAGAGAAATAGTTGTTTTATTACGCTCAAGGGAAGGTTAGAATTGTGCTAGTACCCGAGGCGTGCCGAGGGGAATAGCCCAATTGTAACCTTCCCGAGAGCGTATAAAAACAACTATTTCTTGAATATTAAAGCAGTCATTAATACTTTTATATGCCGAAAAAAAATAGACTAAAAAATAAAAAATAAAAAATACTTTTTTTTTTTGTCGAAGATGAGATTCGAACTCTTGCGTACAAAAGGTGATGTCTCTAAAGTCAGCGCCTCAGACCTCTCGGCCATCGCGCGATGTTAACATGCTTGGCAGTTTTGTACAATATATACATTAGATGGATTGAAACCGGCTTCGCGTGTGATGAATGCTTCGCAAAAGCTCCATATACGGACTCTTCTTTTACTTTTGCAATGCATATTGGCACGAACTATAGATCAAGATCTATCGGCAGATGTTGTTTTTTGTTTTTGGAAGTTTATTTTCGTCTTCATGTCAACAATGCAAGATAAAATTGTCGGTAAGATCGATCGAGATTCAATTGTATTGAAATTACCGACCAATCCTTCGCACAAATACGGTATCCTCCATCGCTCAAACCATTTTTTAACATGTAAACCTATGGGGTAACCATGGAGGCTGACCAACTATTTTTAATAACCATGGTTATTAAAAATATTGAAATGTTTTAAGCATGGTTACCGAGAATTTTACAGGAACAGTTGAAGTTTATGAATGCAATTCGACCAATCAGATGGCTGGATTTCTTAAGCGAGGTATATAATAAATGTTAACTATATTTACAAAGGTTATATGCGGGGCTTTCCATGAAGGTTGCGAAAACCTGTAAAGTTGGATCGCCCATTACAGAAATACAAAATATTATAAGCACACAACAATGGATTAAGTATAATAAGCAAAGTAGCGATGATGTTTATTTTGAAGTTACAATTTTCTGTGTTCAATAATATCAAATAGAAAAATTGAATTGTATTGGACAAAAATTTGAAGGCTATATTGGAAGATAAAGATAAACAGCACAAACAAAAACATAACAGCTTGAATGACAATGCATGTAGTGAAAAAAAGGAGAAATAGAAAAAAAAGGAAAGAAGTGAAAGAGAGAAAGGGATCTAAGGAGATCATGCAGTAAATTTTGCTCGTCCTGATTTTGTTGAAATGAATCAGGATGGTCATTCATATGCGAACAAAGTGCCAGCCAACCTCTATTAATTTGCAGATTTCATGGTCAGTGATAACGGTGGAAGGAATTACAGTTTTTAGAACCCGAGAGAGGCATCAATGAATTCTCAATCTTAAGATGTAAATCAGGAATTTTCGAGCCTCCATCACTCCAGTGACCTACATGACGTAAGAAGCGTCCAATTTGAAGATCGTTGGAAAGGCCAACAGGTTGCTGTTGTCAGTCATCATCGAGATGAAAAACCAGCAAAGCATCGCCCGCTCTACCTCAAGTGTCATATTATTGATCCAGTTGGCCTTGACCATTTGGGTGCCGTCGTCGATTCCGCATCAGCACCGCCAATCAGTGCCGTCTGCGCGGAGTCAGAGTCAATTGCGACCATCTCTCGCATTATTACAAGCTGCAGATATTGGCTAACGACGGGGTAGTCTGTTGGAATGAAAAGCAAATCTTGTTTTTGTTTTCTCGCCGAGCGTTTCCGCACGGTTGGTGTGTTTACTCTGATGATGGGGCCTCGGTTGTGAGCTGAAAGCCAGAAGGCTTTTGAAGATGTTGATGTTTAAAGTTGAGTTGTGGTCAAGTAATTACGTTGTGAATGAACCTCTGTGGAAGCAATTGAGAAAGGCTAATTGAGTAGTACCTGAGAATTAGTGTTTACTGTGACGCTTTAGTGCCAGGTCTAAATGTAAGAGGTAAAAAGTCAGAGGTAAAAACACCAGAGGTGAAAATGTCAGAGGTAAAAAGGCCAGAGGAATGACAGAGGTAAAAAATGCCAGAGGAATACCAGAGGTAAAAATGCCAGAGGAATACCAGAGGTAAAAATGCCTGAGTTAAAAATGTCAGAGGTAAAAATACCATTGGTAATTTAAATGCCAGAGGTAAAAATTCCAGTGGTCAAAATGTTGTATAAAGTTCTATCCCTCTCAAAGGAGAAAGCAGATAAAGAAAGTTAAATTATGCATCACTGACTTTACTTTTATATTTTGCCTGCATTGTGAGCTTCACAACTTTCTGCCAATTGAAGCAGGATTTAGTCGCAGGAACACCATTTTCCGGTGACACCAGCAAAGTACAGAAGCCGAAAAGCGCCTCCAAATTGTATAATTTTCTAAGCCAAATTCATCGATGCATCAGTTGAGACACGCCAGAGTCCTACAAAAACACTCAAGCTCTGCACTATTGGTTCTACGGGGCAATATCCTTCGCCCCTACTCCCCCTCAATAAAAGGTGACATTTCTGGCTTCAGCCATTTCCCTTCCCCCAAATTAAATTCCGTTGGATAAAATGTCACAATATGCCTGAGATTAAAGCATTTTCCTAGCCAAAAGGCACTGATTGTTGCGTGTTTCAATTTTACGGGCCATGGTCTCAGATTCAAAACAACCCTGTTTTGATGATTTAAAGGTAGTAGCGCACAGTTACTTTGAATCATCAATCCTTATGCAAGACAACAGCAACAACAACAAAAGTATTGCTGTAAAAAACGTTGATGATTGTTGAATGTTGTATTAAAGTGTACAGGCCATGGTCTGGGTTTCAATATGCAATGCTGAAATTATTTTAAACCCAAACATTTTCAGCACAAAAAAATTGTGTGAACTTCTACCGATGGCCATTTCCACTACTTTCTACCTTTTTTTACCCTTTTTTACCCAGATCGTTTGGCAGATATGATTTATGTTGTAGTCTTGAATATTAAGTGAAAGTGTCCTTTATAAGAATTAGTTTTCCATCAATACTAGAACCTAGGATTACCTGTAGCCATTTACCTTTACTAGTTACATTTTAATTTTCTTATCATTTATTGAAAGCCAGAAGGGTGTTAACTCATATAAGGTTGACTTTTATGTGCCTTGACATTTGCTCTGGGCTTTATTTGTGAGACTTTATAGGGTTTGGGTAAGGAGTAATTTGAGGTTTAATTAAGGATCGGTCTTGGTTTATATTTAGGATAAGCTATAGTGTCCATCTAGGGTCGAAGTTTGAGATTCAGTTAGTGTTGGAAATAGACCATGGAGTGTTTGTTGGCTTAGAATGTGTTGTAGAACTGGGGGGTGTTTCACAAAACTTGTCATCAGTTACAAATAACAGTCTTTGTTATAAGCTACTGAAATCCTTACTTCTGATTGGTTAGCAGCATATTTGTCACTGATGTTTGTCATTTGTCATTGAAAAAAGGCTTTGTGAAACGGGTCCCTGGTCTTTACTGATGATATTGTCTGTTTGGAGCCAGAAGGGTGTTAACTCTTTTCATTTTACACAGAATTAACGCCTTTCTGGCCCTGCATGCACGGGCAATATTATGGATCTGCTATCTATCTTTAGCTATGAAACCCCTCTCCACTTATGTTTCTCAAAAGCCGTACCATGAACAACTTGGTACCTTTTGAGTTTTTGAGCGTATCTTTTGAGTTTTTGAGCGTATCTTTTGAGGTTTTGAGCGTATCTTTTGAGGTTTTGAGCGTATCTTTTGAGGTTTTGAGCGTATCTTTTGAGTTTTTGAGCGTATCTTTTGAGGTTTTGAGCGTATCATTTGTTTGGAGCCAGAAGAAAGTTTAACTCGTATACTTTTACACCAAGCTTATGGCCTTTAATTGTCACTTAGCAAATATTTCTTCATCGCTCCTTTCAGACTTCTCAAATTGTTGATGCTACCTTTAAATCGAAGAGCTTGATTTGGAGTTGTTTATCTTCTTTTGAGAATGACACATTTTGATTTCCCTTCAGACACGTTGTCTTATGGCTAGGGACTCCATGACCTCAAGTAATAACAATTATCAACTCGTATATCCTTTTAAGATGATTAGGTGAATGAAAGGTGATGATTTTGTTGCAGCAAGCTGACACTGATGTTAAAATAGAGTGACGTAGAAACACAGAGGGAAGTGAGTAGAAGGATGTATTTCAAAGCTGAAGACACTACAATGAATCACTTTTTTAAAATTGCTGTTTTCCAGCTATACAGTGTGTCAAGTGTTGATTTTAAAAGTCAATCAATTGTTAATTTAAAGGCCAAATTGCTTGAGATAAACTGCAAGACAATTCACTCTCCACATATGGACAAGTAAGCGCTTCAATAGTACTTTGGGAATCTAATTCAATGGATGCCTCTTCGTGATGACTTTTGTTAGCAAGGTGAATGAAAAGGTGAACAGAAAAGGAAGCCTTTCTCTCTCTACCAATATGCAATACAACTCATGAATACTGGTGTTATAAACCAACAGCAATGCTGAGAAATTTAAAGAAGTTTTCAATTGACTAAAACTGCTGATTCATACGCTTGTGATAACTCTTTTTATTCTACAGCTTTATTAAAATTGATTACTTGTAGAGTTTCCCAAATAAAAATACTCCATTGCTTGTTTAGGATGTCCTTGATTAAATTTAAAGTGATACTGTTTGCTCCGTGGCTCCACCATGTTGAAACGTATTGCCTTTTAATCAAACAAGTCATACATTTGTGAAACAATTGAAATTGGTTCTTTGCCTACTCCCCCTGATGCAAGATGGGCCCCGGCTTCAGCGTGAAGAGCTAATAATATAAGCAAGGATGAAAATGATGACGTTATTTGAACAGCCCCATTATTGGTCCCTAATTCGCTGCGAATTGCCGACCCAGCTGAGGTGGCGAGTATATATTTTTAGGCCAGCGCTGCCACAACAAACAGGGCTCGGATGCGGCGTGGAGTGTTTGGGCTCTGCAGAGGAGGAATGGGGGAATTGGAATACAAGTGATACGCTTGAGAGAGAGGTGAAGGAGGACGGTAAGAGAGGGAGAGAGAGAGAGAAAGAGAGAGAGAAAGAGAGGGGGGAGAAGGAAGAGAGTTAAGGGAAAGAGAGAGAGAGAGAGAGTTCACAGGAAAAAGCAACTAGATGCAAGAGATTGAGAGAGAGAGAAAGAGAAAGAGAGAAAGAAAGGGAGGGAGAGAGAAAGAAAGGGAGGGAGAGAGAAAGAAAGGGAGGGAGAGAGAAAGAAAGAGAGGGAAGAATGAATAGGAGAGGGAGAAAGAGAGTGATGTAAAGAGAGAAGAGAAGGCAAGGAGGAAGAGTGTTAAGGGGGAGAGAGGTTACAGGAATAAGCAAGTAGAAGCAAGAGATTTAGAGAGAGAGAGAAAGAGAGAGAGAGAGAGAAAGAAAAGAAGGGGTGGAGGGAGTGGAAAATGAGAAGAAGAAAAATACCAGAGAATGATTTCAAAATGTATCGGGAAGTAGAGAAAATGATGAACTGAAAAAGGTAGTTGAAGGGAGAGAAAGAGACAGAATGAAAAAGATTGAGATAATATTTGGGAAGTCCGAAAAAGAGAAGAGGCAACCGTAACCAGGATGGGAAAGAAGGAGGAATATGATAATGCTGTAATGCATAGGAGGAATCTTCATGTATATTTGATAGAAATATATATAATTTAAATAAAAATGGTCGTTAACGTGTGAACAGGAAAAATTCATTAGAAAATGGTAATTCTGTGACCTGCGTGAAAGATACTGAAAAGCTAAATATTGATTCAAAGATGGTCTAGCTAATAATATAGAACCAAGGAAAAGTAATTGCATGTTTTCAGTTGCGATATTGCAATCTGAAGACAGTATCTATTACATCTGTATGTCAGAAGTCTCACGCCACTGTAACTGATAATTCTTACAAAATGATTGCAAAAGGAAGCCTCCCCCCCCCCCCCCCACCCCCACACACAAAAGTGAATATAATAGCGCTCATTCTCTGCACCTAAAGGGGAGAACAATCGCAACTTTCACCTTTCGTCTTGTAAAATGATATGACAAATATTGAGAGAGAGGGATGGACGAGAGTGAGTAAGGAGTTAGGGCAAACAGCCCAGGGTTCTCAGAGGGATGGTTGTAATTCGATGAGAATGCAGCTGGCCTGATTTTTATATGACAAACTCCCGACACACGATGAAGGCTTGTCTTGAAGGTGATTCTGAGGACCCTTAGAAACAAAGTAGAACCCTTGCAAAATAAAAGAAATGATGCAACATGTCAAGAGAAAGCCAATAGATTTCTGTACAAGCAAACATTTTGTGTAGACATTTTCACAGATGACAGGAACAGAAACATTAATCCCCGGAATTAGAATTCATAACGTTTGTGTATGCAGTGTTAGCTCATTTTCATGTGTTGATAAGTACAGTCCCTCACAAACATCAAACCCCTTGCAGAATTACAGCTTATACAGTAAAACAAATTGGATCCACAATGTGTGAAAGCTGACTTATTAGTGTTTGGGGCAAGATGAACTTCTAATTTTTGTTGTGTGTTGTCATGGACATGGAGGAATTTTTGTCTACAATATGTCAAATAACAAGTGTCATTTTCTATCATTTTGAATGAGTTAAGTATTAATTGATATAGTATATAGTTTTCATATTTGATATGGAGTATGAAAAAACACTTAATTCCTCTTTTTATTCTTCTCTTGCAGATGTCTTTCGTTCAGCGGCAGAGGCGGGTCCTAACGACATTCTTAAACTTTACAACCAGAAAGGAAACCTGGTTAACATCTCGCCGAAATTGGAAGAAAATACGCCGGACTCTAGATATAAACTAGATGTGGTAGCTGCACACTGCGATGGTAGGAGTACGTGTGCCTGTCGTTCTTGCATTTATTTTATCTACTTTCACTTTTCCATTGTCTTTTTTTGCTGCTTTACAGTTACTAGTACTACTTCTACTACTACTACTACCACAACTCCTACTCCTGTACTACTAATAATACTGCTACTACTACTACTACTACAACTACAACTACAACTACTACTACTACTGCTACTGCTACTACTACTATCTCTACCTCTACTACTACTAGTGCTACTACTACTACTGCTGCTGTTACTATTACTATTACTACTACTACTACTACTACTTCATGTACTAATACGACTACTACTACTACTACTGCTACTACTACTATGTCTACGTCTACTACCACCACTACTACTTCTAACACCACTGCTACTACTACTACTACTACTATTACTACTACTACCACTACTACTACTACTACTACTCCTACTACTACTACTACTAATTATACTACTACTACTACCACTTCATCAGTAAACGACACAGCGACAACAACAGCAACCACTCCCCCATTTCTTGTGCACTTTTGCCGTTGTTTCATATCTAACAAAGATCCCTGTATTTATCACAGCTTTTTACACCTCATCGTTATACGTGTTCATTGTGAAGTCTGTTTCTTAGCTGGTTAAAGCAATACAAATGTAAGATCTTCTTATTTTTGTACAAATTTTCCTATTTTTCATATGGCAACATTGAGTGTTACATAATTCTTTTCACAAATTTGCATAATCCGGAATTTTGTGAATGACTTTTGCATATTTTGGCAATTTTTTTTTTAAAGGAAAATTATGATTTAAAAAAAATATATGTTAGTACACACTGGCATAGAACAAGAGGTGCATTAAACCCCGGTCTGATTTAGGTTCCGTGCGAGCCCATGCTTGATCAGTTCTATGGAATAAATTACCACAGCCTCTTTAGGATATAGCAACTGTAAACTCATTCAAGTATTCTCTTCAAACTCACGTGTTTATCATTTTCGATGTATTCAAATATTTCCACATTTCATCTGTGTCATCCATGTATATTTCCTTAGTGTATATTTATGTCAACTTA
The DNA here is from genome assembly GCA_035222895.1 of Strongylocentrotus droebachiensis. Classification (NCBI taxonomy): domain Eukaryota; kingdom Metazoa; phylum Echinodermata; class Echinoidea; order Camarodonta; family Strongylocentrotidae; genus Strongylocentrotus; species Strongylocentrotus droebachiensis. The sequence goes on from JAVYIG010000113.1 coordinate 395,443, forward strand.
TTTTCTTGATTTTCTCTGTTTTATTCTTAGTTATATTGTTCATGTACTCTGTATTGCAAATACATCTATAGTGTACATTTTTTTATGCATAATCTCAGCACCTTTAGTATTTTTGCAAAATAGAATCAGCACTTTTACAAATAGTCATTTTATCATTTATTATAAATATGTTTTGAATAGTACCCCAAAGACAATGCTGTAAAGTTAATGATACGTCACAATCTACTACCGATAATCAAATCGATACTTTAAGATTCACATAGATTTAGTGATCTCATATTTCAAACATTCATAACTCTCTTATTATTGGTCCAATTTATTTCAAACTTTTGCCATTCTTTTCATTTTAGTATCTGCTTTCGTACAAATGAACTTATCACAAAGGTTGAACGCCCTTTAAAGCCCTTCTGCACTAGTATGGCCGGGAGGAATTAGACCTCCCTGCAAGGTCACTGACAGGTGGTTATCTCATCAAATCAGCTCTCAATTAACATAAGAAAAAGGGGATCATGGGGGACCAATGGTTACCAATAAGGCATTGTTTGCTATATATAGAGGACACAACTAGCTTTAAGTAGTGCAGTGGGGCTTTAAGGGAACAAAGTGGATCCTGTAATTCAGCTTGGGTGAATGAGATGAATCAGTAGCCTATGGGTTAAACTTAAAGCTCTCTACCGGCCTTTCTACTTCTCTCTTTTTATCAAGGAAAAATGTCAGTTTTATTTACTATACTTTTGTCTATTTTTGCCAACAGGAAGTGTAGCAGAGAAGCTGGGCTTTGATATACAAAATATGGAATCAAGGTAAGATAGGAATAAAAGAAATTATTAAAACTATTCAGAAATAGTTTATTGCATTGTATTGAAATTAAACTGAGACCTGATTGCTACCCTACCTCTAACCCTATCTTTGATAAATAAACCTGGAACAACTGTCAGTTGAGCATCTGGTTTGAGCACCTTTTCATGACATTGAACTTGTTAACTCTTTGTTTGCTTTGTTCGCCGATTTGCACGGACGTAGGCGTGCCAACTTCGCATTTTTGCACAGATGTATACGAGTCAATTAGACATTCATAATACCGCTCGCAGTGTGTAGCCACGCGTTGCGTTTACTATTGTTTACATTGTATACATCGCACACTTTCCGGTAAACTGTTTTTCTTCATAGTGTTACATTCGAAATTACCGTGTATTTAGCGGTTTTCTTTGGATTTTTTTTACTGATGTTACGATGGCACCTGCTGGAAAAATGCAACGTGTGTTTAGTGTAGAGGAGGCTCGAGATCTTGTTACTATGGAAGCATGGAGCATGGACTCTGATTCCGACGAATCGAGCAGTGACGAAGACTCTAGTGATAAAAGTGTTCCCTGAGAGTAGACTGATAGAATAAGAATGAATAAAAATTAATGAAAGAGCTAGAGATGACAGCAAGAAAGAGAGTAGACTGATAGAATAAGAATGAATAAAAAAAATGAAAGAAGGAGATAGAGATGACAGCAAGAAAGAGAGTAGACAGTGATAGAATAAGAATGAATAAAAATAATGAAAGAAAGAGATAGAGATGACAGCAAGAAAGAGAGTAGACTGATAGAATAAGAATGAATAAAAATTAATGAAAGAGCTAGAGATGACAGCAAGAAAGAGAGTAGACAGTGATAGAATAAGAATGAATAAAACTAATGAAAGAAAGATGTATCCTGTCTTGCCGTCATCCGGCGTCATCTTTATATCTTTCTTTTATTATCTTTATTCATTCTTATGCTATCAGTGTTTACTCTCTTTCTTTCCGTCATCTCTATCTTATTATTATTATCATTTTCCTATCTATATGTACCCTATGTCTTGCCGTCATCTGTATATCTTTTTCTTATTATCTTTATTCATTATTATGCTATGAGTGTAATACTCTCTTTCTTGCCGTCATCTCTATCTCATTATTATTATCATTTTCCTATCTATATGTACCCTATGTCTTGCCGTCATCTCTATATCTTTCTCTTATTATCTTTATTCATTCTTATGCTATCAGTGTTTACTCTCTTTCTTTCCGTCATCTCTATCTTATTATTATTATCATTTTCCTATCTATAATTATGTACCCTATGTCTTGCCGTCATCTCTATATCTTTCTCTTATTATCTTTATTCATTCTTATGCTATCAGTGTTTACTCTCTTTCTTGCCGTCATCTCTATCTTATTATTATTATCATTTTCCTATCTATATGTACCCTATGTCTTGCCGTCATCTGTATATCTTTCTCTTATTATCTTTATTCATTCTTATGCTATCAGTGTTTACTCTCTTTCTTGCCGTCATCTCTATCTTATTATTATTATTATTTTCCTATCAATATGTATCCTATGTCTTGCCGTCATCTCTATATATTTCTCTTATTATCTTTATTCATTCTTGTGCTATCAGTGTTTACTCTCTTTCTTTCCGTCATCTCTATCTTTTTATTATTATCATTTTCCTATCTATATGTACCCTATGTCTTGCCGTCATCTCTATATCTTTCTCTTATTATCTTTATTCATTCTTATGCTATCAGTGTTTACTCTCTTTCTTTCCGTCATCTCTATCTTATTATTATTATCATTTTCCTATCTATATGTACCCTATGTCTTGCCGTCATCTCTATATCTTTCTCTTATTATCTTTATTCATTCTTATGCTATCAGTGTTTACTCTCTTTCTTTCCGTCATCTCTATCTCATTATTATTGTTATTTTCGTATCAATATGTATCCTGTCTTGCCGTCATCTTTATCTCTTTCTCTTATAATCTTTATTCACAGTAAAGTCCTTTCATTTCATATCACTATTTCTCTCTCATAATGTCTCTCACGTCCGTTCTCCATATTTTATTCATTGCATACTCCACTCGTCAATCATTTCTGATAATAAGCTCTCTCACAATAAAGTAAATGGAAAACAATGCAATATAGTTTATATTTTAAGATTGATTCATTCTTTCTTTGTATATCTATGGCTGTGATAAATGTACTTGAAATCAATTTTATTGAGGGGTAAAGAAGGTGAGAGAACAGATGCGGTGAACATTCATAATGAGACATTTCAATAAGATGCTGATTATGTCATGTATATCACATATAATATATTATGCCTATACCATTTTTACATGCTCATACCAGTGGGCAAAATCAATAACATTCTCTTATTTCTTATTGACTTATCATGGCACAACAAAGAAAAACATCCCCACGACGTCCCTTTTCATGCCCCGCTAAACCGGACATTGACAATAACCTGGGGTAATAGGGATTTCAATGGGCAGATTAGCCCATTGTCAAGGGTGGCTGAGCGGGGTACTTTCAAGTCTCTCCCTATTGAACTTCTTTTCTTCAACAACCTAAATACTAACCTTCTGAATTGTTAGAATACTTGAGCAAGGTATGTAAAGAAAGGTAAGAAGTCCACCTTTCTAATAGATTCGATTTGAAGATGTCTTATCATTGCTAAATAAGAAATTCTAGAGGGATAAAAAACTGCCGTAAATAAGAAAAATTAAACATTATATAATTATGATTATTATAAAAATGATAATTCAAAATATAACAAATGACGGTTCATCGAAAAGCACGTTTTCCGGTCTACAACTTTGCTGCACAATATTTTTCATCATGATCATCCAGTGAAGAGTTATAGCCTCTTGATTCAGCAGAGTCAATAAAGATTCCCTCGAAATGTGTGACCCTAAAAGAATGTGGCACAGGGGGGTTTTTTAAGTGGCGCATAAAGAGTTAATGTTTATATGGTAGATTTCAGTTTTTGCCCTTTTTCTTTTCTTGTGATATCCATCTGGATAGTTATGTCAATGATAAACATGTAATAATTCTGTTTCCTAAGCTTATCATACATTTACGTGGAGTTTCAATGTGTGAGAAATTCACCAACAGTGAAACACGGGCAAATCGTCAACGATCGTATTTGAGGGAGTCGATACACTCGGAAAGCAAGCTTCATGGGTACATAGATCAGGCCAGCCGGTCGCAAACAAAGCTCATGTTTACCTCCGAAGAAAGGAAGGAGGTTACACAATCCAAGGGCGGCATACTCACCTGCAGATCCAGGATTATCGATTTGGGGATTGGGGTGGGGAGGGGGGGGGGGGGGGGTGAGCTCGGTTTTAAAAGAAAATGCAGAGAATGGCTGAAATTATTTAGGTGATGGGGCCCAAACTTTAAAAGACAGCCCAAGAACAAATTAACAAAATAGAGGAGGCCACTTATTGTTTTTGTTTACTGCTTTAAGATATACCACACAATATGCCTCATTCATGTAAAGGGGGTGGCCCAATCCCCCCCACCCCCCCTCAAAAAAAAGGTTTTAATTTTTAGGTGACTTTTAGTGGGTGCTAACATTGAAAGGAGGCAAAATAATACAGTGGGGTGGGGAAGGGGAAGGGGGGGGGGCACAGCTATTATTCTGTTCTTTAGATTTGCCAGGTTGAGTTTAAAAGGAGATACCCCCCCCCCCCCCCCCAGCCCCTGTGCCTTCCTGATCTACCTCTGAGCATGCTAAATTACGAGAGTTTGCAAACGGGGTGTCGTCACAGCGAAACATTGCATCCCCATCCTGTCCAGGGTTCCGTTGGCTAACATTTACCCGACACAGTTCCGTGTATCGTCTTTCCACCACTCCACGTTACCACTTCTCCCTAAGGACCCTTTCTTTATGCAGTTTTGAATGCCTGCTACCTTGAGAATTTTGTTATAAACAAAATGGAAATTCCAAGGGGCGCCTTGTCGGCTATTTATATATTTCCTTCAGTTCTTATTGAAATATGGTTGATGTTTTTTAACTTGCCAAGTTTGATCATAGAATTTCTTCAGTGGAAGATCAGGTGTTATAAAGACAGCTTTTTAAAGAGAAGGTTGAGTTCTGGGAAGAGGTGAAAAAAACATTTGTGAGTGTTATTGTATTATGCAATGGTGGAAGAACATCAGATAAAAAATGTTCCCTGAAAAGCATGGCTGTTTGAATGCCTTAATATTCTAAACATGGCATGTAACATCATAAAAATCGGGACGGATATTTATGCCACGTGTTCTTGTAGTCCCATATACATCTTTCTGTGTACAGTGCTTGTAATTTTACCAAGACTAGCTGGGCCAAATTTCTTATCATTTTGATGATTCCATAACCTTGCAGTACACACCAATACTTATATGCTAGATGATCAACCTTTTTTGATCGATTCCACAACTTTTCCTTTACAATGCAATCGCATGACCAGAAGTCAACTTTATCTTTAAGAGTTGCAGTGAAGTTGTTTTTAGATTGAATGAATAATAATAGCAACAGCTTTGATTATATACTGCTTTTCATATGGTGGGTTCAAAATGATTTCCTCTCAGTATCGCATCTTAGTGATGTCTTTATAATTATGCAGAATGATTACAGCATGGTCAGCAAAACTGAAATACTTTATTCCATATTCAGACAAGAAAGAACAAGATATTTAAAAACCAATGTTGCAACCCAGAAGGGCATCGACTCTGGTCATTTTTTTTTCTGGCTGTCAGAGAACGAAATCTATAGGTGCTCCCGACTCATTCTAGATGTATTTGACGGTTCTACCCTTTTACTTTCAATGCCTGAAATAATGTAAGAGTATGAACCAGAATACACATTTTCTGGAAAACTCCATTTGTAAAACATCTTTGTACCTTCTCTGTCATAGGCTCAATTCCTCCAAAAGACGCCATAAAGGTGTTTAAACTGGATCAGCTGTCATAATTATCACACTATTATATGGTAATTCAAATTGAAACTAATAGAGATTTGAGCATGATTGGAATAACAAAGTAAATCTTTTCAGAGGCAGCGTTCATTGACATTGACATTTTCATGGCTATCGATCTCACCATCTTTACAGTCAGTTTTGCAATCACTGCTTACGGGCATTGTTACGTCCGCAAAACCAAACATTGTTCAGATTTCCCAATGAAGGAATTCACTTCACGTTCAGGTCACGCATGATGAGGCGTAACCGAAGACATCGTGCACTTTGCGAGCTCGTGTAATTCGAAACAATTGTATGTCTTTCAAAGCTTGTAAAAACATATCAGCATGACAGTCACATACGCAAGAACATGCACGTGGGACTACCGCTGACGCCCGCACGTTTCGTTGAGTCAGTAAAAGGCCCAACCATCACGAGCGGCTGTTTAGGAACGATGGCAAGGGAGTTGTCGAATGTCACTCAAGATCTGTTTAGATTTGTCAGGGGCAAACAAGGAAAGGTTATTTTTTGGGCGTGAGTCAGATGCAGAATTAAAATCCAGAAAATTATGGATTGAATAATTTTGTCCTTTAACATATGTTAACATAATGACATAGGGAAGGGCTAGCTTTGATATAATCTTATTTGTGATTTTTGTTTATGTAGGAATTTTGTTGTCATTGTTTGTTTGAAAAGGGGGAAAATTATGGGTAATATATGTAATTACACCAAGACATTGAGCAAGTGTGTGAGTGTGTGTGTGTGAGCGAGTGCGTGTGTTGTGTGTGAGAGAGAGAAAGAGGGGGGAGAGGGAGGGGGAGAGGGAGGGGGAGAGAAAGAGAGATAGAGAGAAATAGAGAGTGAGAGGGAATGAGAGAAATTTAATTTACCAGTGATATGTTATGCCTCTTATGTTCACCTATTATGCTCGCAAGGTTACAAGAGTCTTTAGTATGCTGCAGTGCGTGCTTGACCGTATTGATTGTTCATTCCAACTTGAATCGTTCTGCGGCTATCACTCTTTATTAACCATCCAATCCACATGAGATGAAATAAAGAGGATTAAAGGCCTTTCTGTCAGGCTGGGTGTGGTTTATTAGAGATGCGGTGATTGTCGTTACTAATGAAAATCTCCTTGACGATCGGCCGTGACATTTGGAAGGTCGAATCTTACGAAAGGTTGATAAAGCCAGGAGATTACTCAAGCGTTTATTGCGAAATATCTCAACCGAGGTTGTCAAATATGCAATGAGCATTGCAAATAACGCTGGTAGTATTAATCAGTAGCTGTCTTGAATTCATGATAAATTTAGAGGAAAACGTGCTGAATTGAAGATCCTGTTTATTTGGAATTGATTTAAATTTCACTGTATTTATGACTCATTAAGATGAGTTAAATGTCATTGTGTTGATATTTTTACATTTTTTTTATACCAGGCTATACCAGGCTTTGATGCAAAATTGAATCAAAGTATTATGGGCAGAATAAATCCAAGAAGAAAAAAAAATCACTCAGAGAAGTTAATTCAATTTTTAAAAGATGTACATGTATATAAGGCCCCTTTATGTCTTTGTTTTGAATAATTTTGATGAAGCAGATATACATTAGCTAACAAAATCAGGATGCATATATATTTAATTTGAAATCTACACGTAGTTGTTGATTATTACTTGAAAAGTCAGTTTTCCCGTAGTTCCTTATACATGGTTGATTAGGAGCGAGAAGGGCGTTAATTCTTTTAAACCTAACATATCCATGTATGTGTTAACGCCCTTTCGGCTCCAAACAGATTACATGGAGTTAATAGAAGGGGGTTTGTATATATGGTACAGTTCATTTTATTCTACAACTTACCATTTGAAGTCGGGAAATCACCATCTGTGAATATCTTTTAATCAAAACTGAAAGCACATCTTTTCAATTAACTGTAAATCTAAGCATATCAGGAGCTCTTGTAGCGCAGTAGAATATATTCTTGATGTGGGATAGTTTCTGCGCTCTATAAATGTATTATTATTATTATTATTTACCAATTTAATTATACAATTCTCTCTTTCTTGCACTTTTTTCTCTCTCTTGCTCTGTTCAGGTTGGAATTGTTAGAGAAGAAGGTGCTGATTGACGGGGGCGAGATCCCTACTGTCGTCTATGAACTCCGCAATAAAGTAGAAGAATTCAGGGACAAACTTGAGGTAGGTCATCATCAAATTGGCAACAAGATTTAGAGCAATATCAACTATTGTCCCATAGAGAACATGTTCACTTATAAAGTGCAACTAGTATACAAATACTTTACTCTGTATAATACAGAGTATCATATCATTTCCCTGGCTTTAGCCAAGCCACTGCGACAACTAGTACCTGGTATACAAATAATACTTTACTATGCTTAATACTGAGTATTATATCATTTCCCTGGCTTTATAGCCAAGCCACTGACTGTGACAAGGTGCTACAGCATCCAAGTACTGTATTTGCCGGCGATAAGGCCGCAGCGCCGTATAGGCCGCACCCCCGATTTTGACATTTAAAAAAAAAAAAAAAAAAATATCGTTTTTTGTTGTTGTTGTTTTGTTGCCGAAAACCCACGCGGGGAAGGACCTTCATTTAACATCGAGGCGCAGTTAAAGGCGCTGATTTGTGCTTGTAAACTTGTCACAAATAATAGTAACAATGTCGTTTTTAGAAGAATGTGTAAGATCATTAATGTGAATTAAAAACAATAGAGTACCAGGTCCTAGGATATAACCTTGTGGTACACCATTTGTTATATAAAAAAAATTGAGGAATTATTATTATAGACTACATATTGAGATCTATTAGAAAGATTACTTTCAAACCAAGATGACAGACAAATTTTAGTGTTGTTGTAGTTTCCGAGTGGTGAGTCAACACACTGATTACTGAGCTGGGAGACATTGCCAGGCATAGCGCCATAGGCCGCACCCCAACTTTTTGATATTTTATCTTCCAAAAATACTGCGGCCTTTACGCCGGCAAATACGGTAATGTCCAAGCCTTTTATTAAGTCAAAGCAGACCGGGAGCCAAATATCTGAAAAAGCGGCTCCCGGTCCTCAATTTTTTTAGAGAACCGGGAGCCGTTTTCCAGGACCAGGAGCGGTTTCCAAAATGGATGAAAATATGTATTCTTTTAAATTATTTGTTAAACGTTACCTTTTATTTATACATACGGCAGTTTAATTTCTACTTTACATTTTGAGCACTCTAATATTAAATCACTCATACCTTGGATAAATCTGTCATATGTAGTTGTTGTAGTTCATGTTTAATACTATTTTCATGCCGTTAAATGTCAAAAATTGAAAAATGTTAGGAAGGGGGGAATTAAATTATTTTTATAAAAAAAATACTTTAGAAAAACCATCTATAATGACAATGCAGAGCTGCCAACCTGTCACTTTCAAAAAACATATTATTCAGCTTGAAAAAGCATATTTTAGTTAACAGATTTTGCCTGTTTAACGTGTTTGTTATTTAGACCTGTCACTTAAAAAAAATATTAAAAAAATAAATAAATAATAATAATAATAATAATAATAAAAAAAAAAAAAAAAAAAGATTTGTTAAATATATTTACCTATTTTATCAGAAAAATCCATTATTTAAAACATCACAGAATTTTAGTCGATGAGTATGAGGGCCGCTGAATCAAGGCAAGTCTGGAGTTGCAATCAACTTTGTACATAAAGTCAATGCATCAGGAGGTCCGGTGTTCTGTTTTTCATTTGGCTTTTTGAAGATAACATTACATCCGAAGGGCATGCGATAGGCAAAAAAACTGGCAACAAAATCGCTGATTTCTTGATTTTTAGCGCTTTTTTGATGAAACTGTTTCTTAAAACTGGGCTAAACTCCCGTGAGCTTTGGAAATATGGCTCCGATTCCGCATTTTTGACAGCAAAATTTGGCTTTTGGGATGGATTTTTGGAAGTTACATCGAGACTTTCTTGTACTGACACTGTGTGTGTAGTGCAGTACAGCACTGATGTCATTTGTGTGTGTATGCATGGCCTGGGGGAAATGCGCTCGTCTTTGAGTGGTGTACATCCCCTGTATTGTGTGCTCCGTACTCCGCTAGGAGTAGGAGATAGCGGCCGCACGTATTTAGTTTCTGGGCGATTTTAATTAGGATTCTCATTATTATAATGATTTGTTAGGGTTCATTCAGTCCACGTTTAACTTGTATCAAGTGAGTTTTTGTCACATTTGTGAACATTTGTGAACATTTAGTGCTAGACATGTGGAAGTTTATGAAACAGAAAATGTTAATTCTCCCAGACCGGGCGCCAGAAATAAAAATGGACCGGCGCCCGGTACTCATTTTCCACGTCTTACCGGGCGCCAAAAGTCAGGGACCGTGGGGTAAAAATCGCCCGGCGCCCGGTTAATAAAAGGCTTGGTAATGTCTTCATACCAGGTACCCATGTTCTTCACCTGGGTTGAGAGTGGCAAATGTAGATTAGTGTTATACCAAAGGACATTATTCCCATCACTCCCATGGAAGGACTTGAACCACGAGCCATGTAGTTGTGGTAGTTAGTTTACCTGACTGCAAAGAAAGCATAAATGCTTGTTAGTTAGCAACCAGAGGACCGACGGCTTTAGGTCCTCTCTGAGAGACCTGGTAATGTGGATTAATGCCTCACCAATGGGCACTAGCGCATCGACTTGGTATTGAACCCGGGTCACCAGATTACGAGAGCACTGCTCTACCACTGAGCTATCACGATCCTCAGTCAAGTGACATAACTACTAGACCACAACACCTTGAAGAAAAAATGATAACATTGCCAAGGGGAGAATCTGATCCATTAATTCTTGATCAAACCTCATCCATTTTTCCAATCGAGTTAATTCTCTCAGCTCATGCATTCAAAATGATGCCCCAGATATAGGAGTGATGCGTTGGGCCAGCGCTTTGCACTCTATCCACCCTCAGCTTCCCCCTTCCTTTCTCTCTCTTTCCCTAGGGTGTCCAAACCAGGCCACTAAGATTTATAACCTGTCATGTGTGCTGCCAATTTCAATTTTGAAATCAAAAGAAGAATAGAGAATAAAAAATACCCTGGAGACTCGCTGTTATCTGTATCTGCTATCTCTCTCTCTCTCTGTTTCTCTAACTGTTACGAAGTCTATTTATCCAATCAAAATCAAAGCTATCGTAAGTGCTCTGTATTCATCGCGTAGATATATGCCTGTTTGCGTTTATGAGGTGCAAGGTGTATGAATACTGCATCACTCGTTGAAATTAAAATTCTTTGAGGATTGCATTATTGATGGGTTTTGCGGCGTTTTTGTCGCACAGCGTTTGGCAGAGTGATGGCGGAGTGATCGGATGTCAAAAATGAAGCAATTCCCTGGGCCCTGTTTATCTTTGTCTGCGTCTACCAGGGTTGTATAAAAATCTCTGAATGATTTATGACGAAGCGTCTCTTATTACCAAGCGAATGAGGGCAAATTGGCAACGCGGGAAGCACGAGTGAATTAGGGACAATCAAAATTGACGTTGTTACCTTTCTGCATGAATCAACTTATCAAATAAGTTAGGAAATTTTAGCCCGAGGGTAGAAGCTTTTTTTTCTTTCTCCACGTTGCGTAAAGACAGGATGATGCAGATTCCTCAACGAGGCACTTGTCCAAATTTTGGGGCAAGCGAGTGAGCTATAGCTCCCAAGACAAGCATTTTAACATTTCTGCAGGATTCATAGATATGTAGCAATAGGTGTATCCAAAGAATGAGATTAGATGGGGCCCATGGAAATACATGGGAGTACAGAGCAATTAGCCCTAAAAGAGCCCAAATAAAGAGACATCTGTTAAAAAAGTATATGACTAACGAAGATTGCCCCAACGTAGTCATATGGTATAGACCAGGCCTCTTGCCACTGATGGAGGAAGAAGGGGGGGGGGTCAAGAGAAGGTGTGTGCATCCCCCTTTGGAGTCCAACCCCTATTTGACACACTCAATTAAGATTCCTAGGAATATTGGTATTATGTATCACTTCTCTGAAGAAATTCCTTCCATATTTCTTTTTAATGCACACTCCTTGTTATAACTATTTTGTGATGATTTCCCTATTGTTTTAATTTACAGATCTGTAATTTTTCAAGACAGTAGATGAAGAAAATAAATGTACAAACATCCAGCAAAACTATGTGTGTTCATAACTGACATGATTTCAGACTGAATAGGAAGACCTGAAATATATGGCTTATTCATATACAAAAATAACCTAATAATATTACTTGTGTTTTAATACTCTCCCATCTTTCAAATTCTCTTGTGGTCTTTAAACATTCAGTTGTGTCAGTTCATGAGAATTTCTCACATTCCTGTAAATTCTTGCAAAATGGGCATTTGCCAATTAATTGTGAACTTGATTTACAGGTTTCAAAGGATTCAAGCCCCCTCCCAAGCTGCTATGGTTTGTGAATTATTTTGTTGTGGGGATCCTCATGGACACTTTCACGAAGTTGATTTTGTAATTGTTTGTTTTGAAAAAAATTGTTGTATGAATTATTTCACAGGTGCAGGGAACTTCTTCACGTTTAGCGATTGTTCAAAAGAATTTGAAGTTTATTTTTTATTTTTCTGCTGTTTTCACTGTTCGGTTTATAATGGTTGCACCTTATTTTGGTTATAATTGTTGGTGAATTATTGAAGTTGATTTCTATAATTTTGTGTTTCCACACTGTTATTTTAACTTTAATCATTATGTTTAACAATTTTTGTTGGACGTCTTCGTCAAGCTTTTAATACAGCTTTCGACAATCCATTCATATGCACACACAGATCTATATATGACATTTCATTGATTAAACTATTGATATGCTATGTATAATGAGGATTAAATAAAAGCAAAGTATGGTTGTAATATTTGTTATATCATTTGCTCAGAGCTGTTAAAAGATGACATGTGCATATTTCCCTGTATAACATAACTAACCGCAAATATATTCTACTTCTATGTTTTATATACATGCAATTGATGTTTATTTATTTTTTGATAAAAATATAATGGAATTGAATTCAATTTATTATCTGCAGAGTGTGGAGCATCTAAGCTGGTTAGGTCTTACTAAGGAGTTCGTTGCCAGCTCTACAAACCATTTGCCTTTCTACAAACAAAAACTCAGGAAGACGCAGGAAGAGCAAAAAAGAGTCTGGGAGAAATTCAGCAAAATCTCGTGAGTGGCATTTCTTGTACCAACGCCGGCATGTATTACACCTTGCACCCCACTTATTACACCCTTAACACCCTTAACCATAAGACCGCATATATAACCCCATAACACCGCAACTTTTACCTCTATATCACTGCATCTATTGCTCCACTAACATCACAACTAATATCCCCATAACATCACATACATTAGCCCATAGCATCACAACTATTGCCCCTATGGTACCACAAATATTACACCTAGAGCACCACAACTATTACCCCTGAGCACTAAAACTATTACCCCTTTAGCACCACAACTATTACTCCTTAAGCACCACAACTATTACCCCTTTAGCACCACATCTATTACCCCTTTAGCACCACAACTATTACCCCTTTAGCACCACATCTATTACCCCTTTAGCACCACAACTATTACCTCTATTGCACCACAACTGTTCCCCTCATATTATCCCCATAGCACCACATATATTACCCCATAGCACCACATATATTACCCTATAGCACCACAATTTTTCACCCATAGCACCACAACTATCACTCCATAGCACTACAACATTTACCCTTATAGCACCACAACTATTACTCATATAGCATGTCAACTATCACCCCATTGCACCACAACTATTACTCCTATAGCACCACGACTATTACCCCCATTGCATTGAATGTATTACTCCTATAGCACCACAACTATTACTTCTATAGCACTGCATCTATTACCCCTTATCATTGCATCTGTTTCCCCCATACCAGTTTATATTTTACTCATACCTTTATAACTTATATACTTTATTACATTTTCATTGGATATTTTCTGCTGAGAGTCACAAGAACATACACTGCAAATTATATTTTGAGTTAACATCCTTCTGGCTCTGAGCATATTTTTCTTACATATATACCATTGCCTTCACATTAGTTCGTATGCACTTTCATACCATTCATTATGTTCCTGTTCACATAATACCTTATACTCTTTATATTATTATCAAGTATCCTATACATTTCAAACGCCTTCATGTATACCCTTATCATAACATACCCTTGCATCAATCCCTATGCATTCCACATAGTTTCTTATGCACTTTCTGTCATTGTTTATGCTTTACCACATGTATATTTTCTTTCACATAAGTTCTTATGCACTTTCACACCATTCCTTATGTACCTGTACACATGACACCTTATACTCTTTAAATATCCTATACATCTTCATGTATACCCTTGCATCAATCCCTATGCATTCCACATAGTTTCTTATGCACTTTTATGTCATTCTATATGCTTTACCACACTTCCTATTACTCCAAACCATTGTTTTGTAATTGCACTTGAATTCTTATACAATTCAGGTAGCCATCTGTCATTTATTTTGATATAATGTACCCTTCATATCATTATGTTACCTAACATCATTTTACCTTATTTCATTAAAGTCAAATTTCAGAAGTTTCATTGCATCATTTCTGATACCTTTTCTTTTACAAAAGCATCTTTTACCACTTTTTGTTTTTGGATATAATTAGCCGGTTCAGGTATCAACAGATAGTTGTTGACAGCTGGTCACACCCGCAGTCCCTGTGAGGAGAGTCCCAAGTAGGCCAATCAAATTGGTTTACTGCTCCATCTCTCAAACAATTTTGTTATACTCATGGATCAATACAATCTTCTTCTTCTTTTTCTTCTTTTTTCTCTTCTTTTTTTCTCTTCTTTCTCTTCTTTTTTCTCTTCTTTTCATCATCATCTTCTTCTTCTTCATCGTTTTCTCATTTTTCTTCTTGTTCTTATTATTCATCCTCATCATCATCTTCTTCTATTTATTTCTTCTTCTTCTTCTATTTATTTCTTCTTCTTCGTCTGCATTGTCCTCACTTTCTCTTCTTTTCTTTTCTATCATCACTACAACACACATTTCTGAATAGCATTTTAAAAATTTGAAATTTGGTGTAAAATTCAAGAGAGGCAATATTATTGAAAATCTAGAAGCATCTATCCTGTACCTGGTAATCAAAAGAAAAAAAAGAGAGAGAGAAAGAGATATCTGTGGAGAGGAAACAGGATGCAACGTTGAATTGTCAATATCCTCGCTTGACAGGGCATTGTGGGTAATTGAGTCAGTCATGGATACGCAGTTGCAATCAGGGTGTAAGCTAACGCACCGGAGTAACAGACCGCGGCTTTATCGTTCAAGGTAGCAATATTATTCCGAGGCACGTCCACCGGTCCCTCTATCAGGGGGGAATTGCGAACAAGTTGTCACGAGGAGGAGAAACAATTTCATGCTTGCCAAATAGAGCTTGGTTTACAAACAAACAGCTCTCCCTGTATTAAAGAGATGATGTTAGCTAAGCTATGGTCACAAATCAGAGCAGCGACCGACCGATCAGTAGCCTGCTCGGTCGCTGCTGGAATTAGGCATCGCCCAGCGATTAGGTCGGTGCCCGGGCGGCGACCGCCCAGGCACCGAGCGTATTTCGGTCGGCGAGTGAAAAATGAGCAGGCACCGCCCAAATTTTAACTCCGCGCTAAAACTTCAGCGGCGACCGAGCGATGCCCTAAAAACGAGTGCCCGGGCAGCCCCCGAGCAGAATTGGTTAAAAACTCACCGCTCGGCCGCCGAGCAGGCTACTTTTGGGTATGTGACCATAGCATTAGATACAATGTATGTACATCTGCTGTCCTTGATTTGTGGATGTTGTAGAATGACATCACATGTTCATTCCTGAATGGCTTTCTGCAGACAGTATATAATCAAGTATCTTTGACTTAACGCCAGAAGGGCATTAATGCTATTAAAGGATAGGAAATAATGCCTTTCTAGCTCGCGAAGGCCTATGATTGCAATATTCTTCTACAAGCCATAAGGGTGTTAGCTTAATTCAATCCGTGTAGAGTTTATGCCTTTCTGGCTTTCAAAACAGGATTACCTGTTAACTAAAGTTACGATCTGCAGGGCTTTATTACATGTCTGTTAGGAGTCAAAAGGGCGTTAACCCTGTGTAAAAGTATAGGAGGCCTTCTGGCTCTAAACAGACAAACAGTTGTCTTGAAATTTAGTTTTGATGTCATTAACTCATATCTTCCAGTGTTGAGTTAAAGCCAATATTCAGCTATGGCATGGGAAATACAGTTCAGTTCAATTCAATTCAAATCGTTTTTATTAATTTCCATTTTCAATTAAGACAATACAAAGATATATACAATAATAAGTGTTTGCAATATAGTAAATGAAACTAGGGAACTAAATAAAAAGGCCAAATGGCCTTGTGGAGGTATAGTTCCCCCGAGTGAAACTGATTTATATGATAATGCTGAAGTATTTGAATCGGTGTGATATTCAGGTACATATACACAAAAGAGAAGAAAAGTTTACAGTAAACAAAATTGCCACATCATAGAAAAGAGAGGAAAACAAACATTGAGAGAAATGGAAATGAAATTTTAATTTAAATTAAGATTTAAATTTAACGAGAAGTATACATGAATAAACCTAGCACAGGTTTAAGCTCAAGTTGATTTTCTTCCTTTCATTTACTGAGGTGAGTCATCGATACAATAACTTGTCTGATTGGGAGAGTTGTGTTTTTCTTTTCCCCAAAATTTAGCAGGCACTTGCAGCTGACTGACGATATCAGGGAGTACCTGAGGCAACCCACGTTTGATAACTGGCAGTGGGAGGATGCGGAGATGATGCTCTTACTCCAACAGATGTACATAGACTTGGACTTCATCGCAAAGTTTAACATCGAGGTATGTTTTTTCAGACTGGACTCTACAGGGGACCTACAGTTACTAAATTATTCATACCCCTTGTAAATTTGATGTTTTTTCGTATTTTTCGTAACTCATGAATGAAATGTGGACTGGTTGAATTAGAGCCTTTGTTTAATAAATGTATATGTAAGCTTTAACATGTCACATGTCAAGAAAAATAAATCAGGACAAATTAACTTTTCACATACTTTAAAAATTACAAAACTTGGTGAGGGTATGAACGATTTAGTGGTTAACTGTTTGTGTAGATTACCAAATTTTGCTTTCCCTGTCTTCACACATTCAGCTTTAGAAATGAAATCTTTAAAGAAATTTGGCAAATTCAGATACCAAATGTGTATCCAGACTGTTCTGGAAATCATGGAAAGCCTGAAGAATGAATCCCTTTTTTGTTTACATAATTTATGTGGAAAATTCCAGAAATTTGAGAAAATTCACTCAAATCAAAATATCAGAGAGTTCCACTTTGCCAGAAAGAAAGTAGTCAGTCAACTTTGAATCTGCTTGATGATTGTCTCCATTGATGATCCTGGAATTTTGAAAACTACATTATGAAGTTTTATGAAGAAATTATTGAATTTTCTCTCATGAAATGTTCAGAGACCTGCCTAGTACTCTTTAGTAGAGTGGGTTGGGGTCAAAATGATCCCTTAACAAAAAAATGTCATCTTTGAGATCATGACTGCTGCTATCAGAGGAAATGAAAATTGATTTAGATGTTTTGTTTTTCCATTGTCTAACCTTTTTTTTTCTTTTTTTTTCTGTAGATGCCCATTCTTCAGAACTTTCTCTTTGAAGTCTTCAGGCATTACAACAACGTACCATTCCACAACTTCAAGCATTGCTTCTGTGTTTCACAAATGGTAAGTCCAAATATGTTTCTTACACGTACATCTGTCACCTTAAAAGCCAAAACCAGTCAAGAGTGTCACATCTGGGCCCCGTCTTACAAAGAGTTGATATTAATAGCAACTTATTTGCGATAGATATCAATCGCAAGTATGTACATTAGAGATAGGAGATTGCAAAATTGCGATTGATTTGGATCAATCATAAATCTTTGTAAGAAGGGGCCCCTGGAGTGTTGTTTCAAAACAGTCAAATTCTGTTACATTCCATTATAATCTGGTCTAATTGATATAAGTATGTATTGCCATCCATAGTTATCCAGTAAAATTCAGATAAAATCGGTTTAAACCAGTTCAAACTGATTCCCTGCTTATTGAAATGATATCTTGTATTTCTTATTTGTTGTAGACATGTGTCATATCACCTGAATGGTTAGTTTATCCAGGAAAATCCAGTTTAAACCAGCCCAAACTAGTTCAAACTGTTTCTCACCACATTAATGATACTATGTGTTTTTGTATTGTATTAGATGTATGGCATCATCTGGAGGGTAGACCTTCCCAAGCTCATAGGCCATCAGGAATGTTTGGTGATGATCACCTCAGCGATATGTCATGACCTGGATCATCCTGGCTATAACAATGCCTACCAGGTAAGCACCCTTCCAGACCTTTACCCCTACCCCCTCCCCATCTGTCTCAATCTCTCTCAATCTCTCTTTTTCTCTCTTTTTGGATCACCCTGGCTACAAATGCCTCCCTGGTAAGATCCCCTCCGGACACACAACCTGGCCCCCTATCTAAATCTCTCTGTCTCATCTCTCTACCCTTTTCTCTCTGTTTCTTTTCTCTGTCCGATTCCGATAGTCTACGTCTATCATGTAAACTTCCCTCCAGGCCCTTACCCCTGCCCTTCCCTCAGTCTCCCTCTTTTTTCACTTTCTCTGTCTCTCTGTCTCTCTTTGTCTGCCTCTGTTTCTCTTTCTCTGGATCACCCTGGGTATAACAACGCCCGACAGATAAGCCCCCATCCAGATATGTACCCCTTCTCCTCAATCTCTCTCTTTTTCTCCGTCTCTCTTTTCCTTTCTCTGGATCATCCGGGCATTGTTCTCCCAGACAAGATTCCCTCTGGACATATACCCTTGTCCTTCTCTGTCTCTCCCTGCATCTTTCTTCCTCTTTATCTCTGTCTGTTTCTTTTTCTCTTTCTCCGGATCATCCCAGGTATAACAATGTCTATCATGTGAATCTCTGTTCAGGCCCTTGCCCTAACCCTTGCCCTAACCCTTGCCCTAACCTTTGGCCCCCCCCCCCCCCCCGTCAATCTCTATCTGTCTGTATCTCTCCTCTATTCATTCACTCTCCTAGTTGGCAACCCCATGTATCTTGTTCTTTTTATCTCTCCCAAACAGTAAATTAAACCTGATTATTGGTTATTCCAACCTGTTTGAGATGAAGAACCACATAACCCTTTTTTTGAGAATATTCAAAATTGTGTGTATATATTCATATCAAAATGGGTGCTACTTTTGTTATGCTGTGCATCCCTTTCATATAATATATAGATACAACGAAGAATTGCTTTTTTTTTTTTTTACAGTGTACTGTATAATTCCTTCTGAATATCATCTTTACTTGTACAGAACAGATACAATAGCAAGAGAAAAGACTTGCCAGTAGGACTGAAAGTTCCACTCTTGTCGATCTTTTCATTTATCAAAAACATCAGCCTGCGAGCATTACAAATAATTGAAGAGAGTGCATGAGCTCACATGTAATTATGTTGAGTAATTCTGTTGGGGAGAGGGGGTGAGAAGAGACTGAACAATCCCCTAATGGATTACGTTTGTATTAAATTGATTAATTTTGCATCATTTTCATCAAATTAAATCTATGTTTGCATGAATTAGACAGCCTCGAGCAAAACAGTGCGGCTGGTTTGCGGACCGTGGTGAGGTGGGTGCCAATTTGGCGTGATGATCAAAGCAGCACGTAGGAAGCTGATGAAAAATTGATTATCTTGATCTTCAGAGCGTGGATAAAGTCATTAGTCTAATAGCTTGATACGTTTTTGTAAAGGTTATGTGGGAAAGGTTTGTGATGCAGAATGGTGTTGAATGCATCAGATCGCCCGCTTGTTCTTGCGATGACAGTTGGTTGGTTGGTGTTGATGACTTAATTAATAGACCATTGACCGTTGAAGTGTTTCAAGTTGCGACTGCTGTCTATAATAAGCACTCAACATTTTATGGGTTAAGAGGAGCTGGTCCTTCTTTAATTATGGTAGTAGATCAAAAGAAGTTTTTGTTGTTGTAACCTTTCCCTCACAGAAACTTGGCCGCTCCAATATTCTTTGGGAAGAAAAAATTTCAGAATCCAATATTTCAAATATAAGCCCATGCTGATTTGTTACATGATCAAAGGGACTGTTTCCAAAGGATGAAAAGAAATGATATCATCAATATCATCAATTCCATGAGAATTAAAAAAAAAATAATGCTTAACATAACATGAGCATCGACAACTTTCCTTATACACGTACATGTAGAAGAAGAATTGCTTGTGGCAATACTTTTTGAAGTATGGGTTACGTAGGTTCACTGGATACATCAAACTGGTCCTTTCACTATGAACATGACAGACAAAGAAAGCGGACAAAATATACAGTTCCTCAGGTACTCAAAGGAACATCCCTTCACTGCTATTATGTAAAAAGTGAATATGCATGTGACACCTGTTCTACACATTTTTACATAGAACAGGTGTCACATGCATATTCACTTTTTACATAATAGCAGTGAAGGGATGTTCCTTTGTCTACCTTAGGAACTGTATATTTTGTCCGCTTTCTTTGTCAGTCATGTTCATAGTGTTTGCTAAAAAAATTCTGAAAACCATTGCTGTAAATGTATTTCAAAATGTAGTTACCGGTACAAGGTCAATCACTCTTATATAAACATGTACATACGTGTATAAGAACATGAACATTTGTTCCGAAAAAAGGTCTCTTGACATCTTAGTTGCGATACATTAATGCTGATGTCAGAATACCGTAAGGGTTATAGATCCTGAAGGGCATTGGTAATGTATTCTGTTTTAACCCAAGTCAACATCCTGTTGTGGAATCACATTCCATAAATTACCTTGAAATATGATTAAGTTATCATTCAAACAGAATAGGCCTGTTCTCATCAGCTCGAGATTGCCAAATATCCCGCTATTTGAACTATCCCGATCGCAAATTATCCAGTTAATTTGCGTCTTCATCAGCCCGAAGTTGCAATTAGCGGGATATTTGGTCAAGATAATCATCCCAAGATATCTTGGGCTAGTTTCCAAAATATCCCGCTAATTGTCTTGTGCGTCTTCTCCAGCTCGAAAACTCGCACTATACGCGAACGCTGAGCAAAATATCTCGAGCTAATTCCTCGAGCTGGTGAAGACGCCATTTGTATCTTCAGGATTATTTCCCAAATCAGAAATAGCGGGCTATTTGGCAATCTCAAGATGATGAGGACAGGCCTATATATATACATAATAAAACAATCCCCTTTCTAGTCTTCCCCACTGAAGGCCATACTGGGTAATCAATTTTTCAGGAATACCTTTATATTTCCTGGTATCTTTTCCTAGCTCAGAGGCTGATTGCAACACTTTTTCAAAACATCTTTGTTATATGGCTTTCTAGTACACTCTTGCAGTGTCATTCCACTCCAGGCTTATATGTTCTCTTCCCAGTCGGGGTCCCATTTCACACAGCCTTTTTTCAATGACAAATTACAAAAATCAGTGATAAATCTGCAGGTAACCAATAAGAAGCGAGGATTTCACTGGCTTATAACAAAAACTGTCATTTGTAACCGATGACAAGTTTGTGAAATGGGGGCCCAGATTTATACTATACCAGATCTGTAGCATGTTGTTGTTTGCAAATACGTTCACATGTACGTGTAGATGTGCTTTCCACCCCTCTCAAATGGTAATCTAGATTAACGCTGCAACTACCGTAAACTATTCCTCCTCGTTTATCCCTATTAAAAATTTCAATGAACACTGTCATTTCAAACATTAGCAACCCTGCCAACATGAAGACCGCCATGGAAGGTAACATTTAATTTCCTTTTTTTCTGTTTAGGTGAACGCTGGGACTGAACTGGCGCTGAGGTACAACGACATCTCACCGCTAGAGAACCATCACTGCTCTGTGGCTTTCAAGATACTGGAGAAGGTGAGACCAGGGGCCCGTTTCTTAAAGGGATAGTTGAGTTCTGTTTTCAGACCGCAAATGCCTTCAAAGTGCATGATAATTGCTCTTATTCTTATCTATGACATTTCTAGTTCCCTTTTAGAACCTAAAATTGCTATGAAGGTAATTTTAGACCCCAAAATGTGTGAAATTTAGCCAATACGTACGTACCAATTCAGCTCCACTTTCAAAAAAACACGGTGACCGTTAATTAATTATTTAATTAAAAATAACAATACATGAGTCGGCTGGTTGTGCGTATTATAAGCAACACGAAAATGCCAACAAAAAAGTCAACATCGGCTTTGGCTGAAATACGACATAAAATGCGTCAACTCGTTTTTTCAACGGTTTTTCAACATTTTTTTCAAATTTGTCAAAATATCTAATGTGGTGGTACACAAGTATTAGAAATCGTTATATTTCAGCCGTCTCTGAACCGATTTTGATCAAACAAAGATGATTTTGTCATTGAAATATTATGTTCTTTCAAATTTAACACTCAGTTTTTCATTATCTCACAAAAAATTATTTTGTGTAGCGCCCTCTGCAACAGAACTCAACTATCCCTTTAAAGCCTTTTTTCAATGACAAATGACAAAAATCAGTGACAAATCTGCCGATAACCATCAGAAGCAAGGATTTCAGTAGCTTATAACACAAACTGTCATTTGTCACTGATGACAAGTTTTGTGAAACGCCCCCCAGAGCCAAACTTGAATTAAAGCCCCACTGCACTACTTGTACCTACTTGCTCCCTCTAGATAGCAAACAATGCCTAAGCGGTGACCATTGGTCCCCCATGATCCCCTTTTTTATGTTAATTGAGAGCTGATTTGATGTGATAACCACCTGCCAGTGACCATGCAGGGAGGTCTAATTCCTCCTGGCCAAACTAGTGCAGATAGGCTTTAAAGAGGTTTTAGGGTACAGAGTCAGAGAATGTAAACGAACCGATAGCCAAAGAAATAATATCATGCAGGGTAATGTTAGAAGAGAGTTTTGGTAGAAGGATTGGGAAGATTGAAATAATATAGATAAGATTGGGAATTTATTGAAAAGACAATGATTTAACAAAAAGGAGCCTAATTGTGGTAATATTCTAAAGATCCTATAAAAGATGTGCTCATTTACTATGATCAATGTAATAAATCTTCTCTAATAAAGGGTTTTCATGATTTTGGAAAAGTTAAGAATCTGTAAATGCAGTTCTTTTTCAGTTTGAATTCACCATCATTTTTGTCTGTGAATGTCTGTGAATTGTTGAAATTATGGAAAATTTGCTTTCCCCCAGTGATTGATACATATCAGTTGCCCACTGAATAGCAACCCCCCCCCCCCCATCCAATGGTGGTTATTGTCAGATGTTTTACCAGTTTCTCTTGTTCCTTCCTCGTCTTAGCCTCACCACAAAATTCTTAACTGTACCCAACATCTGTAAATTGTTAAAATTGTAGAAAATTTGCTTTCCACCAACATAAGATTGACACATATTTGTCGCTTCCTAACGGTGGTCATTGTCTGATGTTTTACCCGTTTCTCTCGTTTGTTCCTTCCTCCTCTTAGCCTCACTGCAACATCTTCAAGAACCTGAGTCCGGAGATCTTCAAGCAGGTACGGGAAGGCATCATTCGGTGTATCCTAGCAACAGACATGGCCAAGCACAACGAGATTCTCAACGGCTTCAAAGACATCATATCAACCTTTGATTTCAGCAATAAAGTGCACAAGGATCTAGTAAGTTCACTTAGCATTCATTATAATGATAATCATGATAATCTGTACTCATAAAACAACATCTCTGTTCCTTCAAAGACACTATCAACCTTAATTTCAGCAATAAAACACACATGGATCTAGAAAGATCACTTTAATAGCGTTGGTTATGATGATCATGCTGATAATCTGTTCTTGTATAATGCACTGTTACAAAAAGGTGATATTAAATTATACAATTATATCTTTCTGCACTTCACAACACAACAGGAGCAACAGTTTTAATACAAAACAAAATTAAACAATACTTGTGACAAACACAATACAATACAATAAAGTCATTTCTATAGCGCTCTTACAAACTGTTGTTTCACACGGTTGTAGGTTTTAATACAAAAATCATGCCTTCACAAGCGAACCCTCTGCTCATGCGCATAATTAACATTGACATACATGAATATGTATATGGTCCTTCATATGCACTAAAACAACATCTCTGCTCCTCCAAATGTATTCTACCAACCTTTGACTTTGGCAATAGAAAGCACAAGGATCTAGTAAGATCTCTAAGCTGTCATGATAATTATAACTGTGATAATCTTAATAATAATAATGATATGCCATACTCATGTAGCGCATGTCACAAATATGTACCTATGCGCTGTAATGGAGAGAAGGAAAGAAAATTAGAATAGAGAAAAGTGAGAAACACTCAGCATACTTCCGTAAGTCACATTTCTACATCTTATAAAACAGAGCTCAGTGAATATGCGCAGGACTTTTTTGTGAGCAGTTGCCATTCATGTACATGTAAATAAACCAGGGGAGGTTTTTTTGTGGTGGTGTACAGTGTCATATCTGAACGAGCCTGTAATGGTCATCTCGTTTAATGAAACCTTGTGCTATAAGGCAGATGGCTGCCGTTGCCTAATTGAATTTGTTTGTGGACTCTGTGTAAACGGTTGCCAGGCAACGATAGGCTGACCAGTGCCATATTGCACCATTCCAACTCCGCATATCACAGCAATATTGATTAAATATTATTAGAAGGGGGAAATGGTCAACTAGCAATTCATAAGTTCTTTATGTACACTAGTATTTTTATATTTTAATTAAATTTTTGTTCACCTGTCGGATCAAATTTTATTTTGATACAAAACACATTTTCCATAGACTTACATTAAAGTCACCTTGGCCTTTGTATTCTACAGGAAAAGAAATACTTTACATTTATTTATAGAAAAGCCATGGAAGATATCTGTTATAGCATTGCGGCCTAGTTATAACATGGAATTTTATTTGTAATAATGATAATAAAAATAATACATAAGATTTTTAAGGTGTCATATCCACTCATAATCAAATGCTCAAGGTGCACGAGAACAAAAGCTGAAACAACTTACTGTATATACACAGACAGTACCATTTCAGAAACAGGAAAAAAAGAAGAATCGGTATAATTCATTATAGGCCAAATCAAACAGACGTGTACGGTAGCTCATTTTAGGGAGCTTCAAATTGATTTGCTTGAGTTTTATCAAATCAGTCTACGTTGGGGTTTTATTACTTTTTTACATAGAAATAAATCATTGATGGATAATCAAAGTTGCTAGGTACTGATCTAGCATTATAGGCAAATTTTGTTTTGCTCTTGTAGAATCTTGCAGAATATACACATACAATAGTTGTACTGGTGTCAATTGTTTAACCTCCCGTATAACCTACATGTATTATCTTTGACCTTTGACCTTTAGCTGACCAAAATCTGCATCAAGGTAGCAGACATCTCCAATGAGGCGAGACCGATGGATGTTGCTGAGCCCTGGATCGACTGTTTGCTCCAAGAGTTCTTCAACCAGGTAAGTGTATCTCTGACTGTTATCTGCGCCATTCTGCGGGTAATACCATACTTGGGTAGCTTAGGAAAATGTAGGGGCTCAAAAGTATGTTCGGAATGCAAACTGCATAATTGTTAAAATATCATAATTTTATCATACAGATGTAGAACCACATTGTGAGCATATGGAGCTGATAAATGCGTATATCATCTAGATGAGGCGTAAAGACCATATCCACATTGAAAAACGATATGGATGAATTATATATCAACGGAAAGCTTTTAAGCCATATATTACAATAATATCAATTATTTGCGATTCCAAATATCACTCTTGATGTTCAATTATGAAAGTTGTCCAAAACCTGCTTATTATTTCATGACAAAAATACAAGTTTGCGGTCATATCATTAAATTGCATGTTGCTTTTAATATATATGTTTCAATGGGATGTCTGCAAACTTGTACAGGTGTACTTGTGATTTGTTTAAAGTTACAGGATGTATTTCATATATGTTTAATATCAGTGTTTGAATTGTAAAGAAACTATTTCAAATGGAATTGATATCAAACTGACCTATTATTTTTGTTTTGCTTCAGAGTGACATGGAGAAGTTGGAGGGGTTACCGGTGGCGCCCTTCATGGACCGAGAGAAGGTCACCAAACACACCTCCCAGACTGGATTCATCCGATTCGTTCTGTTACCCCTCTTCGAGTCGTTGGGATTACTCTTCCCAAAGCTGGATGTAAGTTCCATTTTTACTTATTTTCTTTGTTCATTGCTGCTTGTTCACACCGTTAAAGGGGAAGTCCACCATGATATTAAGTTCATTTTAGCAGAATCAGAAAGATGAGAGGGACAGGTCAATATTAAAGCCTTTTCCATGCCCCATTAGGATGACACCGAGACCAGACAGACTTTAAAAAATTACGATATCCCAAATGGGTTGGACTTGAAGTCGGTTTGGCAGTGCGACTGAGGAAAAAGGGACTGGGATAGGGATGGTATGAAGGGGGTTTCAATGAGAGATATAATGTGAGAGAGAGAGAGAGAGAGAGAGAAAGAGGGGGAGGGAGGGAGGTAGGGAGAGAGGGAAGAAGTGGGAGGGAGGGAAAAGGAGAGAGAGAGAGAATATGAGCTAAATTATGGAAATAAAAAAGAAAGAGAGAGAGACTGGAAAGAGAGAAGGGGTAGAAGAGAGAATACATAATATAAGTCATGTACATATTGATATATATAAACATGCACATTAGTTGGAGATGGAGAGAGCAAGGAAGACTGTTCATCTTTGCTACCACATCCTGTTTGGAATGAAACCAAATGTAGCCGTAAACGTCTCTTCCATATCTTTCCCTTCCATATCCCCATCCTTAGGAACACATCATCGAGCCCGTAAGGTTTGCGCTCAAGTACTACTCCGAGATGGCCCAGGCGCTGGAGGAGGAGAAGAAGAGAACAAACGAGAGGAAAGACTCTCTCACCAACGGCAGCAACACCACCGTCACAAAAAAGAACATTGAAGCCAACTCGACCACGTCTTCATCGTCGAGCTCGCTAAGCCACAACGGTAAAAGACCAGGCAGTGGGAAAGGGGCTCCTAATAACCCCCACGCGAGCGCAGTCAAGGACAAGATGTTTGTCTCAAAGTCGCCGTCGCCATCGAGTTCAGCGACCAAGTCGACGACGAAGACCAAATGACGGTGGTGTATCCTCTGCGGGAGCAAAGACCAATAGACTCACTGCTGCAACGTACACTGCACTCAATCGACGGAACAAACAGGGACTTCACTCTCTCTCTCTCTCTCTCTCCTCCTCTTTTGTTATTTCCCTCGCCTCTCATATAACATGCAAACATGCAATGCATATTCAGCTCTTTTTTTTATTTTTATGGTATTTTGCAAAAGAGCTCAATAATTATCTTGCCATTCTCGTGCATTATGGGTATCAGAAATGCTTCATTTATAGTGTCTGCATTTTTGGGGTGCATGTGATAATCAACTTCTTGGTTTTCGGTCTGTTTTTCAAGGACACCATAAGGAGATCTACTAAGGATTACCAGACTATCTGTCTATTTTCAAGCAGCCCAAAATAGTCTCTTTAGCCCATACTCTATTGAAGTTGAAACCCGACATAAAAATCAGGTTTGCCCAAAGAAGTTTTATTTGTAAATCGGATTTCAGAGTCGTTGTGCGGTTTTTACTGACTTTGCAGAACATGGACCTTTGGGGTTTTTGTATTGCCCTTTGGACCGTATTCCACTAAGGTTTCAAAGATAGTTCAGCACATTTTGGGGGCTCATGAAGATGTGGCGGGAATTCAAATTGCAAAATTGTTGGAAAATTATTATTTCACTTCATGGAGGCAGAACTATAATCGTAGAATCATGTGTGTGGAGGTGTTGCGGTACAATGGTACGTTCAAGGGTTGAAGGTTTGAATCTCAGCCTTGCACAAACATCCTTAGGCATGAAAGTAATCCACTTTTACCACTCTCCACCCAGGTTTAAATGGGTTCCTGGCAATTGTGGGTGGTAATAATAATTGCAGGGCCTTACGGAATAGCACTGAAGCTGACGAGCCTTCCACGGGTAAACAAAATTATGATTATTATTATCATCATTAGAGCTAGTTGATACATATGTGTATGTTTATGAACATAATTAGGCTAAATGATCTCACAATTGTTTATCGATATAAGTCAGAATATAGTTTTAGATGAACTGATATCAATATGAATTATTCCTCAAGTGTTCCAGATGAATTTTGTTGTGCCATTACATTTCGACAGGCTCCCTAATCTGATGCAGTGTTAAAAGGTGTTCTAAAGTCGAGTTGAACAAAAAAACTTAGACTGTGGCCTAAGTTGTTGCCGCGTTTAAACTTGACTTGCACTTCGCTTAAAGGTAAAGACCAGTATTGGAAACGCCCCAATTTCAAAAAATGAAATGGAAGCTCTTCATTACCACTCATGTGAAAGAATATGTTTTGACTAATACATGATGATAACAAATTTGCCGGGAAACCGCCTACTAATTGGTATATTTGGTAAATTAGTTTATCTATTGGACTGTGAGAGATAAAAGCGCATGTGTGCGTAGTCCCATATACATCTTTCTGTGTACAGTGCTTGTAACTTTATGAAGACTGGGCCAAATTTCTTATTTTGATGATTCCAGAACCTTGCTGTACATCTATGCTAGATGATCAACCTTTCTGATCGATTTCACAACGTTTCTTTCACAATGCAATTGCATGATCATAACTGGTCTTTATCTTTAACCCATAGCTTATGGTAACAGGGTGGTCCCTATATTAAGCCAGTGGGCGTGAGAGAATGCGGTAGTCAGTGGAGTAACTGGTTAAATATCATGCCTTATGCAATGATCTTTTATATTTAAGGTCAAGTCTTCATAACCATGACAGCATGCTAGCCTCTTTTGGCCAGGCAATTTCATAGCAAAATTGTAGGGTAGGAGAAGAAAAGTTAATGGTGTTGGTGAAAGTTTGAGAAATATCAGATCAAAAGTAAGAAAGTTATGAAATATTTGTAGTCTTAGATATCATTACACAAATGATTGTTGTATGGTTTTCTTCGCAAGCTACTCTCCATTTGTCTTCTTTGCAAAGTCGTGATAATTTTCCCATTTCACGATCGTCGATAAAGGATGGGACAAACAAAAGTAGTGTAACGCTTGCATAATTTACTATGAATGCAGTTAAAATATGGACCAGGTTAATTATTATTGTGATGTAAGAACATGTTTACAATGATATATTTCAGACTCTGGTTTGAGAAAAATTTCTTGCTAGATATAAGTTCATTTTTGTCGGTGACGTAGCCTCATGAATAGACCTTTCTTAGCATTACTACTATGCTGTAAGAGAGAGTTGGGTTATTCCAGCAATTGTCTAATGCAAACAAATGTTTTCTCAGCATATTATTGTTGCACTTTGATTTCTGTATATGTTGCTTTAATTTTCTTTTGCTGCTAAAATGCATCAATATTGCTTGTATCTATGTGTTATAAGGATTCGGTATGATTGCGATTACAAGCTGCACTTTAGATCTAACGTTCAGATGACCAAAATGGAGTTCCGAAACTTATTACTTTGTTAAATATTTAGGTAAAATCAGCAAGTAGAAGTAAATATCTTGATTATTGACTTTGTAACTTATTGGAGTTGGAATATTTCTTTGTAAGATAGGGAAGATGACACAAGAAACCTCTTCTTGTTTGTTTTTATTTCAAGATTTACCACTAAGCCTAATCTGAACGACCTTTAATTCAATTTAGTTTTTAAACTCATTGTTTGCCAGCATATTCATTTCAAACGATTTTTTGTTGTTGAATGGTTTTAGCACTGTTTGGGTTATATTTGTTTGATTGTTATGGTTTTGCCAGAAGTATTATTTTATTTAAACATAATTTTTTGCTTGCATGTATTGCTCGATTAGCTTGTGTTTTGTTTTTCAGATGGTGATAAAAAATATAGGCAGCAATGTTGATGTGGTAACGCTAGTTGTTACAAAATGTTGGTATTCTGTTTTTAACAAACTTGAAAATCGCTGTATGTTGGTTTGGAGCTCCCAGGTTTAGTGGTTTGTTCACTGGACCTCAATTAAGAGGTTTAGGGTTCCGATTCCTGCCTGATGCATAGGTCCATAGGCAAGGCATTTTACGTGGAGTTGTCTCGAGTGGGGTACCTTGTAGGGTTTATTCCTTGAGATGCATCGATGATGGCTGCTAGAGTTACAGTACTTAAAATGATAGTTTCCTACTCGTATGCGCCGAGTTCAGCAGTTTTTAACAGAAAGAGACAGAGAAAAGATGAGGGTTGAGACGTACAGGAACAGAGCTGATGCAGCTAGTAAAGATAATCATAAGGTTCTAGGAGAACAGAGTCAAGAGGTTTAGGGTCGAGATCCCTGCCCGATGCATAGGTCCGTAGATGAGGTATTTCACATGGAGTCGTCTCTCTTGACCCAGGGGTAATGAATAGGTACCTTGTTGGATTTATTTCTTGAGTTTCTCTGTGTGCTGATGATGGATCCTGGAACCACAAAAAGATGGAGTAATAAATTCTTATGCACCGAGGTCAAAATATTCGATGTAATATGATAAAGAGAAAGAGATGGATGTAGAGACAGAATTGATGGGGCTAATTAGAAGATAATAGGACAATAGATGACAAAATGGGGAGAGTGATTATGTGAAAATCAAACAAAGTAAGACAATGGAGACCGTTGATCACTCGGAAGGTGAGACAGTGGAATAGAGCTCAAAGAATTATTTTTTGTCAACAAAATGTTATATATGAAAGATGAGACGTACTAAAAGAATGTTACTAAATGATACTCAAATTATATGTATATTTTGAAGCTAGAAGCTAAAGCAAAGAAAGCTTACTCTAAGAAGTATTAACAAAAAAATTATCTTTAGATCATACAAAGTACTTGCATATTTTTCAATTCAAAATGATCTGTATCATGCATAATTAGCAGAGAAAAAAATGTGTTTATCTTTTTTGATGTGTGCTTTTTTATATAATCTTGAAATTGTTTATGAGCGTTGCTATGGTATCTTGTAGGTGGACGGGTGCAGGGCGCCCTAGCAGATGTGTAAATACATACCAAGGCATTATTTCTTTGAATGCTTAAACCCGAAATGGCTCGGGGTTAAATCCATTAGAGATTATGCATGTCAAACTTTAGGGTTTTCCTGCTTTTTATGGAGATTTTATGAGTAAGAGTTCTGCTCTTGCTTTTGGGAAGTCAGTACTGTAACAATGTGTTATGTGTTCCTCTGTTTCCACGGCTAACCTCATTATCTTTAATGATATAAATAGTCCTTGGGAGTGTTTCACAAAGACTTCGATTGACCTTAATTTGGACTTAACTACACTCATGTCACTGTTTGCTCTCACCATTTACTGGCATTTGTCTCTCAAGAGACGTACAAATCATGGTCACAAATCTACAGAATATTTAAGTCCAACTTAAAGTCGCTCTTAGTCTTTGTGAAACATCTCCCTTTGGGAACAAGCCATGTTTGTGTTCTGCCACCTACAAGCAGGGCCTGAAAAGGGATTGCAGCATGCGTGAAGTCACGTTCCTGGGGGAAAAATGACCATTCACAAAGGGAAAATGTCCCCCCCCCCCCCCCTTTATTTAGACAATCCTGCATACGCCCCTGTAAGAAAGTAAGAAATTAATAAATGTTGGCAGCGTGTTCACTTTGGAGTAGAACTTCAGGGTATTCCATGGGTTTTAATTGCGGCAGAATTTGGCAGTCTGAACAGTGTATGCATTAACCATGGATGAAATTTAGGAGTATGAACAGAGCATGAACTTAACATGTCATAAGCAAGTGTATGGGACTACAGAGGGATAACCTGTTCACCTTTGATCTTCTCTTTCCCCTTATTTCTTACTGTTACGTATCCCCTCTGCTAAGAGCCATATGGCGGTGGCTATGAGCAGACGTAAGTTATGTTAACTACATTGTGTGGTATCAATGTAGTACAACTTGCCAGAAAAATCTGGCATGTTTTTCTATAATGCTGTTATAGCAGAATTATTTCATTAGGGATATCTGTACTATTTTATTAGACATTGCCCAATCACGCTATGTTATTAACAAGTTCTGACCGAGCGGGTGACGGGTGTTTCAACTCATTTGATATTTACCTCTGTGTGTTGTACAACATAGATTAGCTGCAAAATACTAATTATTTAATACCTTTTAATGAAACTACAATCATTTACAGCTGTGTGGTGTACAAAGTAGTAGAATTTCAAAGTATTTCTTATCTAAGGAAATGTATAATTTAATGAAGATAACGCATCTAGCTGCAAAATAATTTGTATTTAATATCTCTTAATGAAAGTAGAAAGATTAATTTTTGATCAAGATCAACATATTTGACCATCTTTGTATTTTAATGTGCATATTATTTTGATTTTATATTTGTGAAGTTATGATTGCTTTCAAGTGGAGTCATAGTGGCATTTTTCTTTTTGTAGTGTATCTTTTGATATGTTGTTTTTGTGTCTTCTGCATTTTGATTTTACTCCTTTTTTAAAAAGAAAAAACAACAGTATTTCTCTTCCGCA
Source organism: Strongylocentrotus droebachiensis (assembly GCA_035222895.1). NCBI lineage: Eukaryota > Metazoa > Echinodermata > Echinoidea > Camarodonta > Strongylocentrotidae > Strongylocentrotus > Strongylocentrotus droebachiensis. Next base: position 427,949 of record JAVYIG010000113.1, read on the forward strand.
GTGACCACAAAGCACAAATTGTTAGCAGCGAGTCCGAGGTCTTAATTGTTAAATTTTTGTTCAGGTAATGTAGCCAGAAATACTGAGAGATTGGGAAAAAATTCCAAGACAAATCACCACAAAGAAAAAAATTAGACCACCACAGAACTTTAAGAACAAACTACCGGTACTGATAATGTAATCTATCTAGAACTGTTGCAGGACTCTCTCGCAGATGAATTACTTCACTTTGTATAAAAATTTGACATGTTGTACAATTTTTATATTCCGTAACAAATGTATATATGACTGACTGTACTATAGATACCCGGCCACGTGGGTGGTTGAATAGTCTAATTGTAGTGATAACAATTTATTTATTGACATGATGCAACTCTGGTGAGTGACATAACTAGTCTATGAAGAATGATTAAAAATATAATGCAGTCATGAACAATTTTATCTGCTTCTTGTGTTAATTATTGACTCTGTGCTAAAAAATGGGAACAATTGCAGCATAACCAACACTACTACCCCACACAGCACAGGTTACTCTAACCCGAACCCTGAGCCTAGGGTTTAAGCCGGACTCTTACTGTAACCCTGACCATAACCTATCCTTTGCCCTAACGGTAACCCTTAACCCTGTTCCTATCTGGAGTGTGAGCCGTAATCCCAATAATACTAAAACTGATTCTAAGCCCAACCATAATTCTAGCCCTAACCATAATTTGAACCCTAACCCTAACGTGAACCCTTAACCAACAACCTGACCCTAACTATGACCCTAACCTGAACTCTTACCCTTGCCCTCTTCCTGACCAAACCTTAAAACATTAAACTGATGCATGATGGGGGTAGTTATACACTTATTCCAAAATTGTATCTCCATCATTAACATTCATTCCACGAGTTGATTTTAAAGGTATCTCTTGCCTTATCTTTATACATAATTCTTTATCTCTAATTTCACTGTCTTTCTTTTTAATCTATTTCCCTCACTCCCTCTCTCTCCCCATCCCACCCCCCCCTCTCTCTCTCTCTCTCTCACTCACACACACAAACTCTCTCCCCCTCTCTCTCTCGCGCCCATTTCTTCCACCCTCTCTTTAGATGTCTACCCTTCGTTTCCTGCTATATTCTTTTTTTTCTTCTTAAAGGGGAAGTCCACCCTGAAATTAAGGGGTCATTCCATGTCAAATCACCCAATGGTTTTAACCCGACCATTTTTTATTTTGATGAAACTTAGTGTACTTGTTGAGTGTGATCTCACAGCACCAAATCCAAAATTTTAGGTCAATCGGGTGAGGGGTTTGGGAGATACGGCCCACCAAATTTTGAGATTTTTTCAAAAATGGGGGTGGCGGGCCTACCTTTGACCCCTTGTACTTCGGGACCTAATGGGTCAATCTTCACAAAATTTGTATTGTTGGAAAGGGTATTCAATAAGGATTCCAAATCTGCCGCCATTTTGAAAATTCGTACATGTTGGGGTACTTTGACCTCTTGACCTAAGATTTGACCTTGAAATTGACCTTGTGGATCACGTGACCTTGACAATATTTTTCATGAAATGTAATCTCTGACATGTTCACTAAAACATATAAAAGTTTCAGAGATATAATATTTTTTGTTTAGGAGCAATAAGGATTGAAAGTATCCATACTTACAGATATTCACAATAAACCCTATTATAATGTATACAATACATGCAATATGCACAGTACAACATACATCTTCCACGTGCTTTTATGTTCTAGGCATATCTAAATGTCAGCAGTACTTGAATAGAAATAAAATGACAAGTTCATATAGGCCTAAAGGGTTAACAGGATGTATGGCTTTATAGGCCTCTGAGTCGGTTCTAGGACAATTACCCCCCAGAAAATTATCTCCTTAGACAATCTGTCCCCCCCCGGACAATTATTACACCCTAGGACAATTACCCCCCGGACAATTACCCCCCCCTCCCCCCTATTCATTAAAGGGGAAGTCCATCCTGATAATAAGTTGGTTTTAATCAAAGCAGATTTTTTTTTTATCCAAGGAATTATCCTTGAGGGGTAATTTTCCAGGAGGGGTAATTTTCCAGGGGGGGGTAATTGTCCGGGGGGAATTGTCCGGGGGGTAATTGTCCTTGGGATGGGGGGACAGATTGTCATAGGAGGTAATTTTCTGGGGTTAATTGTCCTCTGGGTGTGAAAGTCCTCGGGGGTAATTGTCCTCGGGGGGGGGGGGAACATTTCCTGGGGGTTAATTTTCCAGGGGGGTAATTATCCTAGAACCGACTCAGAGGCCTATAAAGCCATACATCCTGTTAACCCTTTAGGCCTATATGAACTTGTCATTTTATTTCTATTCAAGTACTGCTGACATTTAGAATGGATATGCCTAGAACATAAAAGCACGTGGAAGATGTATGTTGTACTGTGCATATTGCATGTATTGTATACATTATAATAGGGTTTATTGTGAATATCTGTAAGTATGGATACTTTCAATCCTTATTGCTCCTAAACAAAAAATATTATATCTCTGAAACTTTTATATGTTTTAGTGAACATGTCAGAGATTACATTTCATGAAAAATATTGTCAAGGTCACGTGATCCACAAGGTCAATTTCAAGGTCAAATCTTAGGTCAAGAGGTCAAAGTACCCCAACATGTACGAATTTTCAAAATGGCGGCAGATTTGGAATCCTTATTGAATACCCTTTCCAACAATACAAATTTTGTGAAGATTGACCCATTAGGTCCCGAGATACAAGGGTTCAAAGGTAGGCCTGCCACCCCCATTTTTGCAAAAATCTCAAAATTTGGTTGGCCGTATCTCCCAAACCCCTCACCCAATTGACCTAAAATTTAGGATTTGCTGCTGTGAGATCACACTTAACAAGTACACTAAGTTTCATCAAAATCAAAAATGGTCGGGTTCAGATTTTCAGATTTTTTGGGTGATTTGACATGGAATGACCCTAAGTTAGTTTTAATAGGAGTAGAAAAATGAGAGAAACAAGTCAGTGAAAGTTTGAGCAAATTCCGATTAAAAATAAGGAAGTTAGGATTTTTTAAGTTGTGATCAATCAAACACAAATTGGCAACTCTATGACGTAAAATGCGAGCTCAACTTCCATTTGCTTAGTACTAAAAAAATCTAAAATTTTCATTTTCCCTCAAGAAAAATTTCAACCATACATGCACCCTAAATATAATAATTGCAAATATGTTTTTATACTCCCCCCTGCAAGGAACAAATATATATTCCGTCATCAATAACGAAGATAACATGATTTTATGGAATATTATGCACAAAGCAAATGAAGGAGAGCTCGTATAATAAGTCACAGAGTTGCCAATTTGTATTTGATTGATCACAACTTCAATAAATCATAACTTTCTTATTTTCATTCAGAATTTGCTCAAACTTTCACTCACCTGATTTTCTTATTATTCTGCCTCTATCGAAACAAACTTATTTTGGGGGTGGACTTTCCCTTTAAAGTAGTTATCGAATTAAACAGAAAAGAGTGTCTACGTCAACATACAAAATATGCTTATTTAGAAGCCTTCATGTTTGGGCCTGCAGAACGGCTGGGCTCGGGGTCTCGAGCCCCCCTCACTTTTAAGAAAAAGAAAGAAAGAATGAGTGACTTGCCAGTGTCGCAATTAATGAGGTATCAAAATATGGTCATCTGACCGTAATGAAATGCCTAGAAACCCCTGATCTTACAGGGGCTCTGCCCCCTGGACCCCACCAAGGGCCATAAGGAGCGCCCCTGGATGTTCATCTGACCGTAATTAAATACCTAAAACCCTGAGCTTCATGGGGCTCAGCCCCCTGGACCCCGCCCATTTAATAGTGACCTGCCAGTGTCACGAATAAGGTATCTAAATATTCTTATCTGATTAATGCCAAAAACCCCGAGCTTTCGGGCCCTCCGCCCCTTGACCCAGTACGAATTTATGCTCCATTCGTTTTGCTCGCTACGCTCTACCTGATCGTTAATATGGACTTTTAGATTCGTACAACGACAACGTGGATTGCTACGATCGACGTCCTTTTAATGCACTGCCTTGAATGGACGTCACACTGCCACGCAAATCTAAAAGTCCCTAATACTCCACTTTGAAAAACGTTCCGCGGGACCTGCATGTAACATGTAAGAGTGGTGATGCAGATTTTTCTTCTGCCCCCAAACATTTTTGGTCATTACGCCACTGCCCCTGAAAGGTGAGCCCCCTGGAATGTCCCCCCCCCCGCCCCCCAAAAAAATGGCATTGAACTTTGACAGAGGACTTTTTATGTAAGTCGGAACACCATCTAAAATTAAACGTTAACCCAAACTAATACCAAATCATTCATCATCTACTTAATATAGCTTATGACGGGAATTATAATCATCATCAGTCAAGTACAATAAAATACATAACAGAAAAGAAGGCTTCTGTTATAATGAACTACGTTGCATACAAATATCCTCCCAAAATTCGAAAGAGCCTGAATTACTGAGTTCATATCCTGCAAACGTGTACTTTTCTTTATCCTTCATAAATGAACAAAATAGTGTATACAGAGTGACATTAATTACTTTAGAGATACGATTCACAGTCTTCATTCTTTATCTCTAATTCAAGTGACCTTGACTCTCTCAATGACAAATAAACACGTTAATTTATCATTAGGAAAAGAATTACAAATATGGATTCAACTTGCAATTTGACTTGGTTGACTAAATGCAGGGAATCGGGGCAGGCCTCAATGTCAGTCCTGGTGATCTTGATACTCCATGGAACTTACGACTTGCAGCACAAAATGCCATGTTTTTTTAACTAAGAAACTTCAACTTTCATTCACCTCCAACCCATAGGTCCTGTCTGTATGACTTCTGTGCAGATAGTGACACTAAACTGCTAGGTAAGGCAACCCACCCACTACAGATATGCATCACCTGTTTGAGCTATGTAGAGTGCAGTGGAGCCTAACTACCCAATGCATTCAACCAAATTCTTTAATTTACATAACAATTAACGGGTAGCATTGAGGGGAAGGTTAAGGGAGGTGAAAGAAAAGAGTCGAACGGGAGTCGAAACTCTTGTAATTTATTCAAACGCATTCGTGAGTTCTAAAGCGTAACAATGGGATGTATAACATTGGCTTGGCTTTGAAGTTCCATGCTCCGAGCCGCGCTTCCACTGCGGGGATATTTGGAGGCCAGGCACCAGTTTTTCATTTATTACAAACTATTAAATTACCTCGCTTGTTCTAATCTTTTCACATTCAACAGTGGATGAGAAATCATTGAAAGGGACAGCGAACAGTTGCTGTGATACCATTTTCTGATGTAGGAATTCTAAATCCTGAAGTTGCATGCGCTCTTTTATCTCACCACCTGGTCAACAGTTGCAGATTAACGCATAACTTGTAGGCGGCTTGGAGCATGGGGTCAAAGGAGAGCGGCTTGATTCCAGTCCTTCTCTATCACGTCCCTGCACTATGCATATAGTTGTCATATTAGCGGGTAGTTGCCTGGTGTTAACTGTCACAGGGCCAGGGGCAAGTTATTCGGGGCAGTAATCTGGAGATAGTAGGCCTATAATCAAAAGAAGAGTGTTTTTGTCTTTACTTGTTGAAACATATCAGTCAAGAGTCTAAGAATGCAGTTCACCAGAATAACTTAGTTAAGTTCAATAAGTCAGTGCTACCAATTTCTTAAGATTCAGAAGGTCCCCCCCCCCCCCCTTAAAAAAAACATCTGGCCATAATGAATGACGACCCAGCACACAAAGAAGAGAAAATAAGACTTAAATAATGAATTATTTTGTATTATTTTTATTATCATTTCTTCATGGTTTTCATTATCAAATTCCATCGTAGCAGTTAATGTGACCATTTCGGGTCAATTAAATTCATTACAACAATATACAAATAGGTAATATATACGGCAATACATGATATAGATATGATCAAAAACATAATAGATTTTAGATATGAATATAAAAAAACGGTAAACGTAAGAAAGGCAAATTTAGAATAAAAATCGAGTAAGAAAATAAAAAGTGGGAAAAATCCCTGAAAGAGACAAAGAGAGGAGAAAGACAAATTCCCTCTAAACCATCGGCCTTGTTCTCTCAAATTGTATTCATCTATTATTTTCAACCCCTTTCCCAAAATAAAAAGTGGAAATTAGATATGACAATAGTCATGCAGCACATTTGACTTCTGAGTACCCGCCTTGCAAGCAGTGTGTGACGTAAGCTTTAACAAAAATGAAAAACAAACACCAAACAAAACATGAACATGTATAAAAGACCCGCCGACGTATACAGAGAAATATAAATAACCGTTTATAATTTTCAGTTTAGAAACATTGCATATAGTCTGGTCCAGCCAGACTTGCCTTCTACTTTACAAACTTGTTGCACGCGATGCGTTATTTTGCTGACACAACGCTGCGTCATTTTGCTGATGCAACGCTGCGTCAAAGACTTATGCGGTCTTGACGCACCACATGAGAGTGATATCATATTCAAAGTGAATGCAAATGAACATTGTAAGCGTCCCTTTGAACTATCGGCGTATGGGCTCATTGCCTTTTACGGGCATAGCGCGTGTCATGACGCAATCGTATTGACGCCTCGTGTGCAACCAGCGTACATCAAAGTATCTCACATTATCTCCCACTTCAATCATCTGATTTTGACAATATCATAAGGAGATTAAAAGTACATTTAATTACTAAACATTACAATATACAAATAGTAACGTCGCGACAATGTGTTTTTTCCTTCATTATTAGTTCGTTATGATTTAACCATTGAAATATTTTCAAATAGTCAGGACGTCAAGTGAGCCTCTACTCAAACGTTTTCTTAACATGATTCTTTGTACTTATCGTAACACCATAATTAGCAATATAATGTACGTCACTTCTGCTAGGAAAATGTTTCTTCAAACGTATTAAATCAGTTTATCCTTAATTTTGAAAGATAAATAATATGAAATGAAAGTATTGAGAAGTTCCATGAGCCCAAACCATGTAAACAGAACGAACCCGTTAATCGTCTGGATTTTGTGCGTGTTACATTTTTTCTTCTTCTAGACATCGGCAAAATAGAAAGCAATTTAGTTTGAATTCTCGTACCCTGGAAAGCTCTTGTATATTTATTTTAGCCGCGAGGAAGCATAATCATTAAAACACACACAAACCAGTGGCCATTTAGTCGGATCCATACCAGAGTCAAACCAAAGCATCGTCCTCTCGACAGACGTCTCAAATGACTTAAATATGACTTGAGAAAGGAGTGAACTCCCAAAATTACAGTGTAGTCAAACCAATTTTGAGAAGATCGATTCTGAATATCGCATCCATGTGTTTCGACTAGATATAACCCAAAAATGATGTCGTTCAGCGTTTGGTCATACTCGTAGAGGGCGTCGCACAAATGCAATTTCCCTGGAAGATCCACTGAAGGAAGACTAATGACTGTTCTGTCTTTCGAACTTCTGAGCACATTTTTGTTCCTGTATCCCCAACGCTAATTGCAAGAAATGTTCCAACGCGTTGGGCGATAGGCAGTCCGGTGATGAAACTTTACTGTTTGACAAATTACTACTGTTACTTGAGCTGTATATTTGGTTGAGTTGTTTGAGGAAGAAGACCATGATTCCTTCTCACACCATCCAACTGGCTTCTTCAAGGGCACGTCGCGCCATGAGCTCAAATTCCTGTAAGAAGACAGAGAGCAATAGGGAGAAATATTAAAATAGAGTAGACATTGATAACGCAAGTTTAATTGAAATTACTTTCAACCATAATATGCTCAAAATATGTCTTTAAAAATCAGGGGTGCAGGCCTAATCTTTCAAATATGTTGAAAATTAATTACTAGACACTGAAATTTGAAACATTCACAATGTGGGTAACCGAAGTCATAAGAAACATAGCCTCTGTGATATAATCTTGCGTTGGTTCATATAGCTCCAAGTGACCGTAGTTTCAGTTCTACAGTGTGAGTCAAAAAAAACTTTACACCTAGAAAAATGCTAATAATTTTAAGAATCATTTATGAAAAGTAAATTATTATACACCATATGAAAGAGTGTTTCATCCCGAATCGTTTGGTACCATTTTGGGTGGTATGTGTTCACGCTTGGATAAATAGGAGGCATTGTTTGCGAGAGTGCAAAAATCGACTTGCGCCAAATAATGCTTATGTGATGTTTGAATAAAACAATTGGGATTTCGATATTAATTCGGTCTTTGCAGATCCAAATAACATCCCTACCAAAATTAATCATGTCACACATATCAAAACACACACAGAGTCACACTCAATAAGTCACACAAACACACGCACACACTCGCACATACACACACACACACACACACTCGCATAGCAAATTTAGATGCAGACTGACTGAGTCCTTTGGGAGAAACAATTCATTATGATAATGCACCAAACTTTCATTTAATGGCATTATGATTGAATTTTAATTCCATTTTGATATCAATTGGGAAATTTGCAAATTTACAGTAATGTTCATTACGTAATGATGTCTTGGTTCCAAAAAGGTAACCACAACACATATGAAGTTATAAACCGTCTGAATACACGACAGTGAGAGAGAATAAGAATTAGTGTGTGTGTTTCATATGTGCGTGTGGGTGTGTGTGTGTGTGACTTTGCTACTGAAAAAAGCATCTGCAATGCATCTCATTTCATACATTCAATTCATTCTCTCACTTTAATACTTTGGCGCAATTCGATTTTTGCACTCTCGCAAACAATACCTCCTGTTCATCCAAGCGTGAACACATACCACCCAAAAATGGTACCAAACGATTCAGGATAAAACACTCTTTCATATGATGTATAATACTTCACTGTTCATAAATTATTTTTTAAATTATTAGTAATTTCCTAGGTGTAAAGTTTTTTTTGACTCACACTGTATTGAGATATAACCAATCTGTTTTAGACAATTTTATATGTTTTCATCGTGGAATCATGATTACCTCTCAATATTTGAAAGTATTGCAGGCATTAAACCGACAGTATTGGTTGTTGTTGTTGTTGTTTTGTTTTCAATTTTAGAAATGTAGGTTTTATAATGGTATTGCCGGTTGCATCAACATCTTTTCTTTATCAAAATAATATGAACTACCAAACCGTTTTTCAGTTTTTCTTTCTGACTTGAGAAACCAACGAGTAATGATTATCATCTTACCTCAATATCTCTGAGCACATCCTCACTGATCTCTGTTCTGATGTGTTTCCCGGAAGGCACATTCGACATCTCATTGTCGTTCAGATTACCGTTGACATTCGTCTGTATCGTTGTCGTTGTCATCGTCGTAGTCGATGATTTGTTGGAATTGATATCAACCTCGTCTGCGATGCCTGAATCAAAAGACTTTGATTTATCCCTCGATCCTTGCTCCAATGTGCCTTCAAAAACTGGGAAGGACTTGGTGAATTCATCCACCAGGTTGAAGTCATGCCTGGCCACATCGGGACTGTCCATACTAGACGAGGAATCGCTGCTGCTCTCTGCGGAAATCAGCCTGGGAGAATGGTGTACAGCGTGCCGTCTGGTCATGGGTGCTAAAGCCTTAGATGCAGAAGACATAACCGGAACAACCACCTCACTGTCCACAAATTTCCTTGGGTCGCAGAGGCTGCCCATGCTGTCGCTTGAGCTGATCCCAACAGAACTCGCCACCGACAGTTTCCTCTCTTCTGATTCGTCCTCGGCTTCCTCCGATATGAGATCAAACCGCGGTCTACCGCCACCAACAGCAGGCGGGGTGATGGAAGATATGCCTTTGACGATCTGCTGGAGAGCTTGTTGAGCAGCCTTCTTATGCTTCTGGAGTTTACGCTCTTGTTCCAGAATCTTGAACTCGACGTCCTTCTTGTTCTCGATGGCCTTGAGTCGTTCTTCTTGTTTAAGGTTTGTCTCCTGCGATTCCTTGTTGATTTCTCCAAAGCGTGTCTTCAGCTGTTCCAACTGATCTTCAAGAAGCTCTCCCTCCTCGTCTAATGAATCTCCTGCATAAACAAAAGAAGCATTGATTAATCTAGGCATATGTAAGGTATTTGTATACGTTCATCTTACTAACAAAACGAAACTCTCCCACAGAAACAGTTTCGTAAATTTATAATCCATATATGCGTAGAGATTACAACTTTCAAATTCCAAAACTTTCTTCTCGTTGATCCTATTTCATTCAAACATTCACCTTTGTGTTTTCCTACATGTCTAATATTTTTCAAAGCAACTAATGTTGGATAGTCCTTCAAAGACACTCACAATAATATTATTGGATATTTTCATAACACTCCCCTATCGGTGCGCGAGGGGCTCCAATATTATACCGGCTATAGCTAGGCTCCCAATTTCAGTGCTCATAGTATACAATGAGTTTCTTAACTAATACTGTACCCATTTAAAACCTAGATTTAAATTAGCAAGTTGTCAAAGGACATGAGTGCCGCTCCGAGGCTCGAACCCACGACCTTCGCACCTCCTGTCAAGTGCTTAACCATTCGATAAACAACATCTCTTACTAGGCCAAGAGCATTAGTTTTAACATGGACATTGCTCATAACAAGCTGATTTGTTCAGGAAAGGTCCAGGAATATGTTTAGAATAACATACTAAAAGTCCTCATAAATCCTTCTTGAGCGTTTTCCGCAATCCAAGATGGCTTCCAAAACATCTCTTACCTCTAGAGTTCTTCTTGCGTTTCCTCTGCTTGCGTTGCTGGAGTAGTTTCTTCTCGACTGCGTCAATCTTGACATCTGCAGACATCCTGCGCTGGTTGAGGATGGTGTTCATTCGGAGCATCTCCATCTCCTGTGCCTCCTTCACCCGCTCGTACTTGTCCTCGATGTACTGCTTCTTGCGCTCCATGATGGGTGAGCCATCGGAGAGATCCGACGATGACTGCAAAATGAGTACATAAAGAAATGAATAAATTACATATACATACGAATTCATGAATAGATGAATAAATTAACGAATATATGAATTAATTAATGAATAGATGAATGAATAAATCAAAATAATTAATCAATTATTCAATCACATGAATAAATAAAATTTTATCAAGTAACAAACTTCAAGGCAATTGTCTGACCACGCCGTCTTCTAGATATTACCTCTTTTCTATTTATATGTATCCTCGGTATTTGTAAACAGATACATTTCAGCTTTTTAGCTGCAGTATGTGCGTCATTGTACTCTATGTTTTTCGAAATAAAACCTTGAATTTATTGAAAACTGTGGATGTGTGCTTTCTGTGAAAGGTGTATTTTTTTAGCGGTCAAGAACAGAATTAATTACAGTTTGATGGTTAATACCAGCAAGTGACCAGTGATATTCATTTTAATCTCTGACCTCGCCTGAGCTGAAGCGTGTGTAATAAACAAAGGCTATTAATCCTTTTGTCAAGACTCCCTTCTGTGTGTAGTCCCGGGACATTGCAAGAAGAAGAGTGTCGGCTTCAAAGGGTTTGTAAGGATTGTTTTTCAAAATAACTTAAAATCAGTAGATCAGTCAAGTAAAGTCCTAGGGACGTTTTGTGTTCCCTGTGTATATTCTGTAAAGCGTATGTTATTCAAATTAGTGCGTCCCCCTCCCAATCCTGAATATGTACCGACGCCCCTCCCCCTCTTTTCCCCTCATTATATCAACCCGAGATTGGGATTATACTCACAGCAGATCCCTTGGTATCAACGCCAAGATGTGTCCGCTTGTCACTGGGATCTGAATTGAGTCGTGTCATTAGTGGTGTCAACCTCTCCCCTGAAACATGAAAAATTGAAATTCATTACAAATTAAATTAATTCAATAAAAAACACATATGTACATACAAAAATATTACAGGTGCAGAAAAGATATACGAATTATACAAACATGAGAAGGTCGTGGATCAATACATACAAAGGAAAAGAAATCAAATGGAATTCGGGTCACTGCAAAAGGTTGAGGCTGTGCCAAAGGTTTGAATTAAACTATTTTTGTGATGGGTAACTCTGTACATAAATAATATACTGGACACAATAACAATAATATACTGGGCAAATAGTAAGCACAGATTACTTGAAAACAGCATAGCAAAACGATATTGACAGGGTAACCTCCATAAAGGCATATATTCATGTATATAGTGTTATATCCTGCATCAAAAAAATGTGTTGGCTTTTGATAGGTTGAGAGCTCGTCACATGACCAAAAATATTTGAGCTATTTTTAGAAAGTACTTTATGAGAGTACTATTTTGGTTTACTATTTGGGAGTTTACTATCTTGCGCATAGTTTTAACCAGAACCTCTCAAGGCAGTGTATAATTGTATAATATACATGGTGTTATATATGGTTCAATTTAGTGGGGGCGCACGAGGGGCAAGTTTACCCCGTCACCATGGGCCAGATGTGCCCCGAAATGTGCAACTGTATAAACGACTGTATCGCCACGGCATACATCTATCTATATATATATATATATATATATATATACCTAAATATACCTACGTATCTACCTAAATATATATTCTATTCAATTCAATTCAACTTTATTTCATTCAGTTAAAAAGACAACATTTCATATAACAATCAGCTATATAACATAAAATACACATTAAGAACATATTGGACAAGAACATCAAATAAACTGAATAGGTTGCAACCTGAAAGGAAACATAATCCTATTATAAAGGTTGACCCTTTTTATAATAAAAAATATGAAATATATCTATATCTACCGATCTACCTACCTATCTATCTTTCTATCTACCTTCCTATTTATATTATTATCTATTTATCTATCTATCCATTTATCTATCTATTCTTACTACGAGTCCATGATCTATCTATATCTGTAACTAATATATATCTGTCTATCTATCTCTCTATCTCCCTACCTACCTATCTATCTATTTGTCTGTGTATATTTCTATCTACCTACATGTATATATATATATATATTCCTTCTCCAAACTTACTGTTTCCTCTACGATCTGACGTTCCCTCCATGTCTGTACGGTTGAACTTCTTACACCTCTGACCAATGGCATCCATCCACTCTGTCCTTTCCTCTCTACTCTCACACAGTAACTGTGTACCCGTCACCCTCTGTAAAATTACAAACAACGTCAAAATATAATAAATAATCATATTTATTAACAATAATAATAAAAACGGTGCTTATAAAGCGCTTAACACCGAAGTCTCTAAGCGCTCTAACAAACAAAATACAATGATAAATAATTACATATTAAACATAACAAAAAAGGACAAATAAACTTACAAATTACAATACATGTGAAATATACTACCATAATTTAGCAATAGAATTCATAAAATGGCAGAATTGACAATAGCATGCATAGGTTGGTGATAAATCATATCATTTGTAGGGAGCCAGAGGGGTATTTAATCATTTTACACATACATGTAGTTAACGCCATATTGTCACCAAGCAGACGATATAGATTATACCGTCTGTTGAGAACCGGAAGCCAGGACACACTATGAATATGACTGACAAAGAAAGCGGACAAAATATACAGTTCCTCAGGTAGACATAGGAACATCCCTTCACTGCTATTATGTAAAAATGTGTAGAACAGGTGAATATGCATGTAGCACCTTTTCTACACATTTTTGCATAATAGCAGTGAAGGGATGCTCCTTTATCTACCCGAGGAACTGTATATTTTGTCCGCTTTCTTTGTCAGTCATGTTCATAGTGACATGAAACGCAATCGAATAAGACACACACACACAAACAAAAATCTAAGGTAATTTTGATATGTATAGCTTCTCGTAACATCTCCTGCAATGCGCAAACTTGACAATGACATATATCAGCATATTTAGATAATCTGAACATGATATCTATTGGCAATACAATTTCTTGTGTTAGTTTAATTAAACAAAAAGACATATATACGCCATTTTGGTTCTTAACAGACGATACTGAATTTCATAGATAACAAATATTCAAGAGCACTTGACGCGTTCTGCATTTCTGTCCGAAGCAAGTGTAATTGATGACAAGTCTTGTGACATTACCAGTAAATTCATTCAGATATTCGTTTTTAAGCGGATAAATTACTGTATTATTCAATGCAGGATTAATACGGGTAGGTCTGAATGTTTATGAGCAGGTTGTCCTGAATGTATGACTTTGTAATACATGACACTGTAGACTTACACACTGAATCTATTTTTGAAAAGGGAACAAGGTATCTACAAATGAAACAAACAAATACATAAATAAGATGGCACAAAAAGAAATTGGAAGACACTCGATGCTACGGTGGAAAGATCAATTTCTCCTCCTGAAAATATCCTGAGGAAATTGGTGGAGGAAATTGGTGAAGGAATGTTGAATACTGCGAGTTCTTTTTGCTATAAAAATTGGAAACCTGGATAGTATCCAGAGAAAAACTGATGAAGAGAAATGGAGATAAATATCCAGTTGAAAAACAAGAAACGGCCAGCGGTTTGTGCACAAATAACAAGTGGAGATCGAGACGAAAACTACGGCGATTATATAGGCCCATTAATCTGCAAAGTGACAAATAATCCAAATATTTTTCAAAAGCAGATCTTCAACAGACCACGACAGTGGACAGAACAACAGTTTGATTGGCAAAATCAAAACGAGATGACAACAGCGATTGTGGTATTACCGTGTTATCCAGAGTAAATACAAATACACGTACAACGCAATCAGTTCATGTAGGTGTGTGCTTGACGTGTAAAGCATGAAGCTACTACATGTGAATAACACGGCATTTGAGGAAATCAATTAGGCGTCTCTTAACATAAATATGTATCTGATTTTTTTTCCCTGCCTGTAATAGGCATATTCTGTCAGTTCATTGTGTGTGTTTCGTGAAGGAATGAGGCTGTTTCTATTGTATGGTCTGCACTAAGCAAATATGCACTCGGTTCAAAAGAAATATCGACATAATAGTTTCCGACCTTGCTCGCTTGCTGCGCATGCCATTCGGAGCATTTTTTAATGAAAACCACCCGTTGGAGTTGTTTTTTTCATATAAAGTTCGACACCTACGACTAAAGAAAAGTACAATACTTTCATAATACTTTCAATAATAACAACCATTGTCCCTCCCAGCATGTGTTTTTTCAGTATGAATTGCTCTAATGTACTTGGAGAGTTGTTGCTTAATAGCCAACCTCCGTTGCAACCAGGGATGTGTGGGGGCGCACCCTCAATGGAAATGCAAAAATAACAAGGATAAGGAGGAGAAGAAGAAGAATAAAGAGAAGAAAAAGAAAAAGAAGAAGAAGAAGAAGAAGAAGAAGAAGAAGAAGAAGGAGAAGGAATAGAAGAAGAAGAAGAAGAAGAAGAAGAAAAAGAAGAAAGAGAAGAAGAAAGAGAAGAAGAAAGAGAAGAAGAAGAGAAATATATAGAGAGAGAGTGAGTGAGAGAAAGATAAAGAGAGGATGGGAGAAAGAGAAGGGACATGAAAACAAGATGACACGACCCCTTTCTCCGACACCCTCCCATACTTTGCTTTATATACCGAGAAAAAACAGCCCCCCCCCCCCTTTGACTGGACCCAACCTCTGTAAAACCGACTAGAAAAATACCTAAAGCAATGTGTAGGTGCGCCACATGCTGTACTCTTGATCTCTCTTTTGTCTGAGCCTGAACTCATTCTGAATTTTCTTTTGAAATGTTCACAATGGGAAGAAGAATTATAGCATGCCTTCATGCTTGAAAAAAGAAAATACATCGAATCACTTTTAAGTCAATAAAAGTGCAGGGAAACATCATAGCTTAATGTGCCAACAGCAATGTACAATTGTGTAATCTGCTGTTTTCAGTAATGGCATTCGTGGCATCAATCAAAGCGCTTATTGACTTATCTGGCACTCGATTACATCTTATATATTTTAAGCCCATTTTCATGTTTTGGCACTGATTCGAGGGAAGGAGATATTGGTAAACAACAGTCATTGCCGAGATGCAAGGGAGTGAACAGGGGTGTCACTCTTTAGGCAGTAGGGGCGTTTGCCCCCATTATTATTTCAGAATTTTCAATGCGGTTGCACGCAACCTCACCCCACGGTCAACGTGAAGATGAACATGGACCTATAGCCAACACAAATTACTAGATACGAGTACATGGGAAACATATTTTATTATATGGTACTGCAAAATAATATTCATCATCTAAGCAGAAGTTCAATACAAGAAAATACTTGCACCTAAAGAAGGAAAGAAGCTGAGAGGGGATTTGTTTTTCCCCCTTCAAATGACAATGGACATGCAAGTGTTAGAATCATGGACAGTGACAACAACACCGTTTTTAAAATCAATTTGGAAGTGGCTTTAATCGTCCTTTGTTTGCGTTACGTCTGCTACGGAAACTCACGTAAATCATCTTATTTATTCAATGCTTAACATATTAAAACATATTTCCCCCGATATGTGGTTTATCTTGTTTATCTACACACCCCCACAAGCTCTTTCAATATTTGCATTGTATTTTAATTTTCAAAACTCTGTTTATTGAAGTCAAGTCGTCAAGGGTATGATAATGTTATATCGATGTATTGAAAAT
Organism: Strongylocentrotus droebachiensis; assembly: GCA_035222895.1. Classification (NCBI taxonomy): domain Eukaryota; kingdom Metazoa; phylum Echinodermata; class Echinoidea; order Camarodonta; family Strongylocentrotidae; genus Strongylocentrotus; species Strongylocentrotus droebachiensis. The sequence continues at coordinate 444,540 of JAVYIG010000113.1, forward strand.
GGTAATTAACAATACCAATTCTTTGTAATCTCTTGCTTCTTTCTGATAACACCAATAACGACTTATATATGGTATTTTGATGAAGAGGAATCGCGTTTTTATGCGGTAAATACATGTTATTATATCACTTGTCATTCAGTGTTTTTTTAATTATACTGCCCTTGATGAGGGGTTGTTTTTGGTGATATAATCGTGTCAACAATCAAGTTATTCCTTTGCATGATTGATTTCATGGTATGTACATGTATTTATTTGTTTATTTATTTATTTCTGATATTTAGACAGGGTGAATCATTATCACCAATAATGGTGGTCTTCCATGATGCCCTGTTAAACATAATGAGGCACATAGTTAAACAAATATATAATAATAATAACAACAAAATCATGAACATAAACTCATAACAGCAACAAAGAATAAGTAAGAACATGTATATACATATATACAGAGTATTTGGTATCGTCGTAATGAATGAATGGTTTGTTTGTTTTGTTTTGCTTTGCCTTTTCGTTCAAAAAACGTTGTTGCATATTTATAATATAACATTATAGTATAGACGGTAATTCGTTTTTAAATCCGATGAAAAGTAACTATGAGCATATTTCGGTATGCATTAGATTTTGAAAAAAGGCAACATATACTTGATATGATTAATAATAATATGGTATGTATATGATTGTATAGGTGTCGTGGTCAAGTGGCTTAGTCACCTGACCACGGATCAGAAGGTTAGTGTTGCGAATCCCTGTCCTCTTACTGGGGCTCGTTTCATAAAACATTTACCGCAGCGGTAACCCTTATTTTCTGCGACAAATTTGGGAGCTGCGGCAACTTTCCGTTTCATAAAACTTTGCCGCTGAAAAGATACTGCTTTTTGCTCTTTGACGATGGCATTAACCTTCATTTCCCTCTCTACACCCAGGCTAGGAAGCATGGCGTTAACACAATCTGTACATAGCCAGAGGGTTGTTATGTTATTTTAAGATAAACTTGAGTTCTCGTAAATATAGAAAAAAAGTTCTCACAGAATCCAACGAAACTTACACTGAATGTTCAAGATTTCACTTAAATGACATGTGGCAAACAATTTTCGTAGAAAATGTACAGTGGCTGAGTATTTGAGCATAGACAGTAAAGGAAATCCGGGTAAGTAGGCCCAACACCATGATCTTAATACGGGTTACTCTGTACAAATGGGAGTTGTGTTTTTTATCGAAGATGATGCCCAGTAAGTTTTTGTGCTTTTTTAATTTTATTTCAATGGTTCAAACAACCAATCTAATGCGGGATAAACAATCCAGGATGAAACGGCAATTTTCTCTCAAAATACGATTCAATACCAGAGCTCAATATTAGCTTTGACAAAGAGTTAACACCCTCAATCTTTCAAATGATATTATAACCTATTTTAGACATACACACTGCACCCTGCAGGTGAACTTTATATACTTAAACAGTGAGTCATTAATGACCTACCGTAACATTATTTCTCAAACGTTCTACAGTATATAGCGTACATAGCGTGGATAAGTCCATTGAGGAAGCACTGGTGTCGGAAAGGGTGGGTCTTACTAGGTGTATGGGATGTCACAAGACGAGGCCTTCTAGTGGGGTGAGGGTGTGGAAGAGGGTGTAATCATCTTCTTTTTACGCTGCCTCACCACCCCCCCCCCCCCCTCCGTTTGTTTCTTCATTCGTTCCTTCCTTAATTTCTTTCTTTTTTGTTTCGTGTTCTTTTTATCTTCCTATCATTTCTCTTTTTATCTTCTTTCTTTCTCCCATCTCTCGTTAGTTATCTGATTGAGAGAGAGAGAGGGGCGTGCCCAATGCCCTTTATAGCTACGTCACTGCCTACACCTCACTGGAATGCAAAACATCGGCACGATGATAATTAATCTTAAATCAATTAATTCAACTCACCGGGTGGTACATCTGGAAGGCAAACTTGCTCCCCGTCTTCGATGACGAACCGGAGGGCGACACAACGATTTCGACGTCGTACTCCTCTAGCATGAGCATATCCAGAGTGTGGGAGTCGGTAGGCTTACGGTAGATATACAGACGATCCTCGGTCAATAATGACCAACACCTAAGTGGGAACAGACCAAGAGAGAGAGAAAAAAATGAAAATGAAAGAGAAGGAAGTTTAGTTGACTAAAATCTGAAGTGGTTTGGCAACCGGACAACATTGGCTGGGTGAAGGTGCGACCGGTTGTCCGGTCTTGCTAAGATATGACGTCATCAACGAATAATCACGACTTATCTATAATGCTTTCTCCATAGTGGCAATTGTTTAAATCAAATTCACAATTTTAAGTTTCCTATTATACATGGTTTAACATTTTGGATGGAAATATGAAGCAATTTCAAACCTCGTTGTGTTCTATGCATCTACTGCAATCATTACAAAGTGAACAAATTTCTCTATCTTTGTTATGAATAGAGTTTGTAGTTGGGAAGGACAAGTTTGGTGAAATTAACTAAACAGCGAGCTCAAAATATGCTCATAATAGTAAAAATCAATATTTCCATTTATTGTTCGGCATAGGTAAAAACATTTGTTTAATTGTGCCCTCATAAATGAAATCGTTAGTGCTAGGCTTACTATTGCTGAGGATTAAGGACGATGGAAAAAAGGAATACCTAATATTTTACGTAAAAAGAATGATTTGATGTGACTTTTTAGAGCTGTAATTATATTTTATCTCTCTAAATATCTATCAAGCCAAATGTCAAGATTTATAATCTATGAGAGGGTTCATTTTATAATGTTAGGCATACATATAGTTAAGTATTATTTCCTGGGTCGTATGTCTAGGGTTCAATACTACACGGTGATAATTAATGATTTCAAATTCATAAAATTGAACTTCTTTCCTTTAATATTGTCAAAACATTGAATGCAACCATGAATACTTCCTTATGATTTTTGGCAGTTAAGTAAAGATACAAGCTAGTGCTCTCTGATTCCTGCTGGGTAAAATAAATATTAAGGTTATAACGGGACCACCCCTTTTATACTTGAAAACAAAGGAGAGTGAAACTTCCTTGAATTTCTCTCTGACTTTGCTTCGTGTTACAATAATAACAACGTAAGGTTACACTTTTCTTGTCTCGTTCTTCTCGATAGTATATATATTTTGATGGTCATTTTATAGGAAAGTATGACGTTTAGATAAGATCTACGCAATGCGGAAACTACACAAGGCTATACTCTCAAAGTTGAGGGACCTCCGTTGCCAGCTGTGCATCTCTGTACACGTACTGTATTAGTTATTGTGGCGTATTCAGAAATTGGATACGCCATAATTGAGGGGGGGGGGGGGGGCTGGTGAAATCTTTCAAATGGGGAGGTGGTAGATATATACCTTGGCAGTCCCACATGTGGGCCACATGACATATAAACTTAAGCCGTTCTATAATTTGTACTTTCTCCTAGCTAGCACACAACGATCCAACAATCACATATTCTTTTTTTTTAATTTCGTTAAGGGAGGAGGGGGGGGGGGGGTCAAATGTCTATCGATTAAACAGAACAAAAAAAGATATGAAATATACATTAGAATAAACAAAAAACAAGTTTTATAAGAAACGTTTTTGGTTAAGATAATTCACTGTTCGTCATAAAGTTTAATGTAGAATACAAACGATTTGTAAACCTCATACTAGTAACGTGTACTTATGCTATGGATGAAGACTACGTCATGCTTTTTATATCGTTCTATAGCATTCATGGAAATAAAGATATTGTCAAAAGTCATCCAGACTCCAGAGGATACATTCTGTTATTAAAGGCCTTTAATATACAAACACCTCTATTGAAAGCATTATGACGAGGGGCTTCTTTTCTCCAAACGCGTGAACATATTGATGTTATTGTAATGGTCCAAACTCAGACAATAGACTTCTCCGACAATTATGTGACAAGGTAAGATATATCAATGACATTTCTCCAAGTTGCAAGGCCGCCATTTTCTTTACCCAAGATGTCGGATTGATTTTAATTGAATAAGAAGGGAATGTGGGTTTGTGGATAAATGTTGTTTGGAACACATACGGGTATTGGCCAACCCCGGTGTCACCCCGATCTATTGTGACATCACGACAATAGTTGTTTTTATCAAATGCCAAGGGAGGGTGATTGAGGGACTATTTACCTTGATGGGAACATAATCACAGTTCGATTGAAGTGTCTGTATTGATTTATCTGGTGAATCACTTTGAATGATTTATTATGATCTATAAAGCCACGAGATCACATGATGTTTATGAGAGAGAGAGACAGCAGTACAATAAATTATTCATATGTTTATGGTATAACGTCTCTGTACATAATGATCTCGATAGCTGTAAAATGTTATGTCTAAAGCTATGAAGCCTACTCTCCCAAGAATATCCCGCCAAAATGCATTACTTCATGTCAGAGCTTTTGGAAGTCTCGCTAAAAATGTCCCAATACAACATTTTATCCAAATATACTTATTATGCCGTAGACCCAGCTGTGCTGAGTAATCGTTCTTGGGTCAATTAGATATTGAAATGTTCAAAGTGCTCCTCTAGGTAAACATGATTTTGTAAGTATAGGCACAACGATGAAGATGAAAATGGAATATAGTACTGCCCCCCCCCCTCCCTCATAACAACACTCACACACACACTCGACCATTATGGATGTCCCTTAATATATATATTGTATATTTGTATATCTCTTGAGGCATATTTTCAAAGCTGCGATGAAAATGAAAGTCTGGATAATTCTCAGCATGGTCTTATTTAACATTAACAATCCTGCAATTTATTATTACCTCAATATTAAAAGGCAGACATTTCTATACAGCTCCGTCAAAAAGGAACTTATGTGGGTAAAAAAAGAAAACTTGTCCAAGGCTGTAAGCATCAAGCAAGGTTCGAACCTAGGACCTCATGCATGAGATTAAAAAAAACTAATTTAGTGCTCACATTGTGATGCGTCAGGCACACGAGGCGTTATTTTGATTGCGTTATTTCCCTGCGCTAATCAAGCAATTACCCTTCTATACGCCAGTCATTTATGTCAATACGTTTATCTTGTAATCATTGTTGGACAGTGCTACCGTCACATGGTGCGTCAAAAATTGACGCCATTCGCTGACGCAATCCTGCGCTAGGCAAATGACACCTCGTATTCAACCAACATATTGGGTGATCCATTACCTTTTCCACGAGCCGCTTTTCTTGACCTCCAGGTAGCCGGTCTTGATCCGGTCGCCCACCTCACTGGCCGGAATGGGTACCGTCCTCTTGTGCCGCTTGGTCTTGGGCGTGGCCCTACTAAGTCCCAGTGGGGAGGTTTTCCCGGTCATCAGGGGGTTACGATTCACTGACGTCATCCCGATGTCATCCATGGAACGACTGACGGCTCGGTCTCCTAGGTTACTCTGTGAGAGGAAAAGAAAAAGAGGAGAAGGTTAAAACAGATTTTTTTTTTTAACGTAATCTGATAAAATCAACAAGAACAACGACGAGGACGATGATAATGATGACGGTAACGATGGCGATGATGGTAATGATGGTGATTAAGGTAATGGTGATGATGATGATAGTGTGATGATTGTGATGATGATGATGGTGATGATAATGATGAAGATGATGATAAACGCGGACACAGTCTACCTTTCGATAATGTCGATATGCTTGGATTCCTCGGACAAAGTTTCGAAGTATAAAGAGAAACTAGTAGGCCTATTACTGAAGCAAAAACATATTAAATAAGGGACAGATAAACTAGTAGAATTTAAATTCTTAGTTCATCCTCTAGAGAACAATAAAACAATACGTCATAATCGTCTGTCCAGATTAACAATATCGAGTCCAATTCAAAATGAAAGAATCTTCGCCAAACCTTGCAAAACGACAATTCACTGAAACCATCTAGAACAATAACCGATTCCATACGGTAAAAAAGGAAGGAGCTGCAAAAAGTTATAAACGTATACGGCGATGCTTCAGAAGTGTATGAAAAGACTGTAATTGAGCAACATGAGGCAAATGGTTTTGTTATACTGCAATGCAGTGTAGGACTGAATAAATTTTACAGAAGGAAAAAAAATGCCTTTATGACTCTTGACTTTGACTGCTCTAAAGGTTGAGGTACGTGACCTTCTGACCTCATTTCGCCTATCACGTGACTTGCTTTGTTGAACGACGATTGAAATAGGGATAAAGTCTAGAATAAATGGCAAAAATACTTTCAAAGGTTGGGGATTTATGGTCCTCATTATGTTGCTTTAAACGAGCGCACCTCGACAGGTAATTGGACAAGACGTATGAAATCCCGGGTTTATATAGACGAAAACAACAGCTATGGACTAATGAAATATGCAGTGATGGCATGGAGGGGGTGGAGGGGTGAAGGGGCATAGGTGGAGTGGGGGAAGGGGCAAGGGGTCATTTGTCCCTCCCCAATATAAGACTTTGCCCTCCTAAGTCAGTACATCTGCCCTCAGATGACCCCCAAATTCAAGACGCAAACGAAAAATTGAGATAAGCTTTAAGGGGGAGCATTTGCCCTCCTCCCTTAATGCATGTGTCCCCGATGACCCCAGTCAACGCCCATACACAGCCGCATATCCCCCAAACACTTCTTTCTTCCTTAGCTCACCGCCTCTCCGACCAATATCAAAAACCTAGGGCTACAATTGATACTGAGTCTGAATATCTAAACAGATATCATAACACGTGGGTTTATGATGTTTGTGTTTCACAGATGATCGCTTTTCCGTTCGTCGACAGATCTCTAGGTGCAATTATAAAGTGATTATAATCATGAACAATTAATGGTTGAAAAATGACTGTGAATAAACTAACGTACAAATAAATAAATAAATGAAAAATAGATACACAAATAAATTATAGATTAATAAATAAAAATAAAAATAGATAAATAAATAAATGAATAAATAGATACACAAATAAATTATAGATTAATAAATAAAAAAATAAATAGATAAATAAGTAAATAAATAAATGAATAAATAAATGAACAAATAATTAAATAAATTAGCAAATAACAAATGAATAAACGAATAAATAAATCCATAAAATCCCGCTATTATACAACATGCATAAACAAAGAATATCTTTCAGGCTTACAATATTTCTCGTAAACAAGAGGAAATCCAACATGATTATTAAAGCAAATTGACAACTCCTTAAAAATATTCACAGTCACAGGTTTCCAAGCATTTCACAAAGTCTTAAAGATATCGTAAAAGAAACAAGATGGTGAAGACAGGCGGTTCTCTCGTCTCTTGTCTCTCCGCAGTAATCCTTACTATCGCTATGATATAGATTCCACTGTAAGATTCCAGAGGGCTAATGAATAAATACTATCTTTGAGAGTTGTTAATATAGTGTTGTAGGGTTTTAGCAACGACGTGACAAGCCGTTTGTCAAGAAGGTTAAGAGGGTGAACACACACACAGCCGCGGTGTCAAGGTTTGACAGCCTGTTCCGCTATGTCGGAATTTATCAACGCAATGGCGATTCCTAGACTCATATAGACAGGTCTAATCTATCTATACCAACCCATCCAACCTTCGAAAGCGGGGAACGTTTCTCAGAACGAAGGACCTGCCAAGCCTTACGTAAGAGGGATGTCAAAATATGATTGGCGCTAAAATATGAGAGGATAGGCATGTCGTCAGTGATGGAAGACGTCACTCAGTACAGGCAGAAATGCTGGTCATCTACGTAATGTCCACTGGGGAGTGTCTAGTTTATTAGTTTACTATCACCATGGAATTAGTTTCGTATCTGCCTGGTTTCACAATTAATGGTCAGTAAAAGGTCATACTTTTCTACCATATTTGGTCATGATACAACCGTTGCCAAGTAAAATGTACTAAATAATCGATATTTCCATCGAATCGTCGAAGAGGAAATACCTGCAGAATGGTTAGTTTTACAACATTGCCAAAGACGCAATGACGTATAATATCCAGAAAGCATTACTCATTTCATCAGACTAAGTACGTCTTGTTATCTTATTCCAAATCAATTGCATATATATATCAAAATAATGTACTTTGTCTCGCTTTTCGGATTTTCGCTCTTTTTTTTCTCCAAATAGGAGAGCCTTCATTGAGAACATTTTATTTTTCCTAAACAATCGTAAGGCACTGGTTTCATTTTTGTATCATTATACTCTCATATGACATCACATAGTAGTCAGAAAGTATTGCTGCAGTCACGTTAAGTACTTGGAAACTGTTACTAACTTACTAACTAACCATATAAATAACTAACTAACAAAATATTAAGATAGGAGCTTCGCTAGAGGGCCGGGGGTCTGACATCCCCCTCTTCAAGGCTGCTACCGGTAAATGCTTAATGATATCAGCATAGATTAAGCTATTTTAGTCTCGTCAGAAAATAAAATCAAAATCTGTTAATATCCTCCTCCTTTACCTTAGCAGAGGGGGGTGGGTGGGGGCGCTTTTTAGAATTTTGTCTGAGGCCTATTTTTAAATCTCAAAATATGAGGGTGCATTTCTAGCTTCCTTTTCGAGCTGATTTGGTTGTATGGGGTGAAGGGGGGGGGGGTTGCTGAAAAAGTTCGGCTGACTTGTCGATTGATGGGAGAATTTGATCTGACAGCCCCCCCCCCGTTCCAAATGGTCTACCGACGCCCCTGATTGAAGCCACGGTGCTGAAGAAAGGGTGGGATGGATGCCGTTTGGTGGCATCGGGTGGGGGTGGGGGGGGGGGGGGTACATAACATCAAGCACTCAGAAAGCCAACATGAATACAAGCTACAGGAGCAAGAACATGAAGAATAGAAAGTCCTGGTATTCCACATCAATCACCGACAGTCAATGTACCGCGACCCCTTGGCTTCGCACAACCAAGCTATAGTATCCTGTTACTTAGTAGCCGTCAAATGCCATATACATCATCCAAACTTCCTCACCAACATTCGGGTACCAACACATATTTCCAAGAGGGCAACACCTCCGATCTCCTCTCAGTCTCAGATATACACCTTGTCATTTTTTATTGACTAATGGGCCTATCCCATACAGCCTTCGAAATACTACAAGAAATTTCACAGAAGCGCCCCGAAAGCGTTCCAAGATTCTTGAGAGGTCCTAAGCTTAGATGCTAATCTTCGCTGATACCCGTTGTCGCTTTTGATCAAGCTTTAGGCCTCTCTGCTCACACCCTTCCATATTTTTCGAAGGGAAATACAATTTTTAATACGACATAGAATTTGCTAACACTAGCCAGTCAAACGCTATGTTTGTCAAAATACAGGTATCCATAAAACACTCCTGCTTGTTAACGTTCGTTGTTAAGGTACTTACCTTGCAGCTTTGAATTGCGTTGTAAAACTTTCTGTTTTTTAATAACACTTTTTAATACATTGTTTCTTTAAAGAAACATATTTGCCTTCAAGATGGTGTGAGAAAATTGAAATTCACACTGAACGATATACAGTCTCTACATCGTACCTTGCGTTAAACACTACGGTTATGAATTCAGATAGTCAATCCAATGTTTCTACAAATGATGAGCTTACGAATCACCATGTAAACACTTCTCATCACTCTTTTGATTGAGGGTAAAGTCTTTTCTTGAACACCTTTAATTTTTAAACTTCTTCCCCTCAAAATAAATCTTCAATGGTTTCAAAATGTAATTCCAGCACGCCAAAAAGCAATATATATTTTTGTATAGACAATGTCACCCTCTGTATACAGCAGTAGCAGAGGCACCGCATGCCCGAGGTAGCTACTTGAATTGATTTGAGAATAACAGATACCAAAGAAATGTAAAAATGTCCCCTCACTATACCTATTGGCATTTTTTGTTAAAAACTATTTCTATACCCTTTTATATTTTTCAAAGAAAGGGACATATTGTTGGGTTTTTGCCTTCCAAGTGATTAAAAAGTGAACTAAAGTAAACTACTCATTACACGGGGGCGTTGGTACATCACACGGGTGAAGGGGGGAGAGAGAGAGGGGTATGGGAGAGGGAAGGATAGAGAGAGAGAGAGAGGGGGAGAGGGGAAGGGGACGTTAACAAGAAGATGATATAAATCCATGTAGTACCCCTCTCCCTAATTGATGGACTGTTCCCCCACCCCCTCACATTTCTTCACCTTGATGCCAGTGCCCCTCCATGATGAGGCCCATGCTACTCCACTGGCGTCATATTAACGTTCGTTGAGGTGTCGTGGTAAAGAGATTATTTCACTTGACTTTTAATCTAAGGGACAAGGGTTCTCGACGCGGCACCAGCGTACTATGGCAAGACATTAATCCACATTTGCCCCACTCCACCTAGGTGTTAATGGGTTTCTGGCAATCGTTGGGGGTAATAACAAATACAGTAATTACTGCAGGAATCTCAGAAAGAACAACACTAAAGCTGATAAGACTATCCTGTATGAACAAAATAAGTATCAACAGCAGAATTATTATTATCATAAACTCCATCCTTTGATATAGACATAAAATGCATGTAACCACTCACATGTTCAAATAATCCACTGTATTCACAACCTTCGAGTATATCCTTGTATGTTTCCTTTGTGTATCTTTTTAAATATTGCTATGACGATCATTGTACGACCGTTGTGACAAACAAAGAAAACAAACCTTTTGGTCTCTATGAATATGACGAGAGAAGAATCGTCAAGTATGTGCCTAAAATATCATCCAATATTAGACAACAAGGCCGTAAACGTTGAGGTATGATCTCAAATTCATGCAGGTATTCACAGTTCAAAGGGTTAGCACATCCTAAATGAACATAACTGCAGACTCATCATGCTTATTCCGTGATGTTTTGTTAACGAATTTGGTACTTTCTCTGATTTTGTGAATACATATCTCTGACAAAAACAAAACTATCTTCATGAGAAGGGGAAAAAAAGAGTTCGTCCAACGTTGACGATATAACAGTGAATCTCTGCAGCGTATAGGGTATCACATTTCACTGTTTGAAAAATCTGAAATCCGACCTAGAAATCCATTCCAACTCTGTTTCCCGCAAGAAGTAACGGACTCTCTTCAAATTTTTAGGTTAATTTATAGGATTCGTTCCTTCAGGTAAATCACCGAGAGATCGCGTTTAAAAAGAAGAAGATCGTCAAAAGCACATGTACATACTCGATTCTAACTAACTATGTTCAATGCAATAAGTAACACACTCCCCAAATCTTCAGGTTGTCTTAGAATCCGTTCTCTTTCTAAACCATCAAACGATCGCTGTTAAAATCGCCGAAGACTTGTTAAAAGCACATCCACATCTCACTCGGGGTTTTCAAATTGTGAAGAAGCACGCGTGTGTAAATATGATGACAAGATAATGATGCTACTCGAAGGGCTTGAAGATCTTCTGCTTGTATGTCTGTCCGTCCAGGCATCGACTCAAAACAGCAGGCCATTAATAACAGGCACACGGCTGAATGCTGTAGTCTTTCCAAGAAAACTTCTTGCTATATAATGTGTAGCTTAGAAGTCACTGACATTTGCATCTATTCTTTTTGCTTCTTTCTTACCTTGTCCTATAATTGTGTAAGTGCGTTGAAAACTTTTCGAAGGTACAGTGCACCATATGATTAACTGGTCTTATTACTTCTTAGAAATTAGAATAACAATCCTCCTGGTACGAGCATAACGAGAAACTTGTGGTAAATATCGCTATTTCTCCATTATGAAGTAGCCGAAAATCGATTAAAAGTCACCAGGGACAGTTTTGGAGAAGGGGGCAGCTCATTAAAAGACACATAGGAGAAGTGCCTCTCTGCAGGTGGTGCGTGAGCGAGTGGACTTCAAAACAAAATTGAAAGGTGCGGGGGGGGGGTGGGGGAGGGGGGTGCTTCAGCGATTTGAGCCACCCTTAACCCGCTGGTCCAAATACAGTAAGCAGGCGCGGATCTACGGGGGGGGTTTAGGGGGTTTAAACCCCCCCCTTGGGCGGCCCCAAAAAAAAAAAAAAAAAAAAAAAAGGGAAAAAAAAGAGAAAAAAAAGAAAAAAAGAAAGAAAAAAGAACGCACGCTGGAGAGAAACCCTTTCAAGTGCAAATATTGTGAGAAGATATTCAACTCATCTGGTAACTTAACCAAACACATGATAACTCTGGATATAACTGTGTATTGAACTGTTACTTGATTTAAAAAGACGTTATCATGCACTGCTTTTTATGGTCTCCATTGTGTTAATAGATGCCAGGAAAACATCACTTACGGGGTTCAAATAAACACCCCCCAAAAAATCGGCTCGCCGCTTCGCGGCTCGTGGACGATGCTCCGCATCGTCATTATTTTATTTAACTGTTACTTGATTTAAAAAGACGTTATCATGCACTGCTTTTTATGGTCTCCATTGTGTTAATAGATGCCAGGAAAACATCACTTACGGGGTTCAAATAAACACCCACAAAAAAATCGGCTCGCCGCTTCGCGGCTCGTGGACGATGCTCCGCATCGTCATTATTTTGGTCAAACCCCCCCCTTAGCAAAAAGCTAGATCCGCCCCTGGTAAGATTACTTTCGCAGCTGCTTAAAAATAATGATAAATATCGTCATTATCTGTGCTGGTTTCGGAACCGGACTTCCGTTTGTGGACGCTTGTGCTTGACCTGACGAGATGAATGCCTATTCTATACGATTGTTAAAGAAAGTTCTAAGAGACAGCGAGGGTCCGACCTGCTCTTGCTGCCGTGCACTTTCGCATTGCATTCACAGTCGGACTAGCAATTCAGCATGTACACCGTTCGAACCATCCTCTCCATTGGGGGCCCAGCTTCCTAATCGACAGTCAGCATCCACAGATGCTCCCTTTCATTCACCTATATTTCTAGTCCTGAAACCATTCTGAAAAATTATCATAAATTCAAATCAAGTCGGTGCGTGACTTGAAGTTGTATAATCATTTTAAAGATCCCATATGAACAGTTCACCAAACGGTATGAAAGTCAACTTCCTATTGTGTATCACAACAATGGATGAAACGCTATACCGGCAAAGTTGATTCAAAAGGCAAGCTTCGTAATCAATTCTATTGACTTATCGATCGCTTCTTAAACGCTTAGGCGACAATGATATACTAATTGTGCGTGTCTAGATCTTTGACATTTCACCGCTTGCACATTTCACATATAAATGCATGGATTACGAAGACTATCTTCATTTAAATTCTTCTTGGCGACCGTCAAGCGTTGTTGTTGTTGTTTTATTTACATTAAACACAAATTGTAAAACAAGAACAAGTAGGCCCATTATTTTTAGAGGGCCAAGGTAAAGATTAAACACGTGATTACACCTATAGCAGCATATCAATTAAAGCTGACTTTATTATTTTTGTTAATCGCTATTTCAATCCGTCATATTTTTGTTTACACGAGTTTACTGACAAACAAAAGTTAATTAAGAGATAAAGATATTGTAAAAGCCTCATATCTCGATTCAGAGATAGAAAGATAATAGTAATGGAATGCTTTGGTTAGTCTTAGTTCCATCCGAATTGCATTTTCTCCGCGGCTCTTATCAATACAAAATAACCTACACTAAGTCCGTCTGAGAAAAATAGTATGTAGACTATCGATTCCCCTGTACGTGTGTAGGTATGGAGGCGGTGGGTGATATAGTCTATACACGCAAGGCCCAGTTTAAAGTAATTCCATCGAAAGAGAAAATTTCATTCCCCCTGAAGTTAGGCGATGAAATAGTGGCCTCAGTTTTTATAGTAAATGTGTACCAGGGAAATCTCCATGATGTTCCTCAGCTGGGTGCATGGCTTATCTACAAGCTCCTATCCGTCTTCATTACGCTAAATCAATTCATAACCGGTCAGATTTAGTCTATAACTCCAAGACCTGTTTTAAGTTAATTCTAGGTTATACGCAGGGTTTAAATCCTACTACCATGAGGCAGACGGACTGGAATTATATAACTAAGAAAGAAATTAGTAATAACAATACATTACTAGGGACGGTCGATATTTTATCTGAATTTAAAAAAAAAATCAGTAACTACGCATCCGTAGGCCTATATTACATTTTGATCCTCCTAAAACAGATCAACACCACATCATTTCTTACCTACATTGCCGTTACAACCATTTATGAACTTTTTCATGTATCGACATATTATAGCAACATTTTCTTGGGTTCTATGAAAGGCGTAACATCCATATTTTGAGAATGTCTTGAGAACGGATGGGTAGGTCCTATCATAGACGTAATGAACAAAATATCTTGTTATTATAATACGAATTCAGATTTCTGAAAAATGTGAAACATGGAAATTTCACAAAAACACAAGATAAGCATCAATTACAAGAACAATTGAGCCGACAGGGGTCATGATGTCACCTGGATGCCATGGTAACACAGTACGCGAGCGAACGTGATCTGAATGAGATCACGTGATCAGATAGGAACCGGTCAACGAAAGGAAGTCGTTCGAAAGTTTTATTGGCAGGAATTAAACCACAGCGGGCGTCCCATTGAAAGTAAAGAATTCCATTGAATTCGCCGCTGTTTGCAACTTCATTAACAGGAGCACAATAATCTTCACCTTGAGATGTTCGAGATCATTGTTTTTCAAGATGACGATTAACACGAAGATACACTGGTGTCAACGGCTAATAGGAATAGTATTGAGTTTATCTTGAGGCAGTATAAAGCAATGCTGGAAGAATATTTTACATCGTACTTTTAAATCTTAACTTTTCATAAGAAAATCGAAGTTTTCTTGATTTTTACCCACTGGTGTGGTTTGAAAATGAAATATCCTGTTTATCTCCATGCAAAAAGCGAGGTCGCGAGAACTCATAAATTTACATTTAATGTGGGTACATTTTAACAACCGAATGTAAAACTTTCGCCATATATACTAGAGTTTTTTTATTTTCTCGAAGATTTGCTGAGCAATGCAACACCCCAATCACATCGACGAGACCGCATTCAGACCAACAATATACCCAAACAAAACTTATATAACCTAACATGGACAAGGGCTTGTTCACGGTTGGTTTGGAGTCGGTCTGGTGCTGTGTGACTGGGGTATGAACGCTGCAAGAATAAGATGCAGTCGCTTATACAGGAAATATTATTCTTTTTTTCGTTTTAGACGGTAGGCCATCCATTGCTCGTTGAGTTTGTCGGACGGTTTTTATCGTCTTCCTTATCAGTTGCAGGTGCCCTTTATTAGGTCGAATGGTCACAACGTGTGGCTAATTTTAGTGCGATTGGAAGAATGAAATAGGCTTAGAGTTAGAAGGCCTTGCGTAATTATAAGATATAAAATGTTACTTTTCTCGTGATGAAGTTTTGTGATATAAACGTAGCTGGCGCCAGGCAGTTAGTTCTCTTGCGTCACATAGAATCTCGTTGAGGCAATTAATAAACTAATCACATATTACAATCATCATATCGCTATGTTGGGCAAGTACTTGTAAAAATAAAACAATATGCGCTAGGTATAGTTTCCAAGCTCACTTAAATCTGAGAAAGAAATTTCATATAATAAGATGATGGGTCCATATAGAAAATGCTTGAGTTATGTTATAACTGTTATTACGGATTTCTATGATTGAAACTTGAATTCCTTTTGTTTCAAGATCCCCCTTGTCTATGAACAATGTCATTGTGGAAACAAGGTTTTTGTTAATAAGATTCCTAATGTCAATTGAACTACGATAATAAAAAGCATTGTGAAAGCTATCAGAAAAAGAAGAGAAAGTATTGAAACTGACATTTGCCTTAGGCTCAAAAGTTGTGATTAACGCCATTTTTTTAATGACCTATAAAATGAGATAATTATGAATATAATACGAGATTCAAATGACCCTTTAAAGGGTTCATCACGTGACAGAGAGTAAAGATGGAACCATTTCTTACCTTTCGCGGTAGAGTAAGGGTACCGGTGGTGATCCGACGAAACAATGGCATTTTACCTCTACCCATTTTAGGATTGATCCACAAAACAACCTTCCTCTCGGATCCAGTTAGTCAACGAGCAGATATTGAACCGAGAACCTACAAATACATCTAAGGCACCAAACCTTTCTTAAAAAAATAATGATGACTCGGATGTGCTGAGAGCTTTCCTTATTTAAGACAGTCCGCAAAAACCGTTTGAATGTTATTTAGTCCGCCAGTCTATCGATTATATTGTTGTCATGTATCGACCCAATAGCCTACAGCATCATAAGGCATCAAGCTTTTCGTAAATGAACAAGATCTGACAGATTTTCTTGTTTAAAATGAGTCCGCAATATCCACCTGGATGTTAATAACTCCGCAAATGTTGTTATGATGTATTCACTTGAGAACGTACGATGACATCCATTCCATAGCACCAAAGTCTTGTCCATGAACAAAATATGAGAGCTTTCCTTGTTTGCGCAATTCCGCAATATCCTTCTGGATGTAAACAACTCTGCAAGTGTTGGTAGCTTTGTTTTGATGTCAGTATTTTGATTACATGCCCTATTACCACAAGATGTCCGACCCGGAAAAGTTGTCCGGAAAAGCTGAGAGAAAAGTCTCGAATTGCAAGTTTAAAGTCTTCGTCTTCTTCCAATCTATTGTATCTTTCCTTTTCAAAAGTGTATTCTCTTCTGTGACACATATGAAAATATGAAGCGTGCGAGAACGCGTTTCGTCTGCTTGTTGAACCCAAGAACAATTCAGATTTGCCTTTGAGATATTTAATGAATTATTAAGGCTTCAGCGAAGTTTAACAAAACACGTCCTTAGTTGCGGAAATAATGATTTCAAGGTAACAGGGGCGTAGCCATAGCAAGTTGAATGGGGGGGGGGGTGTTGTCGACCGTGAATGCTAATAACAAATTTCAAAATAAATTTCACAATTAAAATAAAAACAAGACAACTCCTCGGAGTTAAAACTTACCAATAAGGGTTTAGGTAAAAATTATGATAAGCAAATTCAATTTAGTCATAGATTGCTGACAAAATTGAAAAAAAGGAATTCACCTCAAAATTTAAATGGGGGACGAGAACGAAACACTCAAATGCCCTTACCGACGCCCCTCCATGAACAAAATGAAAATTAAGCAATGATGCAAACCGATCGAAAGGTTAGATGGGCAAACATAATGGGAATGTGGTTCAAGTTACTTTATTTCCTTTGCTCGTTGAGACAATGACCTCCAGGAAAGGAAGCACATGGTGTTTGAGAACCCCCCCCCCCTCCCCCATTAAAAAAAAATTAACACATTGCCTTCCATAGATGGACCTCGAGGGCCGTTGGGTATTTTACACACCTCATCTCCTCATAACTAAATCTACAGCGCTTGCTCTCAAAGGATCATATTTTCCTCTCAACACGATCACAGAGGCTTTCGAGAAATAAACTGAAGGACAATATCGCCCCCTATATAGACATAACAAGTCATGTTCGGATGACGTAATACGTCATTGTGAGATTCGCACTTGTCTAATGAGTAGTATAAGGCTATTGAAATTGCATTAAGTATATTTCTCGAAAAGCTATGCGATCATGGTTATCTTAGCAATTATGTGCTTGAGGTATATACACAGAACCAAAATTATGAATTAAATGACTGAGAGCAAATATCCACGAAATGACATACCATTCGTAAAAACCAATAAGTTCTATCTTTACTGCTTTATGAATCACCGCAACGTAAATCACCGTATTGAAACTATCAGCTGGAAATTTCTAAATGTCATAACAAATATTATACAACCCTTTGATTCCCCCAAACCACAAAATATTATCCTGTTATTATACCTCCGACTTGATTCTTATTTTCTTTGCCGTCTGGCAGACCACGTAAACGTCTCCCAATTTCATCGCAAAATGGAAGATGTAATCAACCAGAAGAACAAATAGCGAATCAATTACTCGAAAATGACTTGTTGTCACCTCTTCAAAAGGAGGCGAAATGGAACGGAATATCACCTTACCTCGATTTGATGATTCGCGTCGAAAGCATTCCAACTCAAAGCCCTAAACACACAAGATATTCAGTTAGTAATGTTTTTGCTGCTTTGTATCTCGATGAAGACAATTTTTGGGCTGATTTGACTGTTTTTACAATAGCTTGACGTCAAAGAAAATGTACTGTAGTCCGACGTGCCACAGTGTTATCAGCACGTATGGGCATCTCCAACAAGAATAATGTGTCCTCCAAAATTTAATTATAAATAACTTTGCCAGTAGAATTCAACGACTGCCCGCAAATGTTTCAAGCAATTATTACACGTTTGTTTTTATCTCTATTTCCGAAATGCGTTTTGAATATGCAGATAATTGAATTATTAGAAGGATACATGCTAGATAAAATTTAGATGAGATTGTAGATTTAAAGTTTGGCTTTGTGACGTAGATCTTCCTCATAAGACATAAACAAATGAAGGATGTCCGTGATAAACATCAGGATACAGTTTCATACTTCCTTTGGAATAACCTCCGTGATTTCACTCGTTTGTACCAAATTGGAGATAAAGGGAAAAAGAAATCGTAGTAATCGTATTTATTTCCGTATAAAAACATAATAACAATACGGTGGATTGCCCGCATTCAGCTTCTCAAGTAGAAGAAGAAGACGAAGAAGGGGGAGGAGGGGGAGGAGAAGAAGAAGAAGAAGAAGAAGAAGAAGAAGAAGAAGAAGAAGAAGAAGAAGAAGAAGAAGAAGAAAAAGAAGAAAGACGAAGAAGAAGAAGAAAGGAAAAGAAGAAGAAAAAGGAGGAGGGGAGGATAGAAACAGAGACACAGAGAGAGAGATAGAGAGAGAGAGAGAGAGAGAGAGAGAAATGTCCCCTATAATCATGATAATAAAGGGTATTCTAGGGCGCAGCCTTGATACATGAAGGAAAAATTTAACCACTAACAATATATATTTCAATTAAAATTGTCAGTACATGTCTCAACCATCCTCTGCGCCACTAAATCAACGCAATGTTTCTTTTTTGAATTCATATTACTGTGTACGATGTCATTCTCAGGTGATGCGTCAGAGACCACGCTTGTCCCTGACGCAGCCCTCCGCCAGCAAAATAGTGTGCAACCGGTATTATTCCAAATTAACCACTCGAGTCGGTCACATCCACAGTCCGATAAATAATCATGCCCACTTACTGAAGTAGCAAAGAACGTTTTGTGGGGCGGTGACGATTTTGCGAGAGGAAAAAATATTTAAAAATATCTCGAGTGAAAATGTGTAAATTCATATGAATTAAGTCCAAGGGTGTGAGGCCTAGGTTTTAAATGAATGATAAAATAGAGGAGCTAGGATCCGCGGTCAAGTTAAAAAGGTAAATCGCGGTCTAAGATCTAATAATGCCCTAATAAATGACTAAGTTTGAGACATAATGTCACTGGAGATTTATATGAATGTCTCATGACTGCAAGCGAGTGTCATTTAAAGAAAGAGGGGTAGGAGAGGAAGGGGAGGGGGGGGGGTAGTGTACACTGACCAAATTTTCCGCGTCTTTCACTCTGCTCTGGTCCAGTGCTATTTCTATAATGCAGTATGGTAATACAGTTATTTTTCTCTATTATTAAGGTTTGTTATGGCAAAACAAAATGATGCACAATATACCGTGCGCGAAGAAAAAAACAATCACTAAACGTACGTATATTATAAGGAAGAGAAGAGAGAGAGAGAGAGAGAGAGAGAGAGAGAGAAAGAGCGAGTGAGATAACGAGGGTGGGGGAAGGGGAGGAGGGAGGGAGTGACTTGTGCTTGGCAGATTCCAGTGACTAATTTCAAATTTGTATTGGGCTTAATTCCGTCATGAAGTTTTTAATTCTGGAACTTTGTATTCATAATTATTATACAAATATATTTACAATCTACATTGTACCTCGTATTCGTTGCATACGCCTGTTCTAGTAAACAATAATAGTGAATCATAAGTCCTTGAACTACAGCCCTGTGTGTATATAGATATGCTAATATTACAACATTGAATGGAAGTGAATTTAATTCATTGAGGTCAATTTACAACAATGAACTGTCTTGCACTTAACACATAGAGGGCGCTAATTGACAAATGATCCCATTTCACGTTGCGTTCTTAGCGACTCTTGTTATGCCATAACTCTGCAGCATTGGATCAAACAAATACAAATAAAAAGGGGTATTGCAGAAAGATAATGGGGTATCTGATCCAAGCATAGAGCGTTCGGGGGGGGGGGCAGATAGAGAGGGAAAGGGGATCAAATATGAATCTTAGATTATCTGATGGTGAGGGGCGGGGGTATTCAGTCCAAGATATCTGAGTAACATAACAAAAAGAGCCTATGCATATCTTTCTTCCCGGGGGAGGGGGGGGGGACTTGTTTTGTCCCTTATGTGGATCCACCATTGGGCAGAGGGGGTAGAGAAAGAGGAAAAGGAAGAAGGAAAAAAAGGGGGAAAAAGAAAAAGAGTAAAACTAAAGGGCGTGGCGGTAGGTGGGATTGTAAGGGAGGATGCCAGAGGAAAATTTAGCAGTTCCACTCTCTTAACGTGAAAGGCTGCCCCAATATCTCGATGGAAATTATTACTTCGAATCTGCAATCTGTAGTGGCGGCTTACTACATTTCTGTACGGGATGGATAATTTCGCCTT
The DNA here is from genome assembly GCA_035222895.1 of Strongylocentrotus droebachiensis. Classification (NCBI taxonomy): domain Eukaryota; kingdom Metazoa; phylum Echinodermata; class Echinoidea; order Camarodonta; family Strongylocentrotidae; genus Strongylocentrotus; species Strongylocentrotus droebachiensis. The sequence goes on from JAVYIG010000113.1 coordinate 465,142, forward strand.
GAACTCGGGCGCTAGTGAGGGGAGGCCAACTGAAAGTAAGAACTTCATAAACTTTGTATCCAATCAAAAACCCTTGACTCACTTCAAAGAGTTGCATATCGAATCCTCAAGAGGGGAAACCCGTATTACTCACCCCCTCAATCTACTCGATTAGTTTATGGAAGAAAATTAAACGCCCAATAGCGCTAGCAGGCGTGTTGATGGAAGGTATACACAAAACAGACTATAAGGTTGACATGTCGGGACACTGGCCAGGCACAGGCGGTTAATTAAGTAGGTCAACAAGAGAAAGGCTTAATCAATCTAGGTTGAGAAAAGTGATTTCTTCCTTATTACCGTATAACAGTAATTAATGAAACCTAAATGTAGCCAACATCTCGCGATGTACCGAATAAAAAGGAAATGATCGTGCACGAGTAAAGACAAACGCTCCAACAATAAGATGATAAAGATGAAAGATAATTGGGTTATAGCCATGTTTTGACCTGGCAGCATTGTTGAGATCGGAAGCTCAATTTCAGTGAGATAATAAGGTGTTAATATTCACACTGAATTGTAATCTTCAGTGAGATATGATTCATATCAGATTTAATATAATGATGAGATCAATGGAAGAGGTCTCTTAAATACGAACAAACCAATAAAGAATTAAACAGACCCCCCCCCCCAACAAAAAAAGGGCAAACAAAAATGAGAAACAAACACACTAAACTGATTCTGAGTCTGAAAACAACGTCCACTGTAACGTTGCAGTTTATGCGCTACTAATTAGGGGCGTATTTCCATATTCAGAATCGTACTAAACATACTCTGCATGAAGAACACCGTAGTCCTTCCATAATCATCTTATTTAGAAGGGGTGGGGGCAGGCAGGGGCATTGCCAAGCATCGCCCGAATGCTGCCAAGGGCGTCGGCCTTTGGAGCATTCGGGCAATGGTAAGAATGGTAAGGACCGACGCCCTTGGCCCCAAATTCTTTCTCTCTCTCTCTCTCTCTGAAGTTCAGAAAATGTGTTCTCGGCCTATAGCTGGTTAGATTAAACTTCTCTATCTAATGCGACTGGTTTGAGCTCCTACCTCGCTTTTAACTGTGTTAATGTAATTTCCGACGACCGGGTCTTTAAAACATACACGTCATGTAAATTGGCAACTCCTGACTGCGAGCGGAGATAAACGCGAGGATGCTAACCGATACTGATAGTATGTAATCGGTGATTTCCTCTTGATCGTTTTACGAGAGTTGATTGAACTTTAATTGGTGGAGAGCTCGCTTGCCTTAACTCCGAGGGATGGTTTAGAAGCTGAATGTTTGGGTTCTGGCAAATGAATGAAAATGTATGTCGAAGGAAACCCTCTTAAAGTCCATCTTAATTGTTCATCATGAATTGATTGCGTCGTTTGGACGAGCAACAGTGCCCCAATAAAAAAAGGAAAATAATTTTTTTTTTTTTTTTTTTTTTTTTTTTGTTGAAAATTACACCGAAAAGCACCGACACACAAGTGCACAAGTATGGCTAACTGTACCATTCATGTTTTCTATCGGAAATGGTATAGGGCTTCTTTATGTTGCTTTACTTTTCATCCATTCTCTATCAAACTCTTTCGGCAAAGTTTATTTACCTAGTGGTCTTAAACGTATAATGCAAATTTCGCTGGATTCTTGAAAATCTAATCTTTTGTTGTTAACCATTAATAACGGTTGTGGCGTATCCATCGCGGTACAAGAACCTGCCCTTAATTTTTTTGTACAAACCTACATCATGCTGACGTACATTCTTTAATGAAATTCTACACACTGCCCCCCCCCCCCAATTATAAAATTGGACCCGCCCTTGCTTTATCAAAGATTTTTAAGACGCATTATATAAAGGTGAATTAATAATTAATGACAAAAAACCGCGACATAGCCCTGCCAGTATAACATTTGCATCAAATTAGAAATATGGATATGACCTACACTGTATATTTATAATAAATGACGGCATCGTACATTTATTGCTTTCTTATGAGGTATGTTGCTATGTCGTATAATCTTCAGGAAAGCTTGCTAAATGAGTTCTCATATTGATGTGATAAACAAACATACAGCGTAAATGTTAATGTTTTATCATGAAATATGTTGCTACGCTTGGTAATCGTCAGGAAAATCTTTCTAATTCATCTCTTATTATGAGTGCAATAACCAGACACTGGCCGTTTAAAGTGTCAATCATTCGTCTAGACATCTAGCAGGTTAAACAAATAACGATTTGCCTTTTTGCCATATATCATGCTAAAAACATAAATGTATCTATACTTTTCTTAATATACTTTATGATTTAATCTTGAAGGATTTTGGTAATGCCTTGATATGAGGAATGGATTTCTTTGACGCGGTTCATTAACGAGCTTACAGAATCTTCTAATTGCTGTTTCCTCGTTGACTTCGTTAAGTGATTAAACTTGATTTCCACACGCCGTCATTAACCGTTCATTTTTACACGTGCAGTAGGCCCCCTGCGAAGTTCAAGAAGGGACTAATTTTAAAGAGACGAAAGGCGGAAAAACTTAAGACCAGGTTAATTTACGAACTTTCGCATTCTTTGTATGTCGGTTTGGAGGAATATCACGGTAAAATTGACCACTGGAGAGGTTTGCTCTTCGAATGCCCCCCATATTCGAACTACGTCGAGAAAAGAGCCGAAAACTTTGGACGAAACTTTTATTTCACTTGGGAGTGTAGTCCCAAAAGAAAATATCTGTGTGCAGTATTTGTGATTGTCAGCAAGTTGAGTATTTTTTTGTTTTTGATTGATAATCCCAAAACCTTACCTCACTGTATATTAGCATTATATACATGTGCTTTACAATTAATATTTCCGTTTTGCTAAGGGGATTAGGGATATATTCCGATGGATTGAGATAAAGAAACAGAGAGAGAGAGAGAGAGAGAAAGAGGGAGAGAGAGAGAGAGAGAGAGAGAGAGAGAGAGAGAGGGCAGCGATCATTACTTGATATAAATCAGTGTGTCACAATTAGTCTGTCATTTATTAAGCTGGGAAATGCGCAACACGTGTGGGGCATTAAATTAATTGCTGCTTTCCCATTCATAAAAGATGTTTTCATCCAAATTGACATCTTCCCTAACTCACAGATCTTCCTTCCTCTATCTCGCCTTGTTTTGATTTTTCGCTGCATGAATTTCCCTTTTAACTTACGCAGGTTTACAAATGATTCTCATTTAGTAACAGTGTCGTACTAAGTAGGGGTTGTTGTGGGGTAGAAACTCCTACCCAAAAGTGTTTGACGAAAATAAACTTAAAGTTCATTTTCCAGTGGAATGACATCAACAGGAAGTGAAACTTTTTTTTGGTTCTTCTTATTTATTTATTTCGGGTCGGTCAGAAAAGTTTGGCCTTGTTTGTCAAATAATCGTTGTGAAAAGCCACCTTTCTCTTTGTTGTTTTTGTTTTGTTTTGTTTCGTGTGCAATTTTAGAAGGGAAAGGTCATCGGGGAACCCCCTGAGAAAATTAGTAGGGCCATGAAGAATGAATGGTCTCCTGTCTCAAGTTTAATACTCTCTTTAAAAAAACGGGCTTAGAAATACCTTATATTTGATTCATTTATATCGTAACTCACTGATGACGAATGCATGAAGAAACGTTTCGCTTTACTTCAAATCTTAATCTCTTGCTTACATAAAGGTCCCGCTATAAACGCGTTTGAAAAGGCAGTGACTCGTCTTGCACAGCAATTAGCGGCCCCTTGGAAATCCCGCAATTTATTGAGTTGTAAACTGATTAAAACGAGTGGGAAATATCTTTAAATTCCTCTCTATCTTTGCTTGCTGATGACGAATGCTTGAATTAATCGCTCTAAATTGGTCCTTATCGGGACCCCATGAAATAAAACAACAGGAAAGACATTTCAAGTGATTTCTTGGCAGAAGTTCTCGTCAGAAGGAATAAATATAGCTTCGATTTTCTTCTTCAAGTTCGAGGGGGAAACAAGATTAATCAAAAGACCATGCTGAGATTGAAATGGCTAATTTGGAAAGCGGAAATGTGTAAAGACATGTTTTTTTTTCCCTAAACAAATAATGTGGAACTTCTAGAGGACTTTGCATTCAAAGAAATTGCAAAGTATAATCTCCACGTGAAAATGTGACAATTTCTCTGGCATGCAGGATTAAATTAAGAGAATTCATGAATTTGAGTTTGTGTAGCCCCTAGCTCCCATTTTGTTTCAATTCACGCTCCGAGCAATTTCCCGCGGAATCGTTGCCATGGTAATGCAACTGATATTTGTAGTCATTTGCTGATCTTATCGAAGTCTTTGTGAACACACTTATTCTGAAGAATCCCCAGTCCATAATGGTTTTTAAAATGAAAATAGTTATAAAGATGACAATACCACTACTATAACTGCTGCTGCTACTACTACCATGACTACTGCTACTATTAAAGGTTTTACAAAGTTTTGGGAAGTTTTGAAAATTGGCTGGAAGTGATTCTTTACAATTTTGATATATTTGGATGCCCCTGTGGATGTATTATAATCACTAGAAATTCAGCCCCTAAAACACTTTCGAGAAATATTACATATACAAATTTACCGGTGCTCCCGCTAAATTTTGATAAATTTCAAATAGCGCCTACGGCCGTACGATGGTAGCTGCGACCATGAAAATGTCAGAATATGTAGTTGTGATATATAATTTTTTAAACGGGAATAGCTAATCGGTCGATTTTAGTCGTGAAACATTGTTTTATAGCTTAATTAATATATTGACCTTGAGTGGGAGCTATACAATATAAAGAGTGTATTGTTTACAATTTCATAACTTTAGACTCGATTTCAACCGCGACAACGACCACTGAATATTGTAGGATCGCATATGCTTCCAATATGTTCATTTGAACCACATTTATGACCCCATACCAAAACTTTGTATTACCTTTAATGATACCGTGACTACTACTACAACTACTACTAATACTACTACTACTACTAACAATAATAACAACAACAAACAAAACAGCAACAACAAAAACAATAATAAAAATAATAATAGTAATAATGATAGATCAGTGCTTACCTTTGACCTCATGACGTCCTCCATCGTGATTTCGATGAAAGCTTCTCCATCGTCATCATCGTAGGCTTGGCCATCCACGTGATCTGTCCCTATGATGTCTCCCATTGAAGCTCGATGTCGGCTTAATTCCTCCGTGAACCCGTACCCGTCCTCGAAGCTGCCCCTCGACATCCTCGCCGCGATCGAGTTCCTTTGCTCCTCCTCCGCCATGGCAAGCAGTTTGAAAGTGCTGCCCCTCGTCTTGGTTTTGGTGTACCTGCTTTGCTGGCCGACATCGTATTTTCCAGTTTGGTTCAACAGGGGCGAGGAACCCCTCAAGTCGGGTGCCGAGCTCTGCATGGCTCGGATCTGCCTCGATTCCAACTCCTTTAAAATATCCTCCAAATGCCCGTACCATTTTCTGGCGAGATTCAAATCCTTCGCGATGAAGACGTACTCCTTCGAGCCGCTGCTGTGGGGTGTCAGAACGAAAGCGCAGTCGAGCTCCTTCGATTCCGTCCTCGCCGCCGTCAGTTTGGATAGACGATACTTGTGGATGTCGATGGTTAAATCCGATACATCTTCCGATTCTTTAGATTTGTAGCAGTACATAACGTTTCCACTGAGTATACAGAAACAGGGCACCAAGGTGCTTTTGTGCTTTCGAAGGAGATCGCCTTCGACGGTGTTGGTGACTATGGATGACTGAGCTAGGGGTGTCTTGTGTCGCTGCGAGCGGAGCTGGGTCATTCGGCCGACGAGCTTCGACGCTTTGACCGTCATTCGTGAACCCAGCTTCTTCCTTGCGGGGTCGCTGAAACTCGTCACTGGCCCTGGTCGTCGATACGTCGGCGTGGTCGTTGCTGAGCGAGTTGTTTGTTGATTGGGTATAGACCTTTCCAAGGAGGGTTCATATTGGAAGGCGTCCTCCTCCTCCTCGCCATCGGACGAAACCCGAACACGATGCGGTGATTTCATGGGTAATGAGTAAGTCTTTTTGAGTATTTCGTCTTCTCCCATTTTTTCCTCCCAAAGCGAGAAGTCCCCAACTGGAGCACTAAAGCGAGACTGATCGGAGCGAGGCCCTCGAAGTTTATGAGCGTTGGCACGGAGTCTTGGCACCTCATCCGCTAGTTCTGAATCAGGCGTTGTGGTATTACTTTGCCCCGAGTCAGACAGCGAATCGCTTGACTCAGATTTACCGCTGTTGCTATCCGGTGTGACGTTTCCTGTTTGGCCACTGCTGCGTAGACTACTACTCGCAACATCTATTTCTTGAATAGCTTCAAACTGCCTCACGCGGACGTTCCTTCCTTGTGCGTCTGGACTCGGTGACGTGCAAATGTCCTCTCCCAAACCACTGTCCATCCTACGTGCGCCAACGTGTTTACCCTTAACCTCCACTGACGTTGAACTCGAGGAAGCGTCAAGGGTCAAATCAAGCCCAGACTCTTCCACTTCACTTCCGGTCAGGGCGCGATGCCACGTACGAAAATCATCCTCCGTTTCGGTACCGAACGTGTAGATCATCCGCGCGTTTCGTTTCGACACGAACTTGATGCTGTAACAATCATCGACGTACGTGAATACATGCGAGCCACGCTTCGCTCCCTCGCACAGGGGCTTGACGTCGAAGTCGTTGAGGTTGAGGACGATGCGGGCCCGGTTTGCTTCCGGGTCGCGGAAGACGCCCATCAGCCCTGCTGTCACGATGCACCATTCCAACTCGTGGGTCATTCGATTTCGAATCCAGCCCTTCCATTCTCGTGTTGGAGTATGCAATTCTTCTATATCCAAATCCGCCATTTTGGGAGGTTCAATTTTGATAAATAATTTGTTTCACGTTTGGTATTGGTGGCTTGCCGGTTACTAATTGATAGTGATCATGCCTCTGTAGAGTGCTGAAACCAAGCAGCTTCAAACCCGTATCCCAAAATCTGTGTTAGAAGAAAAAATGAAAATGATAGAAAATCAAATGATTGCAATAACATAATGATTAAATTCAATTCATATCGGCTCTCCTGTAATTAATAATTGATGCAATTCAATCAATTAATCAATCATGTATCAATTAGTCAATGGTCAATTATAAGTTCTTCCATTCTCCAATTCTCCTCATGCAATGTATGAAAAGATTTGTCAAATTAGCTCTAAGTCTGTGACTCTTTACAATTCATACATCATCTATAGTTGCAAAAATCATGATGATATATGGTATTGTCGAAAAGACTCGAATTTCTTTAACTTTATCGCAAAATAAGGAGATAAAATGACTTGAAACACGATAATATGAAACATTGTTTCATACATTTGATAGCTTGCCAGTTATCATAAAAATATCGATACGACATCTTCTCCAACCAAACATTCTGTTTACCACAAAGTATTTCTAAACCAATTTAATTATCTTTAGGAAATTTGATTTAAAATTTGATCAATGGAAATCTAAGATACGTCAATGCAAGACTGAATATTTCTTCGAGTCATTGTTTGCAATGTGACAGTCAAGGAATCATTCCATTTGAAAATTAACCATTTACCGGAATGTCAAGGAAAAGGGAAGTTTCAAGAGCCTGAAACTACCGCAAATTAATCCGTAAATTACAAGGTCGATTGTTCTTTTGTCTTTATTCCTTTAACAAAAATTTAAAATATTTGCAGATTCCTCCTAACTGTGAGGTATGTGGTTTAGATTGCACGGGATATCTGGAAATTGCTTTGTGATTTTGAGAACTTTTCTTGAACATAAAACATTAGGTAAAATCATATCAAATCATTGGGTGATTACGTGTTTTTGTTTGTTTTTGTTTGTTTTTGTTGTTGTTGAAAGAGTGTGTATTATGACGCAATCTTCTAGCTCACTGGCTGTACATTTGATTAATTGAATTTGTTGTGATTATCATTAAATGATACTACTTCCAAAAAGCCAAGAATAATATCCATGAATATTTTTTTTTAGGGGGAGGGGTTAGGGCGGAGGATGAATACAATTCAATATAGGCAGAACTATTCCGTTAAACATAAGCAAAATGTAGAACATCTATTCTATTACGAAGTAATGAATCACTCTAATTATAGTTCATGGACAATTTTATCATCGTGGCACTTTTTTGGTATTCAATACTTGCCCTACAACACGTCTTCATGTTCAATATCTAACAGCCGATTTGTAACTTTACTATAGGAATCAACCATTTTTGTTATCATCATAATGAGGAGTGATTGAGCAGTCGTTGATTATTACGATTTTGTCTCAATTGTTATAGCGATGACAAAGAAGAAGAACAAGAAGAACAAGAAGATGAAAAAGAACGAGAACAAAATAAGAAAGGTGAGAAGAAGAAAGGTGAGAAGAAGAAGAAGAAGAAGAAGAAGAAGAAGAAGAAGAAGAAGAAAGAAGAAGGAGAAGAAGAAAAAGAAATAAGAAGAAGGAGAAGAACAACAACAACAACAAGAACAACAAGAACAAGAAGAACAAGAAGAACAAGAAAAAAGAAGAACAAGAAAAAAGAAGAAGAGAGAGGGGGACAGAGAAAAAAGAGAGAGGGACAGAGAAGGAGAGAGAGGGGAAGAGAGAGAGATAGAGAGAGAGAGAGAGAGAGAGAGAGAGAGAGAGAGAGAGAGAGCGAGAGACCATCTGTGTTGACAGGAAAACAATACGGCCACAGAAAGTAGGATGCCCGTGTCAAGCAATTTTCAACCCACCGGTTTGAGAGTTGTATCGGAAATGATTTACTTGGTACTTTCCACAAGAAAATCTAAAAATAACCGAATTTGTCCCAAAATATCAAAAATAGCCTATCATGGAAAGATTACGTGAGAATCCCGATGACTGTACGTCAATAGGAGAAACCCAGAAATCCTCAATTCGCTAAAAATAGACTCAAAAATCTGACTGGGTCGGAAATAAGCCCTTCTCCCTCAAATCGTTACTTTGAAAGATAAGAAAGTTCTTGAGCCCAGCTTGCCGCGAGTTTTAGCACGCATATGAAATACATAGCTGGTTAGAAGGTCGGTTAGGTTGCTTCTTTGAATAGAATTCAGGTTGTGGAAATATAAAGTCAGTGAGAGAAAAACAGATTAATATGGGTTAATATTATTGAGTGTTATTGGTGGGATGAGGGGGCCGTTGTGCTGCTTTGAGAATCTCAAGGAGGGTAAATATAGACAAATAAATGATCAGTACCCAATTTAGTTTGGATTGATGCTTCGATTTTAAAAGCAGATCATTCATGAAAGAGAGATGGAGAAGGGGAGGGGAGGGAAAAGGAAAAGGTATGAGAGGGGAAGGGGGAAAGAGTGAGGGGTGAAGGAAGAGGGGGATGGGAAGGAAAGGGATAGAAGGGGTAGAGTTGGTATACAGCAACATCAAAAACCCAACAACTCCGTGTTAAAGCAGTTACACAACATGGAAAGGGAGGTGGGGGAGACGGGGATAGGGGAGGGGAAGATGAAAAGGGATCTAGGGAGGGGTAGGCGGCGTAGAGCCGGTCGATGACAGTGATTGTTTTTATTCCATATTTTAATCTTTTAACTTCCTCAAATGTTGCAATTCATAATAAGTGGGCCCTTTACATCTAAATAACGCCAGCAATATCCTTTGTGTAGACTTTATATTCTGGTCCCTTTACATGATAGTGTAAGGATTACAAGAGCAAGCATCCAACAATTGGCCCACTGAAAGAGAAATCGCTAACCAGCGTCCCGATTATCTTCGTTTTAATTCGCAATATAATGCATCATCCCAAATAGTTCGCAACAACATTCCATTGTCCTGAATTATTTGACAAGTTCATACACTGTCAACATATGAAACACAAGCTCCCCATCTCTCTATCTATTTCTTTCTTTTTCATTCTCTCTGTCTGCCCCCCCCCCCCTCTCGTCTCTGCGCTTACCCCTTTTCACCCCCTCTTTCTGACTCTCTCTCTCTCTCTCGTTCTCTTCCTCTATTTCTCTCTACTTCTTCCATGTCTGTTTATGTCTGTCTCTCACTCACTCTACCTTCTACCCTCTTATTTATTATCCCTGCACTTTTTTCTTTCTTCTCTCTCACCTGGCATCCATTTCTCTTTCATTTTTATTGTGGGCCACAAAAAATGTGGTCTTTTTGTTCTGGAATCGACAGACAACAACGGATGAGCGAATAAATCAAAGTTATATCCACATCAAAAGTAACGTGTTGAATAGAAAGGGTTACGCTATGCGACCTCAAATATTTGCACATCAAACCGACAATCAGTAAATTGCTTTATTTACATTTTCCACTCTGTTATTGCCTTAAAGCTCAAGTTCCAACGACACTGCTCATAAGTCATGAAATATAATAAAATGTATGAAAATCCCGAGTCGGCTTCGGGTATTTTAGAGGGCAACACAATTTGCGGAGACTCACGAACCACAAGCTCTGTAGGCCTCTTCTATGATGTTTGCCTTCGATAATGTTTGACGCAAACATGATATGCTGATTAGGCCAACGAAAAACAGTTTTTATGTTTTCGTCCCACATTCCTTCCCCCTTTTCGGTCCATCTTAATTTTGTCCTGATATTTTTATAAACAACAATCTGAGACATATATCAAAATATATTGCAATTTCACCTTGTTTTAGTCTTTCATGTGCATGCTCAAAGTAAATTTTGATCAACAAAATCTGTATTGAAATTGACCCAATATCATTTCTATGTACAGAAGCAGTATCAAATAGCACCAAACCCATTCCTCCTCATTCTCGTAAAAGCCGGACAAGAAACTGAGAATCGCTTTTTCTTGGCCTCATGGTAAATAACTGATTATTTAAACTGAACCTAACTGAATGTGAAAAAAATCAAATTGGTTTATGCAAATCATCGTCCACTATGCTCGTCATAAATTTGGAATTCAAAATGTGTGAAGGATGAAATGTTTACGTTTGTAATACTCTTTTCCTGACATTAATCTACAGAGGAAATTCGACCAATATTTCCACGAGGGACATGACGTATGTGTTTTCTTTATTACCAAATCAAACAGATTTTCCAAAATAAATAAATAAGACAAGTTATTTTAACCTCACGTACTATACGACTCCTGTATAGTGCAGGATTTGCAGATTATTTTTAGAAAGTTAACAAAGCAAATTTTACGTTTAAATTTGCTCGGAGACCTCCTTTTATCGGCAATTACATTAGTTTCATGAATGGGGGAGAATGAAAAGTGGGCTGGAGATACAAAAAACGACTTTTGTCATGAAAAAGGAGGATCATTCTTACAAAATTACGATAGATACATTCCATAATCCCTTAATGGGTAATGACCCATTCAATGTGGCGAGTACGTGATCTTTAGTGAGAGGTATGTACTACTGCGTGCCAAGAACCAAATGACATGAAATGCTTAAAGATAAAGTTCAGTTCTGGTCCTGCCATAGAATTGCTAAAAGCAACTATTTGGTAGAAACTTGAAAGGTTGACTATCCAATGCATAGAATTTGTATACTATGAGGTTTCGGTATCATCACAGTGACAAGAAATCGACCAAATCTTCATGACGAAAACATCGCCCACATACATACACACGTCCAGCTATTTCTTGTCATATTTTAATTATGATTTTTTAATATGATGGCATTTAAAGAGAGCAATCCCATTCAGGAGACATTTTGTACTGTGACTTTCTTCCAATCTGGCATAGTTTTTTTCTACCCACCCTTCTTTTTTCATGCACCTGATAATTTCTTTGATGGTGTACCGATTACATCATGTAGACATAATTGAGCGATAACCAAGAGCAGAACAATGTGCCGATTTGGAAACGAATTTGACGCTCTGGTTCACGATAAGCTTGATAAATAGACCAGAGATGCAGACTTTGAATGCGAAAGAGAATGTCATCAAAAAAGAATTAAATTTGTCAATTCATCATAACAGATGTAAAATTAGAGACACAATTACTGTCGGAGTTGTAATACAAATCTCCTGGTTGTGAAATTTGTCCTCCACCTTAAAAAACCAAAAACCAAAAGTCGTCCAATAATATCTGATAACTTTTTCCTTTGCTTGTTTGAAATTTCGAAATTGTCCCCCCCCCCCCCTCCTCACTTAAAAATAAGTTGTATCCGCCCTGTATTAAAGGCCGTGTGATTTATATGGACAAAAAAATATTGAATAAAATTCATCTTTTGGGCGATTTCTAACAAGCTAGCCAAACAATTTAAAGAAACTAAATAAATTAGATTGTGCATGGATTATCGGAAGTAAAACATAAGGGTTGTAATTCATAAATGGTACAGAATTTTCCAAATTATTTCTTACTTTACTCCGTGTAATATTGCTGAAAATCATGCCCACCTCGCTAACAAGTATTTATAAATAGCTATTTATGACAAATAGATTTCCAAACATCTCGTATGTTTCGTAATTTGCATATAACTGTCCTGTTACACGACACAAGAGCTAGCTCGGGAAAAGGGGTCCATGTTATGTAACAATAACACCTCTTCCTGTTATTGTCGCCTTACAATTTCGACCCCCTTCCGAAACTAATTTTGATGTGCTTTCAAGTAATATGAGTACATATCGGCAGGGTTGGATTTAAAAAAATGGGGTAGGGGCACCATTCCGAAATCTCCCCCTCACTGTCTTTCTCTCTCTGTCTCTCTTCTTCTCTCCCCCTCTCCACATCTCGCTCTCTCTCCTCATAAAAAGAAAATCCATATTTTCCCGTGTGCCTCTTGTGTCTAATATATGTGAAAGGGGTCAACCAAGGGATGTTCAATTATTCATTAATTGATTGATTTGTATTATTATCATTATTATTATTTGGGGGGAGGGGGGGGGGGGGGGTAGTTAAAGGAGTCCTAATTGGATTTAAAGGAGGGCTTAAAGAAGGTAGAGGGCCATAGTCCACTTCTGCCTCCCTAAATCCGCCAGTGTGTATAAGTCAAGGGCATTCATCGGAAACAGAGATCGTGGTAAAATATGACGTTTTCATAAAAATAATGAGGAGGAAGGATCATAATCAAGGTTTATTGGCTTTTATTCTAGAGATGTCATATCCTTAGAACTATGATGACTGTTTTAACGTGTCACAGGAGAGAGAGAGAGAGAGAGAGAGAGAGAGAGAGAGAGAGAGTTCAGGAGAAAGAAATATTATTTTACAACCTAATGTAAAGTGTTGGGAAACTAAATGCTTACCCCCTTAGTCATAGACATATAAAGCAATTTTCAATATTAAGATAGAGACAGAGAGAGAGATACATGCAGAGTATAAGAAAGTGGTTTAATTTTTTTCTTTGTTAATCTTTAAAATTCTCCCCCACCCTCCTCCTTATCGTGATTTTACCCCTTGCGATCTTTTAGAAATCTATAAATCTATTTTACTCTTAACGTCGGCGCCACCATGAGGGGGCGGGATGTGCAAACTAATTTTCAAAAGGTTTTGAACTGGCAATAAAACATAAAATGTAGTGTCACTTATGGCAAAAATATGAGATGATTAATTATTAATACCTTTCTGAAAGAAAATCTGAATATTGATTGTAAGTGTGTTAATCAAAAGAGCTTTTCAATTGAATAATGCGACGAAAATTCTTGCTTTAGCCAATTTGATGCTGTTTAATTTTGATTTCTTCAAACCCTATTCAAAATAGATATACAAATCAAAATTTGATGTTTAAAAGGCAGACTACATATTTTGAAGAAGAAGAAGAAGGCACAAGAAACAAAGTTCGGACAAAGCGATGTTCCGGTCAGTTTTTGACCATTTATTATTCCTGTATGCGTTTTAATGTCTCTATTGACATTGACTCAACGATTATAAACAGGGTTTCTTTCAGATAGCAACACAACTATTCTGAAAACCATGCCCATTATGGCGATGACTCTACCGTATTTAAAAGAAATCATTGTTTCCTTTCGGGCTCTTTTATCTCCGCTAATCGTTGGTTTTAACGACTGGTTTTCTTTCTCTCCCATGTGGTTGCTATGAGATGATTAAGAGGGTCCAGCTAATATAATCAGTTAACTATGTACTCTCTGTTTCGCCGAAGGACCATACCCAGTCACACTGCCAAATCGCAGGGCCAAGTTCTAGAAGAAGATATATATACATCGTTTTTTTCTTGGAGAGGGGAGGGGAAGTTTTTGCTGCAAGGTTGACAAAGTTGTTCTTGCAGCCATTTTCTAGACGTGCTTCGATTGAATTCATTCATTTTTGTATTTTGTTTAAATTTTATTATTATTATTTTATTTTATTTTTAATTTTTTGTATTTATTTATTTAATTATTATTATTATTATTTTTGATTTTTGATTTTTGATTTATTTATTTATTATTTTTTTTTTTTTTGGGGGGGGGGGGGATGATTTGAACCCCCAAGCCCCCTCCCCCTTTTAGAACCGTTACCACCAAACCGATTCCATCCGGGCAATTCTATGGGTACTTCGGGTATAAATACTTTATTCGGTCCGTCTGTTGTTGATCTGGTGATGGTCACGTAGGTGTGACTGAGGTCTTGGTTATTGCGATCAACCTGAACGAATTACATCAATCCTTGCATTCCTTGAGATTATTGCTTTAATCGGAAGTGAGTTATTATCAATTCATTTTCTCTCACTATTGTGATGATTTGATCGACGATTTCACGAGTTCCTAGAACAGCAACCACGATCAATTTAACTTTTCCATGTATACAAAGTCGCAATTGTAATGACAACCCCGAAATCAATTGTTCTTTTCTAAAGGTAAACCTTGGTTGAGTAACGGAAAGTTGTATTTATCAAAGAAACCGTCTGAAAGTTATTCAAAATATGTGACAAGTAGTTGAATCCTCATGGGGTTGTAATATGGGGTATTATGGACCACACACATAATAACAAAAATGGAGAAGATCAACTTGAAACCAAACTTAAAAGCACCGACAGGGATTGAGGAACTCTTGTGACAATGTGGTAACTATCATCCTACCAATTTGATACGGCTTCATTTCTCTCTTCTCATTTATCAACTTCTTTTCTTCCAGATTAATTTGGGATACTTGGAACACAATCGGAGAGACTTTCATACAAAATAAAATTAAGGCAATTTCAACAGCCTTGTACATCAGATTTGTAAACATTTCAATGACATGTTTAATACACAATCCAAACATTATTATTTCTATAGGCAATAACATAGGGTATTGAAAACACACTTGATTTGTTTTCTTGGAAGTCTCTGCCATCGTGCTTTGGGTATTTGTGAAAGTTATATGAAAGAAAGAACAAACAAAAGTTATAACTCGCGATTCCCATTGGTTTAGTTTCATAGAATTTTAAGATTGGAAATTTATCTCAAACTGGTACGAGACTTAAAATTAACGCGAATGTTACCAAAAGGAAGAACAAAGGAAGAAAGAACGAAAGAAAGACACATCAACATATTTCTGGTCTTCTGAGTAAAACAACCGCCATCGGGTTTACTTTGCAGCAAATCAAAAATTATCGTCATTACTACAAACATTATGAAAGCCATTAACTCAATGATTGTATACAAACATCATGATTCCCAAGATGAAACACGTTTCGTCCAAATTAATTAAACAAACAATAAACGATACAAAGTGCAACGTACACGTCATTTAAATGTACTGTTTTATCGAAAAAATATTCACAACTAAAAGAGTTTAATATTCATCGTAATGGAAAAGCAACTTCCGTTTTAAAAAAACTTGAATGTATTTTGTATGATTAATCCATACAAAATTTCATTTAGAAGGTCATAATTACACAATGTAAACTGAATTTGAGTGTGCAGTAACTGCTACGTCTGTTTCAAACAAAATAAATACCTCAATGCGTCACTAAATATGAGATAGGAAATCGTATGCTCATTAGGTTGTGAATTAATGCCAAGTTCATAGTGTTCTAAAAAATACGATACATGTCACTCGAAATGTGCACACACATTACAAAACAAAAAACACACAAACAAAGACAAAGTCCATCTTTGGAGCCTTAAATATCCTTACATCAGCATATTAAAATGTTGCAATATTGAACCTTCCAACAGTTTTACATGTATATCTGGGTTTCTGTTAGAATTACATGTATACAAATAAAAAGGGGGAGGGGGACAGACCTTTAAATATAAAGGTTGTCGAATTTTTCAAATGCATTTTGAATGTTACATGTGGGTGGGGTTCTAGAAAAAAAATAGGGAACACAAAACGTGGGTCCAAAGATAAAGGGAGGGGGAAAAGACCTTCCATGCTCTCACTCTTCACCCCCTGCTAAGCACCCACTGTTAGTAAAAAATTGTCTACTAAATGAAAGGTTCAGTCCCGGCCATTTTGAGAGGCTTCGAGATGCTCAAACTCTGGCATACAAGGTGCATGCACCCGCACAGATCGGCTTAAAAATTAGACGTTTTTATATTTAATAGAGTTTCTCTTTTTAGTTTTAACTGTTTATCTCTTTATTTGTAAACAGCAGGTTACTAAGAACAGAGTTCAAATCACGCGAGATATGTTACGCAATACCTAAATGATGATTACGATGACGTCATTTTTATCAAGATGTGAGTAACGCAGATCAAAATCCGATAAAAGTCCTCCTCCTCTTTACAGACCACGGTCACACCAACGACACCGACACCAGAACGACTAGAGACCGAACAAAACAATCACACTACCCCAGATGACCAAGAATCGGGTGGTTTTGAGTCGGTGTGACTTGAGCATCATTCCACTATTCTCACCATAACGGTACGTTTGAATCACCGTGCACAAAAAGAAGACAACAAGTATTTATAGAAAAAAAAACTACTTTAGTTGTGCATGTTTGAATAGTAATTTGATAAAGAAGTGTGAAATTCCATTAGCAGGGGTGTTATGTAGTGGAGATCTTCTATACAGTGTTAACCCCATGGGGACAAATAACAGTAATATTATGGTTTGTGATGTGAAGTCCATCTACAGATAATTCTGCATTATCTTTATGCTAATAGTTGTCATTTAATTTCTTTTCTTTCAATCACAAAATAAATATTTTCTCCATTAATGAAAAATATAAGCAAGAAACACATGCTTAAAAACAATTACTTACTTGTTTTCCTACTTATTTTTATAATGCATTCCTTTGGATGATCTCACTGGTAATTAATTTGTCTTGTGAAATTATTTTGATATTTTGAAACTACCAATTTGAATTTCATCATACCTCCCCTTTTTACTCTTTCACTCCTTTCTTATCCATATTAATTTCCTTCCTTCATTTACGTTCTTATTTATTTCTTCTCCTTCCCCTCTCTATCCCCCTATGTCTCGGTGTCTCTCTCTTTCTCTCTCTCTTTCTCTCTCCCTGTCTCTTTGTGTGTCTCTGTGTGTCTCTGTCTCTGTCTCTTTCTCTCTCTCTCTCTCTCTCTCTCTCTCTCTCTCTCTCTCTCTCTCTCTCTCTCTCTCTCTCTCTCTCTCTCTCTCTCTCTCTCGTTTAAACTCACAATGCCATTATAGCCGAATCAGTCCAACTTCAGCGGTGAAAGTTCTCGAGAAGATGAGTGAACGCAGAGGGCGTAAATACAAAGGGGGAACGGTCAATGAACATGGTGGCAGCTAAGACAAGACGTATCATCACAAAAAATATAAAAAGTTTCTTGTACAATATCATGTAATCACGAATTTGAAATGGATTCATTCGACTGACCATAATCCATAAAGGGGCGTCGGCGTCGCTTTAGGGGTGTGGGCTCTTTTTCCTTGCCTGCATGCAAAGTTGAAAAACTGAAGACCATTTTTTTTTTTTTTTTTTTTTGTTGTTTAATATCCTTGTTTGAAAATGCTCTGCTACCATAAGAGAAGTCTTGTCCGACAACCCCATTAAATATAGTTTGGTGATGCCCCTTCAGACATTTATTGGTTAATTACGATAATGCCATCTTTATGTGATTTCTACTACTACCACCACTACTACAAAATACATGTATCAGAATGGAACAATATGATTAATAGCAATAACCCTAATCCTGACACCGGCATCTCTAGTCAGGCCATGACGATCATGAACAGCTTTCTCAACGACTACTTGGACGGAAGGACATGGGGAGTTTCGGCAATTTTCGTCAATTATATTTGGCTGGAGGGACGGTCAATTTTGGACTTCTGTCGCATCAAAATGCCCCAACCGTATTCTAGTCCCAGTCCACCCCTTGCACAAATAAATATTACTTTCCTGAGGGAGCCAGATCGAAAATAAACACCAAAATAACAATGTCATTGCCATTACTGTCAGCCTCCGGGAAAAGATGATACTAATATGAATCTGAAACCGACCTCTATTAAGAGGACCACAAGCCACATAAGGATTTGATGTAGGGGAGAGTTAACAATCATTTAATAATTTAGGGGGATCGATTTCGGTCCTTTCATTTTTTTGCAAATCATCAAATTGAACATTACAAAGAAATTTGATATTCAAATGTTCAGGATTGTGCTAGTAATGCGGTTGCAAGTACTGAACTCAAAGTATTTTTAGAACGTTCCCGAATCCTACTATTTCAAACATGCCCGTGTACAAGGGGGAAGCTACGAAGGGCATGTACATACAAAGAAATGATGAACGAAAGACGAGTTGACAAAAGAGAAAAGAGAATGAGAGAGAGAGAGAGAGAGAGAGAGAGAGAGAGAGAGAGAGAGAGAGAGAGAGAGAGAGATAGAGAGAGAATAGAAAGGGAAAGGGGGCATGGAATTAAGTTTCGAACCCCTCAACCCCTATTTAGTAGCCCAATCTCTCCGTCTACCTACCATGCCCGAGAATCACATGTTTCCCCCTGTTTCACAAAATCAAAGACATATATATACTTTACAATTATAACCAGACATTTTGAAAACAGATTAGAGTTCATTAATGAAACGAATACTGCCTGCACTTACATGTATGATACACAACCTACTTCGTGCAAAAATGATAATTTATACGCCCCCATGTTTTCTCTAAAATCAAAACATTTGCAAAATCTATTTTCGACTCTCAAGTGTCCTACTTATATAGGTAGTTCAAGGTAAACTATCCTGCCCCCTTTTAATGAAAACAAAAAGAGAAAAATAGTGTCCTTCGCTTGCTGGGCAAGTGTTGGAGAGTTGGCACTTCTTATACCTGTAGATCCTCGAGGAATAAGTTTTTCTCGGAAGAAAAAAATAATTAGTTGCCAAATATTTCGCCCCCTTTCTCAATCCGCCTCTGCCATCTTTAATTGATAATTCCTACGGATATCATAAATCTAGCATATATGTAATCGACCGTTAATCTGACAATAATACAGACTCAGTAGCTATGTTCTCACGGGACCGTTGTAGATTTAAACTTTAAGTTTGAGAAACCTCGAAGTTATAAACAACAATCAACGATCCACTAACAACGACGAGGGTTTAAACGGGAGCAAAACAACGAGTTTAAAACTACATGCAGTCATTTTAAGAATAGCTGGAAGAACTTCGAAGTATTGTGTCCACACGACACATAACTTCGAGTGAGGACAGCACCCACACCCCCCCCCCTGCTCGTATTATTTGGAACAAAGTTTTGTAACCAAGAGTGCGTCCACATGGTACCGACTACAGTATATAAGATAGCTTCGTAGTTTACAACCACGATCTAAACTTAAACTTGAGGAACTGCCGTGTGAAGTAAACTAATATCTATCGAATGATCAGCTAGCTTTTATGGACATTATGCCCTGCAGGGAACACATTTCGTGTACGATTTGGTAAATACTTTTGACAATGATCTTCATGTTGACACACCAGCGCTATCCAACAGAGAATTAGCAATACTTAGCTCGAACACGAATCAACATTGTCAATGCAGTTAGCAATCACAATAGATCTTATTTCACACTTTGGAGTACGTTAATAATAATACTAATAATAATGGTGTTGTGTAATGTAGAGGAACCGCGTTATATCGAATTCCTTGATACCAAGGAAATTTCCTTGTTATAATGCAACCTTGTTATAACACGGCTGATAAATAAAGAGAATAATCATACATAGCTGGGATCGGCCAAATAACATGGGTTATATGGTACAAGCTTATTGCAGTATTTCATAAAGAGGTTCAACTGTACGTGCATGTACTGCCACTGAGTGGAATCTACTCTTTTAATAATAACAATAATAATAATAATAATAATAATCTTTTAGTCCACTTCAAATTTTATTAAACCGAAAATGGAAATTCTTTTTGCCCAATTGATCGTGAGCCCGGCAGCCACTGAGCAGCGCCAGATCGACGTTGCTCTATCCCCTTAGGCCTTATTGTTGAACGCCAAACAAGGTAGCAGCAACTCCCATCTTTTAACGTATTTTGGTATGACGCGGCCGGGGTTCGAACCGACGACCTCCCGGTAGTGATTTTTTTCACTTTGGAGTTAAATTCACTCCAGATTGCAATTGAATCTACTCCTAAGTAGTGATGGAATAACAAATTTCTAGAGTGAATTCACTATTTTCAGCGTGGAATTCCAATGCAAATGAAATAATTCCTAATACACTTCCAGAGAACTTCCACCGCTGTACATTTACAGACGAGTATAGAAGTGCCTCAGTACGACGAAAGAAAGAAGAAAAATCATGACATAAATGATAATCTTATTCAAGATGTGTGTAGGTGATTTTAGTTAAATTATGCGGGTATTTTTTCTCTGCATAATACTTGAAATTTTCCAATACCTTTTCATAAAGATTATCCATAGAATGTCCTTGATTTGTCGGACAATCGTACCACAATAATAACAAAAACGGAATAGTTAGTATACCCAATGCAATGGTAAATGTTAAGCCCGTAGCGGGCTCCGCCTCTTTAGATACAACGACGCTGCCATTTTGAAGACAGACTCAATATGCACTCATGGTAATAATCTATAATCTTATATTCGCTTGTATTTCAAATCAGTTTAATAGGATATATTTAGAAGTCATTAAAACACCGATGTATTTTTGTGAATATAATCTGTATATTCGTCATATTGGTGATTACAATGACCATTGTATTGTGATCGAGATTGAGGAAATTGGATGCAACCATGCCTTTGGTCCAGATAGTAACGACAGATAATTAGACGATAATTACCATTCATTTATCTGACCACATTCAAAAAGAAATATAATTATATATTTGCCTGTAATATATGTTAATCGCCGTCGAACAATAATGTTGACTACAAGGAAATTATACGTTTCGACATTATGACGGTGTGTAGTTTCATGGTTGACGAAGTTCTTAAAGTTCCGAATCAAACTGAACCGAAATGACCTCTGGAAAATTTCAAGGATTTCCAACAAAGGGACTAGATTCCACCAGGGAGCATTAAATAATATTAATCACACCAGTGGCATAGCTACCGGGTACACTGGACACATGTACGCAACCGAATGGCAACAGAGAAAGAGAAAAGACAAGAAAATATTTTTTTCTTCTCGAAAATCAACCTATTAAAGGCAATTTCAAAAGCTTAGTCCGTCACTTACACGTACTTACAGTAAATGTGCTAACATTACAATGGCTTGTTACGTAATTCGAAAGTGTTTTCAATGGAATATATACAATAGAGAATTGAAATTGCTGATTTCTTGAAAGTTTACGCGATCGTATTGGGGGGGGGGGGAGCTGCAACGTGATATAAGAGTGATGCGATGCGATCCCCTCCCATCACCTCCAAATCACAAAAAAAAATTCTCGCATTTCATCGACCTACTGTTTTTGGCCCCTGGCCCCCAAAACGACGTATGTCCCCCCCCCCATCCCCCCTCAAGGGCTAGACCCTCGCTACGCCATTGCATCAGATCCAAACATAGCGAACTAAACAACGTGATGCAATATATTATTCAACCCATTATAATTCACCCCCCCCCCCCCTTTGGCAGATCTTTATTTTTACCGTCGTAATTATATCAAACCAACCATGACCCCCAAAATGACTCGGAACAGAACACAAACATTCCACTGATTTCTATGACACATGTCATCATGGTTAATAATGGAAAAAAACTTCCATTCATGACTGCTCCAATAAACCATTTGTATAAAGAAAATAGTAACAAAGAGGACATTTATTTATGACTTTGGCAATAATAATGGTTTGTCAGAAATGCTAGTACGATTTCATTACTACAGTACTACTATTATAAAAAAAAAAGTATTTGTCACACTCAAACCTGAAGTGAAAATATGTTTACGGGGACGTGACATGTGATTCCAGATATTGATTTTCCTTTCAAAGATACAACAATAATGAATAGTACTCGGGTATTTCTATAAAAGTACTGAAATACCTTCGGGAATAAATCGAATGATAAAGGTACTGTAGTTGGATTCATAAATGCCCTTTTACTTATGATATGAATGGCTGCATACTATATACATTGGCGTTAGTAGAGCTTTACCATGATAAGGTGCTCAAACATTCTTTGATTTTTCTTCTTCTTACCGAGTACCCTTTTACCTTACTTGGGTCGAGAATGCCCAATGTGCATTAATATTTTGCTAAAATAATATAAGCGGCACGAAACATTTGGTAGAGAAGGATCAATCATACATGAGAGGAGTTGTGTACTATGGGGGGAATAACTTGCTCACCTGTCAGTGTTTTAACCAAGCACGCAAAGTAGTGGACAAATTTGTTTTTTTCCTCTTGGTGGGCCAAGCGAAGCCTTTAAGGTCAAGCTAAAATGCATAAATGCACCGAAATACAGTTATAGCCACAATATTGCCATGAATACATGAACGAACGAAGGAATGAATGCATTGATACGACACTGTTCCTGTTAGTGTAATGGAGTGTATCCAAGCTTTATCCAATATCAAATCTGATGTGATGCTTACAAATAAACGAGATAAATATCTACAACAGGCCGAAAAGTGAACAACAATTCATATACAAAGATATACGCACACAGAGCAAATGTAAAGGTTCTTGGCATCTTCGTAATACTGGAAATGAATGTTTATCCAATAACCTCATAAAGAAATAATTCGCAACTAATAAAACCGGTTATTCTAAACAGTCCTGTTAAAGATATTATTTAAAGTCGGCAGATAACGATCAACCTAAAAAATAGTCCACTTTGTCATGGCTTCTAGTACTACGTCCCATTTGCAGGCCAAACAAATGAAAAGGTTCAATTCCAACGGCATTTGAAAGATAATACTTATTTAGAACTTCCCTAAAAGAGAGGACTTGAAAATGTCTTTAGGTGGGAAAATAACGACTGTTAGTTGTCGAATCGACTTACATGTATGTGATACCAATACAGTAAGTATAGTCTGATTTTCAGACCATTGTACCGAATGGTTGTAAGTATGTCTGTTATTACCACAGAAGAAAAAAGCCAGTAAGTCGTTTAATAGTGTCTTACAGTGAAGTCTAGCAAGTAAACAGGTTTCCTTGCATAATTTGAATATTAGGACTCTGCTGCCGTTTAAATTTCACAGATAGGACATACATGACATATTCATAATTCCTGCAAAGTTCTACAGAATTTGATGTTGGCTGCAAAAGGGACATAGTATCTTTAAAGATATTATTTAAAGTGTGCAGATAACGATCAACCTAAAAAATATTCCACCTTGTCATGGATTGTGGGAGGTCCCACGCGAGGGGCAAATCAAGTACAAATACAAACATATTGATTGGGAAGAGTGTTAAGTTCACGCGGCGATGGGGGGCAACAACGGACTGGTATCGGGACAAAGGGGGTGCGGTAATGCCCCCTTTTAGGAGTGGGACTCTTAAGACATGTTAACGACGTTAGTCTTTCTCAGAAGCTTAAGGGGATGAAAGGGGGTTTCCAGTGATTCCATTAGAAGAAAAGGTATAAGTGGAAGGGTGCCTTTTGACAGTTTATACGCCCGAGCAGTCACCTTTCTCCTTCCTCGGCTCTCTCTTTATCTCACCCACTCTTTTTTCCTCTCATAATATGCTACACGTTATGTCACTTATTCCGATAACGTACATGTAGTAGGCTTAACTTCTCTCGCTTATTGAAACTTTCAGTCATGGAATGGGAAGTAAAAATGGCTGCGCCGTGCATCTCATTCAAACCCCACTCATATACTTGTTCCCTGTCACATCCCTCCTTTCCCTCCTTTTTTCCTCCTTTTTATTTTGTCTATCCCTCCCCTTGTCCTCTTATAACCTTCTTTCTATACCCTTCCCTCTTTTCTTTTCTTTTCTTTCTCTCTGCTACGCAACTCCTATGCAGCTATTTTAAGAAAATCTTATGTTATCAAATTACTTGTTTAAAGACGGAACGTTGCTTACCTCCGTGAGGATAAAACAACACATACAATTTATTTCTCCCTCTACCGAGTCTGCACATTTTGTTTTATTTCTAAAGTTCAATATTTCAGAACTATTAAGAAATCATGCCAATATTTGAACGGGATGGGACCATCGCAAAAATATGCGGACATTAACAAAGTTGATAGTGCAGGAAAGATAAGTTTTGCCTACGAAATATAATAATATAGACAATCAAAACAAAAAATGGAGATGGCAAACGTCCCGTGCCCCATAGGCCACGCTAATAATTAAAATTGAATTTGTGAACAGAAGCAGACAATGAATTGTATCACTTACCCTAGACTATCCAAAATGTTGACAATTCCACTTGATAACTACAGTCACAACAATCCAAACTGTGAATAATATTCCCACCGAACCTCTACGTGCAGCAATTCTTTTGAAATTGAAATGAAAATACTACATACTGCCAATAAATATACGTTTGACTGAAGAGCGACTCACGCATTGCACAATGATACTAGATTATGAATGTACACTGAATGGAATCCGTCTCCCCACGTTTTAAATACCCCGGGCACACAATCGCGACCGATACCAACCCGATGAAAGACAGAACAAAAAGTGAATTACACCGATATGACAAAACATTGAACGCTATATGGAAACGGATTTGAGTCGGTTAGGAAGTGTGACTGACACCGAGGGCATTAGGTGAATCGATTTCCTAACACCCACATTCAAAATATTTTCGTTGGCATTGTTGTCCTTCCAAATGGTCCATGAAGCTGCCACAACACAGTTATGTCAAACTTTTAACCCATCCCCCGCAATAGTCATGTACGTCCTCACCGGGGAGGATTCAGGCTTTTGTAAAGGAAGGAAGGGGGGGGGGGGCATGATTCCCATCCCGAGTAAAGAATGGTTATCAACTTGAGGGTCTAGGTTTTGACGATGGGTTATTTCTTCTCTGTTATTTAGTAATGGTATATGCCACATTGATATTAAGGGAGAGGGAGCAGGGACTGTTTGCCCCTCCCAATGCGCCCCTGAATGTCCCGACATATTTACTAACCCCCCCCCCCCCCTACTAGCCGCTTCCTTCCTCGAAGTATCGCATTCCGCTTGGTAAAAAGAATATTCCACTTGATGCAGTCATCCCCCAAATTACTAATGTTCTACCACAAAATGAATATATATGGATTTTGGAACAATCTTAATGCATCATCGTATGAGTAAGGGGATATGAGTTGGTCCAGTGGTTTTCCGGTCTTCCGTAAGCCGACCGGGGTTCGAATCCCAGTCTTCCGTGTATAATGAAGTTAAAAGTTTCTCCCAGTTGAAGACAAATCAAATATCATTCCACTAATACAAGGTGTCAGAGTATAACTTCGGACTATAAGATCACAAGGAACGGGGTTCGAATCCCTGCCTCGTCACATGACAAGACATCAATCTATATTTGCCACTCTCCACCCAGTGGTGGTGAATAACCACAGCTTCGCACATCGCTTAAAAATACTAGTATTCGCCTCCAAATAAGTGTTATTATGATATTTCATTAAAGGTATTCAACAGTTTGTCTAATAGGATGCATGCGTTGATCTACCTGATACAATATTGCCTGGAAGGGATATTTCAGAGGATGTAACAATACGATCTTTTAATGTCTTGATAGAGAAATTCTACTTTAAAAAACAGAACTTCGAGTCAACGCGATCGCATATTAGTAGACTTTCGAAAAATCAACATGATCACCTTCAGGGCATTATTAATACCCTATTGTATATCCCATAAAAATCAATGGTGATGGACTATAAGGTTATTGAAATTGCCATATAAGGTTGATTTTTGTCGAAAGCCTTTGCGATCATGTTTAACCATGAATGGCAAAATTATACATAGCTTTCAATCGGGAAAGAAGTATATTTCACGCGGTGTTTTTGATTGCAAAGTTATATTACTGTGCATAGCACTTTGGAATGAATCATCCTTCATTAGCTAAGAATAAACGATGTTGAGGAATTTCAAGTAGGACTAAAGAAATATCGGTCGCGACATTGTGTCCCCAACCGCAAATAGGTGGTGTCGAGTGTTGTTAAGATTTAATATGATAAATGGTCATTATTCTCCGACAATAATCTGGTAAACATGGACTTTGGGAAAGGACTTGTAAGTTTTAGAACCTCCAGACCTTTTTTTTTTTATCGCAATAAGGTTAAATGAGGCCATCCAAAGTGTTGGGAGCCCAAAGGAATTTATGGTAAACATTCATTTTGATTGCATAATGAAGTGAAAGAGGATGTCATTTAATACTGACTTCTGCAAGTATTTTCAGAATAAATGTGTTTGAAGGCGAATATTGATGAAAGAAGACAAAATTAAGGTTTTCTGCGTACAACACAAGACCCAAGTTTTGAATTCTTTCATCAATATTCGTCTTCGAACACATTTCTTTTGAAAGTCCTTTCAGAGTTGAGTGTTATATGACACTCTCTTTCACATCATTACACAATTTAAGTGAACTTTTGCCATCAATATTTTAAAGCGAAATTGGGGCTTCCAACACTTTAAAAGGGGCTTTAAGTTAATTTAGTGACAGTGAAAATAAATAATTTATTTGTTTTCCTTTCATGAAGTGTGAACAGATCAAATAAAATGAACTGCGACCCAGTTTTGTCATGAATACAAACCGACAGAATTATAGAGTTTCTATTGTTTTAATATTTTCGTTTGTTTTGTAATTTTCTACATGGTTAACATTACAAATACAATGTTGGTAATTATGGTATACATGAGCCTAAACATATATGAAATGTAAATTGTGATGCAAATAAACTAATTTCTAATTTGGTTTGTGATTTTCTGCATGGCTAACAAAAACAAATATAATGTTTATGATATGCACGATCCAAACAGACATGAACTCTAAAGGACATTCCTGTAAAAATCTTGTTCCTTATTTGGTTTGTAATTTTCTGCAAGAGTAGTAGAAACAAAGGCGATATTGACATAATACATACGCTTAACAGGCATAACATTTAAAAGAGATATAAATGTGAATAATTTCAATTTTATTGTTTGATTTGTGATTTGCTGCGTCGCTAACAAAAATAATATGACACCGGCATTATGCAGGGGCCTATAAAACATGCAGAATTGAAGGATTGTAATGTTTGAGTTTTTTGTATATTCAAAGTATAATGATGGAAAAGATTGTGGCAAAGCGATTGACATTATTAAAAATAAAAATAAAGAAGCCTGTGAAAATATGGGTGTGGCCAGTACCCCCCCCCCCCCCATAGTGACTGGTTAAGGGGGGGGGCACCACAGACGTTCCATAACCCATCCCCTTTTGATACCTTAACTGCACAAAATTGACATTTATTTGGTAATTTTGTTAAAGCATTGTGGCCCCTTGAGGCCTACAGAATCCTAGATACCCCCTTGCCCCTCCCCCATTACAATAATCCCGCTACGCCATCACCATTGAACAACCGGTGTGATTAAACAGAGCTTTGATTGTTAGACTAACATTTTTCGACGCAATCACACGCTAATGCCTGTAAATCATTGATTATGGCGGCCGTCTTTTTAACACTTACAGACCAAGGCAAGGCCCCTCACAATCACACGTTAAATTAATTATCCCAAATACCGTTACTCATGAGTCAACCAAGAAGTAAGCTTAATTCTCTTATCCAAACTATTGACATAGTGCACACAGAATAAAATTGAAGGATTTTTACCGCACCCAAAATATATTAAAAGGAAACGAATCCAGAATATAGGCCTACTTGAAAAAGGACTACATTCTGTAAGGAACTTCTTAGAATTTATTTGTATCATCGATGAGAAAGGCAGCAAATATCTTTCTTTTTTCACAAGGTGAATGTATACGAATGGGACTATTTAGAACTTTGAAGACTAATCGGACGAGCTACAGTGTATTGTTTACACAGTCACAACTTCTATAACGAAATAATTACATTTTATTTTACTAAATAAATAGTAAAATACAAGATTAAAAATCGCTCAGGAATGACTGATTATACAGCTCACCTTTGCACGAAATCTTACAACCAGTGAACTTTAATGACATAAATTATAAACATTCGGGGCTAGATTTTGACTAAATTTAAGATTTAATTTTGCAGAGTAAATTTGAAGTCTGCTCTAATTCAGTCGTCCTAAGGAGTCAATAATTCCGAGAACTAAATGTCCATATTTATTCATATTTTTCTTTCATAATTCTCGATATATTCAAACCCGATGTGAAAAAACTATATTTAATATAATACTATTTAAATTTTGATGCGACTTGATAACTTGCTTGATTTTAAACATAAAAGCGTGGGAGAAAAGTGCACATGACTTCTAGCGAGTAACTCCATGATTCGTGACTTCATCCATGTATCTGTTAAATCTTTATTGGTTAGTTGCGGAAGTAGTCGGATTCGTTCAATGATGTTGCAGTGAGCAATTCAGGAACATTAGTAAGACAGGGGCTTTAGAGTTAAAACAAAAACAAAAAGGAGGGGAAAACATGATGCAGAAATTGTGCCTAAATCGCGTACATGTTTAGTGTGGCTTTAATGGAATTTTCTGGCAACAATAGTACGCCATTGCAAAAAAAAAGAATGAAACGGTTGGTGTTGATGTTATGTCTATATGGTGTTAATGAAATATTTTGAAATTGTTCGCAGTTAAAGAGGGGAGGTGAGTGGGGGGGGGGGGGGTGAGTGGGGGGGGGGTCTTAATTGTATAGTCATGAAAGTAGCAATATTAATTTGTACCATTTCCTAAAATAACAGTCTGCCTGTTTTCAATATTATTTTCAGTGATGAATTACATTACTTTGCTAAACATGCAGATCGAAAGAACCCCCCCCCCCCACCTCATCTTTGAAACCAAACTTCAATTCCTTTTAGAGCAAATTGTTTTAAAGGTATGCATTGATTCTATTATTTTGCACATTCTGAGAAAAAAAAATCAGCGTGGTCTTCTTATCATGACGTGAGGGGGGGGGGTGCAACTTTCCTACTATACATATCTGTATTTTTACTTATTAATAACAAGAATTAAAAATATAACAGGCTATGTCAGCAGGAGTAGTAATTTATGTTATTAGTTATCACCTTCCTGGCCCATTGTCATGGAACTTAAGTTATGGATATGTTGAAATTAATATCATTGTTCTTTACTTTTAATGTTTGTACTCGGAATATGTTTTAAAATGAATCACGCATGACATTATTTTGCCATAAATCATTGACTCTGGGTAGCGTTATATCCTGTGCGCAACTCTCAAAAGTTTCAAGTCACGTGACTCTTGTGCACTACGGAAGAGGGGATGGGGGTAATGTATTGTGGTAAGGGGTGCAGGTCACTGGGGGAATGTTCCCCTCCGAGTTGGCCCGAGCTTCTTCCGAAACATGTGAAATCAATGAATCAACATTAAGCATGCATATCAACTACTTAAATACCCCCACACAATGCGCACACTTATATATTCGGTGACATTTTCATAGGCGGTTAAGCAGTACCAATATTTGGTGAGCAAATACTCGTTTGGTACGTGCACTATAGTGTAAGCAGCGAGAAGGGATAAGATAAGCACCACAAAACGCAAGCCTATAAATACAACTACATGTATAATAAGCACAGTTATTATACGACTCTGGTATTTCTACGCTCTGTCTAACAATAAAAGGACATTTTAAATCTGTATACCACAAAGGTTAACTGTTCTGGTATCGAAGCCGTAGAATGCTAGGTCGCGCAATGATCGGTCGTTTTAAAAACTCGGTATTCATTGAATTCTGTTGTGAAGATCTAGGCCTATTGTAATGCCAAGAAAAAGTTTAAAACAGCTTATAAAAACTGGCGCAAATCCCGCCGTCAGTGAATAATGTCTGCATAACAAAAGCCTCTTGCACTAGAGAGAGCTGTAACATTATCGCCCAGACACGGACCAATAATCGAAAAGATAATATGAACTTTTCCCCTTTCTGGTCATGTTTTAAACTCTAATACATAGGCCTAAGTCTTCCCTTTAGCGAGTGATGTACCAGCGTTGCGTTCTGTTATATTTCGACACCAAAACGACATGAAAACATCTACGAGCATCACATATCGCACAGGATTATGGGGTGCACCAAGTATAATGCAGTCGTATTATCAAATTACATACTTGCTGAATACAATCTGTTTGGATTTCACATTTCTAGAACCTGACACAATAATAGAAGGATACACTTGGCAAGTTGTTCCCATGGCATAGGCCTATATATTTCCTCTACAATCTACAACTTTGACTCTTTAAAAGCTTGTTTTACGAAAATTGTTGTAGACTGAATATTGCAGCACAGTGAAATTTCAATATTTTGCATAGGACGACTTTTGTTTTGTTTTAATGGCAAAGGGAAATGGGGGGGGGGGGGGCTAGTGTGCCAGAAGGCTAAACAGAAGTGATAGGCTCATGTTAAACATATTATGTTAAATATGTGCCCAGGAAATCATTCTAAAAAATACATATGGGGGGGGGGGGCTGCCACCCATGCCCCCTCGTTGGTTATATTCATGATTTTTAAAGGTTGTTATTAGATATTAATAAACAAAATGAGGGATGATATATATTTACTTTCACCTACTCGGGTTTTGGGGTCAGACTGTCTGGGGTACAATGTCGAAAACTCATTGTCCTTGCTTGCTCTTTATTATGTAGAGATTACACATCTGTTAAACCGATACAATGGTCGGATAAACATGGGCTATAATCACTCAGGCAAAGTAATCATGATGTAACGATGTTTCACATTCAGAACATGCACGATCAGGCAGTACCAAATCCATGTACATGTTGCTGGCTCATGTTCGGTTTAAAGCAAGTCAATTTTCCACCCCTACCGCAATTGCAACCAACAAACTAGTGTAACTTCTCCAATTCCTATGCCAGTTGGGTTTGAAGTGGGGAGGGGGGGGGGGGGGGGGACTGGGCTGTTTTTGCTCCCCTAAATTAAGCCACTCCCTACGAAAATGATAACAAAAATACATGAACCGTGATAAGGTGTGTATAAAGGGATTATATTATTTTAGAATGATAGTAATAGAAAACAAACAAAACAAACAAAAACAAAAATTCAGGATACACTTGGCAGATCACGTTAATTGTTTGTTATTATTATCATTTTTTGGTTATTGTTAACATGATACGACAACATCGAATAAGCTGGGTCCCTGTTGTGTTTGTTGTGTAGATATGTTGTGCATACCTTAGCCAAACTTGTGTACAAAGGCCATGTAAGTCATTAGTAACTGGTTCAAACCTCTCTGAGTGACAGCTATTGACCTTTATCGGAATGAGGCCCTTCTTTGATCAGGTGTAATCATTGGCGTAGCGTATGAGGGGGCGGAGGGGCATGTGTCCCATTCAAATTGAAATGATAAGACTCAGAAAGAGGAGGGGAGACAGAGAGAAGAGTGGGAAGAGTGAAATGAGGAATAATGTATAATAATAATTTTGTTTACCCAGGGAAGCCTTTATCAGCATCAATGCTGTTCTTCCTGAAGTGATTATCATTATTATTACCCCGCTGCACATAACTGCCAGGCACCCATTTGAACCTGGGTGGAGAGTGGCAAATGTGGATGAATGTCTCACCCGGACCTTAGTGCCGGGCTAGGATTTGAACCCTCAATTGAAGAATCGAGGGTCAAGTGAATAAACTACGTAACCACGACACCTCCACTACGGCACTAGAATGAGAGAGAAATTAGTAAGACTTAGAGAAGGAGAGAGAGAGAGAGAGAGAGAGAGAGAGAAAGAGAGATAGAAAGAGAGAGAGAGAGAGAGAGAGAGAAAGAGAGATAGAAAGAGAGAGAGAGAGAGAGAGAGAGAGAGAGGGGGGGGGGGGTGATGATATGACCCCTCTTCGAAGATCAGTGCCCCGCCCCTTGCCGATTAAACCGATGTCGCGCCAGTTGGTGTGATACCAACTTTCGCATCTGTTTCTATATATTAAACATGTGACGTACACTTAAAGGTAACTTTTGGCTATCGGAAATATTTCCTGACTTAGCATCAACAAGACACGGAGACATCCCAAAATATTACTTAAATATATCTAAAAGATTATACAGACATTCTGACTATTAAATAGACCTACACAATACAATTTAAAGGGTCAATTGAATAGACCTCTTCTATTTCAGGCACATGGCAATCTCATTATACCACCCCTCTGATATTATAAGCCAGGAGTGAAAAGGAGAAGAAACATAGAAGGTTTTCGAAGTGTTTTCAATGGTATGTCGGTACATTTCAGTCTGTTGGTATGACAGATAAATGCGAACAAACACCGACTACATTATAATTAAGATCATTATCATCATCATCATCAACGATAACAACACTAAAATAATACAATGTTTTAATTATTATTGTAACATAATAATGCAATCTCAAGGAAAAAAAATATATAGAAGTTAAAAAGAAAAGAAGAGGAGAAAACAAAAGAAGGACAAGGAAGGAGAAGAAGAAGAAAAGGAAGAAGAAGAAAAGGAAGAAGAAGAAGAAATTCCAATAAATGTAACGAAACAGTCATTCAACTCGTCAAAACAAACGATTCGGCCTCGTCCGGACAACTCGACAACTCGACATTCAACAGAACAAAACTCGGACGATGAAATTATATTTCATTATAGGATTAACGTAACTTACCTTGCTGTTATGCAGTTAAGTCCAATAAGGTAAAAGCACCGCTATGATAACTAAAATCCCATATTTATTGCGTCTAGAATGCCTGTATCGTGCACTGAGCTCGAATGTGGAGATTAGACCCGTATATATCGTGTGTACTGCTGGCTCTCGTCATAAAGCAAATGCTAGCTTCAGATAGTGCACACTGTAAATACCAGGAATGAATAGGGACGGTAACAAACCACGGGAGCGTATAATACGCCATAAAGACGGGTCTTTAAAGCCCAATGCACACATAGCACCACTCGTAGACATACACATTATGAAAGGGAATCGCCCAAGCAAAGAGATAGTGGGCTTTCAAAAGTTTGATTTGTTTGGGTGAAGGAGAGAGAGAGAAAGAGAAAGAGACTATGAATGGTCATTATAATCAGAGGAAAGCGATCTTAAGAGGGGCACTCATGATGGCGATGGCAATGTAACAAAGAAGGAGAGTGGTTGATGAGCCCGTGGAATTGGGATGTTTATATAGGGAGAAAAGCAAAGAAAGAGTGAAAGAGAGAGAGAGAGAGAGAGAGAGAGAGAGAGAGAGAATGAGGGGAGGCACTATGCATTTCCTTTTATTTTATAAGATAATTATCTCGGACTAGCTTCTTTGGAAAAGAATTCCTCATTTATCATAAAAGATCCTTATTGTTTGATTACTCGTTAAGACTCATCATAATGGAATTAAAAACACAGTTTACATTATAACAGGAGAAGGTAAAATAAAACAAAATACACATAACACAACAAGAAACAGAAGAACAAGAAGAACGAACGCAACAACGAAGCAAAAAAAGAAAAAAAACTAATACAATCACATTGCATTCCTAATGAAAAACAAGGATTTCGAGTTCACTTGTTTTGACATACGTATGGGGGAGTAATATCAAAATACAAAGTTCGCTCGACGTAGGCAGGGGTATTGTTTCACTTTAATACGAAACATCAGTGGCGTTGCGAGTGTTCAGTTATTGAGGGGGGGGGGGGGGGGCACTGGCAAGTAGGGGCGGGGGTTGGTGGGACTGGAAAGTAGATACAATATGAGTGAACAACGATATAGAAATAGGTGATAATTATGAGGGGGGGGGGGTTACATCTTCTTTCACGTTGCATTTCCTTTTTTTTTCATCATTTAAATACAACACAATCGGAAATAATAAACCTTGACTTATACATCACCTTTTCGAATAAGCGAACACTACACAGACAAATTACTACTACTACTAAAGCGCATAATAATCATCGAAGACAATCCTCTATGCGCTTTACATTATTACATTCATACAATTTACATTACCGAATACAATTTACATAAACTACATTATTACATACCAATTATAGATAATTGCATTATTACATACAAATTACAAATTAAATTATATCAAATGATATTCCACTACAACAAATAATAATTACTTTAAAAATAGAAAAGTTTTGACAGCAGTCTTAAACATTGCAAGTGAGTAAATCTTTCTTATTTCTAAAGGTAGAGAATTCCAGAGTACAGGAGCGGAGACTGAAAACGCTCTGTTGCCATAATGTCTGTGTGTTAGTAGGCGTAACAGAAAGAATATATTGAGAGGATAATGATAGTAACATAATCTCTTTAAGCAGTACAGAAGGGTATTAAAAGTGTCTTTAGTTTGATTCCTCGAAAGTTTTTGCGATAGTTTAGTCGATGTAAGGAGGGGAGGGGGGGGGCATGCTTTTCTGAGTTTAGCCTCTGAGAATAATAATCATAGCAACCATAATGATATTTGGTCGGCATTGACCTTATAGGAACAATGGGAAACCCGTCACGCTTGCAAATAAGATTTCTTTATCCTTATATGCGAAATAATTATTGTCTCATATAAACGCATAACTGTGGTTGCATTGTAATATGACTGACGTGCCCTGACTTAACGCTCTATCAGCATAGCGTGCAACCTAACTGACATTCCATAACTTCGGACGCCGACACGAAAAACTGTGGTATGATCATTATAAAATCATATTGATTTCTCGTGAATGAACGTAACTATGTTTTGAGGAAAAGAAGAAACTATACGATGTTTTAATCTTCAGAGACGATGTCTAGATGCTTATTATGATTACATTTCAATTGATTGAGCTCAAAATCATTCGTCAGTTATGCATTTCCTTTTTTGGTTGAGCATGTGACCTTGTCGGAGATTAGTATAAGAAAACATAAAGAAGGGAGCTAATTTTGAGTTTCGTTTGGCGTCAACTTTTGTTGGTTGAGCAACTCTCTCATTATATGTAAATTATAAAATTTCGCAATGGTATACGCTCTTTTCATTATTATTGACAAACTCATTCAAAGTATTATACAAATACTTAATCAGAATGCATTTAGCGGCGTATTCAGACCTTGGCATCGGGTGTGGGGATGGGGGGTGGGGGGGGGGGGGTCCTTTATACCAATTCTTCCCAATTTGTAAATTATAAATACAGTTTGAATATTAACAAACAATAATCATAGAGTGTTGTCCTTAGCAACAGCAGTGGGCAGCGGCTGCAGAAATAATGTTCCATTTGAATGCTAGAAATACGTGAGTGGTTTTTATTGGACTGAAATTATTGAAATTCGGTCTTTTCACGATTGAAACATTCACTGTTCAAGAAAGATTTACTGAAACTATTTAAAAATAAGTAATGATTTATTAGCAAAATAAAGTTAATGAGCTTAAAAGTGGAATAAACATGTATGTATTTAATATGTTCTGTTTCAAATGCTGGTTTGTATAAATAATAAGAATATTTAAATATCAGTGTGAAATAAAGGAGAGAGCAAGTTCGTTTATACATATCTCTCAACAATTGGGGGCGCTATATTACTCATGAACCAGAGCTGTATGTGTTTGTCTTTATTATAAAACTTCATATGGAATATGAAATTTTCATTGTGAATACATAGGCCTAATAATTATTACAATTAAGGAACAATCATTCGAAAACTACATTGTATATAACCTACATACAGTGTGTGTAAATTAGTGAGTTGATGATGTCATCCTCTCACTTTTCTCTATCCGTTTTGTATATAAAATGATATAAATAGGCCTATCAATTTTCTGATCTGGGAATATCAAACATGGCTTGAATCTTCATGGAATATGTGCAGAATCACCACTTTTATAACTTATTGTAATATAAAAGTGTATATCCAAAAAAAAAGAAAAAAAAAATGACGTATGGGGAATATATCCTGCATATATTCTGCTATCCTGCATGTAGCCTATTTGTCAGTGTGATACATATTACCGTTTCATAAAATTATGTGAACAAATAAATTCCATAACTTTCTTATCTTTCGTTTGATTTTGATGAAACTTTCACCATTTTGTTTGTTTGTTTTTCTCCATTTATTCAATTCAACTTGCAAATAAAATAATTTTTAAAGGGAAAGGGGTTATTTTTGCCACTACATACATTTGTAATCAGAATTTTTGTGAAATAAACACTCAAAAGTTATTGCCTGGTGTAGGTTGGTCCGAAGTATCTTTTTAATGCTTTATCACACTTGACAGTTTTATCGTTGTGGCTTTCTGGTTGGGGAAGGAAGACATTTTCACCAACCTTATTATATTTATTTTCGTCTCTGGAAGATTCACATTTGGCCTTATTTTTCTCACTTATTTCAAGGATTCATTGCAATGTACCCGTTCGGAAGCGGAGATGGAACGAAAAACATAATAATCGAATCATTTCCATTAAATTTTCAAGATCTATCATTACCCTGTAGCCTGGAAATCTTCACCACACACGTCAAAATGTGGAAAATGTTTGCGTAAAGAATAAAACTAAAACATCGAGCGAATTAAGTAAACCGAGTGATACCATCGTATGCACACTAATCAAATGAAACGTATGCATGGTCTAGATCGAGAAAATGCTGATTTTGAGGGGAAAATAACAAATAAAATAAAGAATGCGTAGTTCTTTCATTGGTCAAACACCAGTGGCACCGGTCAAACCAACAACAGGTTGGACAAAAACTGCATTACCACGAATCGGTCGAATTATAATAAAAGTCGAGTCGCTTTGGCAGTGTGACTGAGGTATCAGACTGTGTCAATACGACATCATCATGGGTTCAGATAAATGGAAACTTCCAATTGAGATATGAGTGAACAGATGGGTGTAAAGATGATCAAAACACTTTTAAAATGATATGGATGTACATGTGAGGATTTTCGACGTCCAATATCTCTAAAGTATACAATTTAAGTAAGCGATGGACTTTTGTGTGCGTCACTCACACAAACTTGCTAACACAACGACGAGGTTATGATTGTCATTTTATATTTCAACTGTCGCATGCATGCATCCATCATATCTAGTGAAATATGCACGAGCATGGATGATCAATATGGAATATTGATTACGTAGAATGAACAAAACATTGAGAATCTTTTCTCGCAAAGGATGCCGCACAACACTTTTACATGACGCAGGCTTTTTGTAGCCGCATCTGAGAAGACTCCAGGCACAGGGAAGGAAGAGCAACCTAACTAACAGGCCGATTCCAACTTTTGCGAAATTAGTCATTTCGTTCATCTTTTTGCTGCCAGAAGTGTTAATCTATACTGTTTGATGTCTCTTTACGAATTCTGACTGAAAGCAAAAAGAATTTCAACAATGTGTAGATAATTGCAGGAGAAGCATTAATAGGGACCGGTTGTATAATACGAGAGCATATTGTGATTCCTGAGGTTCGATTTTCGGATTCGTTTTGATCGCGTGCGCCTTTCTTGTTCTGTGTGCTGTATTATTTTAGCACACCAAAGTTAGCAACCAGAGGAAGAAAACAAGACTGAAATGCAAGCCGACGGGATGTTTGAAAATAGATGGCACATTTAGGATTTTGGGGCTGAACCCAAGACTTCCAGGATCCAAGAAAGCTTAATCGCTCATCGTCTTTAACATCGAGTTAAGAATCATTATTAGTAGATTTATTCCATTAGTTCAGTAACGACAAATTGCAAAATTTTTCCATTTAGTGCGCTTGTTTCCGAAGAAAGCAGCATTCCATAAAACCAAAATGAATTCTACATCAAGAATGAATTCTGATGCA
Organism: Strongylocentrotus droebachiensis; assembly: GCA_035222895.1. Taxonomy (NCBI): domain Eukaryota; kingdom Metazoa; phylum Echinodermata; class Echinoidea; order Camarodonta; family Strongylocentrotidae; genus Strongylocentrotus; species Strongylocentrotus droebachiensis. The sequence goes on from JAVYIG010000113.1 coordinate 503,277, forward strand.
CTGCTTGAAAACGATAGTTCATCTCTGCGGCATGAATTCCTTGTTGCTGTTATGACCACCACCGTAATTGTCATTTTGGTTGGAAACGGTCTCGCCATTTGGGCTGTCTACAAAAACCCTGTTTTGCAAACTCCCAAAAACTACATTCTCGCAAGCCTTGCAGTTACTGACCTCTTCTCCGGCTTGCTATCCATCCCGCTGGAGCTGTACAACCGTCGCGAAGAAACCACATGCTCTTTCTTGCTCACCTCTGCTCTGTCCTTGCTATCCTACATGTTTGGACTCATCTCTGCCCTGCACTACATCGCCGCGACGACCGACCGTTATGTTGCGGTCACCAGACCCCTTCGGTACGCCGTACTTATAACGACCCAAAGAGTTGCCATGTTCGTCGGGCTTTCCTGGGTGGCAAGCGTCATCATCATCGGAATAGCGTTTGGGATCTTCAGTTCCGTGTCGGCCGATACACCATCTATACGCTGCAGCGGAGTGCACTACACTGATCCGGTGCAACAGGGGATTCTGTACTTTGTCGCCGTTGCTATAACTTTGTTCTGTATTACTCTGTTGATCTTAAACCTGAAGATCCTCCGGATTGCCATACACCAGTCACGCAGAATCGCTGACGTCCAGAAGCTGTTCGGACCACGGGATGCCACGCCAGGCAAAGTGAAGGCGGTGAAGACCACCCTGGTAATCGTGGGTGTCTTCTGCATCTGTTGGTTACCTACAATCCTCTCGCATATCCTCGCTGTCACTGCAGACCTGCCAAAAACGGTTTACATCATCATTTTGGACGGATCTTTCGTCATGATATCCTTTTCGTCCGCGATTACTCCGTACGTTTACTGTTTCCGAGACAGGCCTTTCCGCCGTGCCTTTCTAGAAGGAGCTGAACCTTTAATCAACATTTTCCAGAGGAAGTCCGAATAAAATCACCACGGACCATCGTTTGTAACAAAGTATAAGCACCTTGAAGTTTTTTGACATTTCTACCACCTGGAATTTCATCATCAGATGACTACCAACCGGATAATTACTCCTTTTGGGATTTGTTACCATCCGTTCAAGTATCCCCGGATGTTTACCCCCTCCCAGGACAACTGTTCCAAGATTACCTTCCGGACAACTATACCATCAGAATTGTTTTTGCAATCGGGCAGTTACGGCTACAGCCCACGTACGACACCGACAGCCCGCGGGACCGAGGGGTATTGGTTTTAGGGGCCGTCGGTCTCATTAGCTTCCGGTCTACCTAGGAATGTCTTAGAAACCTTGGATTGTTGTTTTCAGGGGGTTGAGGATATTTGACAGGGTACTTAATAATTCTATATCAACAAATTATCTGGCTGTTAGCATTCGTGGTGATGGGATCTTGATGTAATCTTTGATCTGAGTACGGAATCTGAATGATGTAACATTGATAATAAATAAGATATCTAAATGGACTGCAAGTTATCAGAACACGTCGCCATTAAACGTCGAGGCACGAAAACGGTGTTTTTATTTGTGCGTTTTTTGGGGGGTTTGTTTTTGATGAAATTTGGGGGAAAAGAAACTGGCATTTGAAGTGTATTTAAAGCCACCTGCGTTAAAGTGAGACTTTTGCGTATGTTTACATTTTAGTTAACTGTTCGGGACCAACATGTCTAATAATTTGGTCATATGTTTTTCTGTAAAATAATCTTTTAAGCGTTTGTTGGAGTGAGATTCACAATTCTGGAATATTTTCTTGCATGTATTAAAACTAAATATTGTGTAGTGTTCATTTTTTCAAATTGCCAAATCATATGATGTTTGTGAATCAGTGTAAAATTATTACAATTGCATGAAAACTTAACATGAAATGAGAGCCGCTGTTTTTTATGTTTGTTTTTTAAAGTTAATCTCATCGCAAGGATTAAACAAGTGTTAATAAGGTAATGGGAGGTTTTCAGTCTGTGCCTTTAACAAAAAAATGTGACGAATATTGACGTTGGAGAACACGTAACGAAAGATTTCGTCTCTTTTTTTACTTATTAGTATTCATTCTGTTTAGTGCTATAACATTTCCACTGCTTAGAATAATTTCTTAATCGTAATTTATCACCTGAGAAGTCTGAAACCAAAGAGTTCTGTAGAATGGATAATAGTAGGGTGATCACATTGCCTGTGCACACAGTCTGCCCGCGAACACACACACACAACAGCAGTCAGTTGGTAGAAATATAAATTTTTGTAAATTTATTTAAAAAAACAATATTTTTAAATTTTTATTTCACATAAATTTCAAGCATACCTGTAACAACAATTATGTGTAGTTTCATTGTTATAGGCATGTGGGAAATATGTTAAATTATTTGATTAGAATATTGTCCTTTCAGCCATAATTATGTGACATGGCCCGCTGATCGCCCATCGACTTGCTCTTTTATTCTGCGTGGTGAAAATGCACCTCAATGTATAAAACTCCCCTACAAAAAATGCAATATCCTCATGTGTTTCACTCATTTGTTGTTTACACTCACGGTAGCCACGGTAACTGTACTGGGGTCACCAAACTTTTTGTTACTCTAAAATTCAGTCCCTGTGGAATATTATGGTCGTTGAATGGTTTCTCGGAAAATCGTCATAAATCCTCAAATCTGACATTTTTTAAAAAGACAAATATTTTGTGATGTAGCTGAAAGTCTGCAAATTCTTATTATTTGATCGGTTTTTCTGAATAATTTGTGAAACACATGAGGAAATAGCTGTGACGGTGATCAAAGTAATTTCCATCGCCATATTTCATTGGCATTGAAAAAATATTTGGAATTTAATGTTAATATTTGGTGTAATATGATCTATAAATATATGATTTATAAAATGCCATAAAAATGAACAGTTTGACTTTCCTAATTTGCATAATGAGTGCGCGAATATATAATTAGCTGAAATGACCTAATTTGCATATTTGATGAATATTCATGATTTTTTTTTTATTCCAAATAAAATATATTTCTATACCTGTCTGATATACATAGGTTTCACTGATGTATAATTTTCGGTTTTGATTTGATTACATAAACGCATATTAATTGGGCGGACTTAGTTATTTTCACAACTTTTTCAGATCTGCAGATTCGCAAAAATTGCTAAAATGACTTATTTTGTTGGCTTCTGTTCTCAAAACGGTAATAGATATATGCATTTTCTTTTTTGTATTGTTTACAACAAAGATGATATTTTAGTGTCTGATAATTTAATTTATTATTTGTTTCCAAGAAAGTGATGAATTAAGTAGTCAACTTTGTCGAATTTCGCCATTTATGCCAATTTGACCATATCTGGCAGGTTATTCGGTAATTTTGCGATTTCCCAAAAATGGTATAAAATCACAACGCATTGACCGATTTAAATTCTGTTTTTTGTTTTGTTAAGTTTTCATAAAGCTTAATCATTTGCAATCATCAAATAACATGTGTTGGTTGTACTTATTTTTGGTGTGCTATACCTAATAATAGTTTAAGTTTCAGTTTCATAATTTCCATTTTACTATGGTTTCACAACATGGTACTAACAAACATGAAATCTGTTGTCAGAGATTAAAACAGTTCTTAAGAACTCATACAATTTATTCTTGAACCTTAGGGTACTAACGGTCAATATTGTTTGTACAAACAGTAGTATAGCGCCACCACTAGTTCGACGGCAATGAAATTTGTTCATATTAAATACAGCTCAGCTTTCAGTGTTGTTTTTAATCTAAACTGATTCGCGCCATCTCCTGTTTTAAACATTACAGTAAGGGATAGCAAAAGACTTGTGTCCGAATATAGTACATGTGGCCCTGCATCAAAATGTTTGTTTAACAGTTTACACGCCTAATGACCCACAAACAAAATACATTTCAATTCGACCAATTGATAAGTGAAATGCTTAGGCAAATCCAACCTAATGCCCGTTTCTCTCGAGGCGCCATTGCTATTGCGTGAATCTATGTCCCGGGACCCGTTTCACAAAGCCTTTTTTTCAATGACAAATGATAAAAGTCAGTGAAAAATCTACTGATAACCAATCAGAAGCAAGGATTTCGTAGCTTATGACAAAGATGTCACTGATGACAAATTTTGTGAAACGGCGGGCCCTTGTCATGGTAAAGACAAGATGAAGCTTAAAGATAAGGCAATGCTTTCACTGTTGATTTCACCTTCACGTTATACGATACTCCAATGATATGGCACGTCAAAGGCCGCGCTAATCGCTGACGCAGTCACACGTCAGCCAATGGACACACTCGTGATACAGGAAGGGAGTGTAGATTGTGACATGAACGCTGCTGTTATCATGGTTACGGTATCAAATGCTACTGTACACACTGTCATGTGCAGAGCCATCTAATACATAGTTTGGTCAACTTGGTTTCACTGGGTCACAACATGGCCTATATTCTTTTGTTTTTTGCTTGCCCAACGAAGCAGTAGTCGCCATATTAGGGACTTTTAGATTTGCACGAAGACAATGTGGATTGCTACGATCGACGTCCTTTTAATGCACTGCCTTGAATGGACGTCACACGTATCAGTCCACGAAAATCTAAAAGTCCCCAATGTGTCCAACTCGAACTGGGTTGGCCAAACATTAGATTTATAATTTACTTGTCAGTCAAAATTAAATTGTACATTTTGGATTCGGTTTTTGTTTTGGGACCCTCTGCATACCTGAATGAGAAGCACTGCAGTGTAGTGCATGTATAATTAGTGCCTCGAGGCTCGAGCAAATACAGATCAATAACATCTATATAGAGGTTCAAAGTGCACACGTTTCTCGATTTAGAAACCACTTATACAAATCATATCGGTCTAAAAATAGACTTCTTTTATAGATGGTATATCATAGAGCATATATGATGATAGTAGAAACTGTTGACTTTGTATTAATAGCTGTCCTTTATCGCTAATAACGGCTGCCTAGCGGATATGCTTTATCTTCAATAGTGTCAATGTTCATACATGTATGGTAAATGGGTAACGAAAAAAACCCAAATAAAAGTAAAGTAAAAAACTTACTCCTAATATATTACCCCTATTATATTGAATGTATACATATATCATGTATATATCATTAAAAAGAAGACATCGTTATGCGAAGAAGTGGATTTAAGAAAAAGATACTCAACACGCACACACAAACACACACAAATCGGTTGAGAACGGAATGGTGTAACACATTTTCGCACTTAAGGCTCAGTCACGATACTCAGTTAAGATACTGTGGAGTATAGGAATACATAACTATATATGTATATGTGTGTGAGAAAGAGAGAGGCAGAGAGAGAGACAGAGAGAGAGAGAGAGAGAGAGAGAGCCAGAGAGAGAAAGGAATTGGATGAGAGAAATAATTACGGAGCTAATTTTGTGTGTGTAACTCCTTATTTCTTTTTCTTCTGTGGAAATAACTGCAAAGGTTGGAAAAGCTGTATAATTATGGACATTTTGTGTCCCATAAATTAACAATGGCAACTCTTGCGGGATAAATGAACAAACTGTACGAACCAAATCAGATTAGATGAGTAATTAGCTTAGCTATATATCAATTCATCTTCCAAACTGCCTTCTTTTGGGGGAAAATACTGCATAGGCTGCAAAAACTGTACGAGCTTAGAATTTCCTGCCGAGACAGTGTTTGCACGCACGGTATTTTTAAATAACCAAACCGAAAGAGAATTGAAGAAGAAAAAAAGATGAGAAAACGAGCAGAGTCATTGTGATAATAAAAATCAATATCTTTGTCTAAAAATAGCTCTGTCTGTCTCTCGGGGTTATAATTGAGATTAACGACAGCACATTCCTTATTATTTATTCATTCATACTCAAATATTGATACAGAGTGTAGCGTTTTCGTGGTGTAATAAATGCTGGGGGTGAAATTAGATTACCAAACAATAAGGTTATGAAATACTCTATGATATCTGGGACGTAAGTACGAAAACGAGCATGATGTGACGTATCCATGACAATACTATTTACTCTTATACAACTCACTCCTGGTTCTTAAAGGGATCGTTTAACAATGTTAAATCTGAGATGCACGGCCCTACGTGTTATCAGTGTCTGTGATATGGTGTAATATCGAAGCCCTGAACAAAAAATTGCGCTTCAAAATTATCAAGAAGTGCCTCAAAAAAGTAAAAACCTTTGAGTGACCGGTTTTAACATATTCGTTTTCCACAATAGACTGCAGTGTTGTGAAAACCGTTTGGCAAAGCAAAATTTGATTTCGATTTTCAATCATAAATATCTTGATAATCAGACAGGCGATCCGCTTGTAAAAGTCATGGGGTTCCTGACTGACCTAAAGGTTTATAATTATCATTGCAGTCTGAGGTAAATCAAGGATTTGTTTAAAGGATCTAAGACAAAGTTACTGGGTCCCTTTAATCAAATGATTGGTGGTTAAACGTGTCCACGTATCATTCCTTGTCTTAGTATACAAATAATGAATGTTTTTCATTCGTTTAATAGTGCGAATATGTTCATGAGTTGAAAGATTAACATTCTATTCAACGAGGCGTCAGCCGAGTTCAATAGAATTAACGTTAATCTTTCAACGAATGAACATATTTGCACTATTAAACGAATGAAAAACATTCATTATTTGTTTTATACAACATCGAAGAAGACCTAATAGAACGTTAATCAACAAATTATGCTTTACTCCTTATAAAGATAAATTAAAGTTCGAGTCAAGCCTTCTCGATTACATGTAGATTGCCTTCGCGTCAGATACACGCAGGGATACGCGCACATGCAGCAGAGAGGTACGTAGTCTGCATATAACCAAAAATGCACGGCGCATATAACCAAAAATGCACGACCGTGCGATATACCATCTATTGAATATCATGTCCAACAATCGTCCAATCAAATGACAAGGATCCACGTAGGTGTTGTATAAACTAGCATATCTTTTTGTTATTTGCGTGCATATAGTTTCAATAGTTTCCAGTACTGTCCAGCGATAATGACACGAAACAATCTTGAAATGATTTTTTTTTTTATAAATATGAAATAACAAGGATCTAGGAGTTCCGTTTTATATTAAAACAATTGTGCATGTTTTCTTTTGATCATTTATACAGGACTTATCAGCTCTTGATGAGGCTGTTTATGCACCTATCGTACTCAGCCCGACGGATTATAACTATAGATTCATACAGCTTCAACCCAATTGCTGATATAGGTCGTATAATGTACTCATTCGAATGCCTCATAATTTTGTGTACAATCCAAAGCTGTGATAGACTAACTATCATAATAATAATAATAGCTACTTCTTATATAGTGCTTTTCACGACCGAAGGCCCTCTCAAAGCGCTTTACAGATTATATATATCAAACTAGTCGACGGACCAAAGGCTTGTATAGCAAGACCCCCTCCTAGTCCAGTAATACAGATGTTCCTGTGAGTTAGTCACTGTAACAAGCCATACAACAAGATTTATAACAGAAATAGATCAAAAAGATTTTAACGGAAATCGAAAGAGGTAAAAATACTATTAATTTTGTAATGATATGAAGACAATTGTTGAGCTCCAGTAGTCAAAATGTGATGTAATCAAATTTCATTCCGCTTTACCATTTGTTTCATCAATCAATTCCCATCTTTTTGTATTTCGGGGAATTAATTTCGGCCCGACTTTGCCCAAGCCATATTGATGTCAATATGATTACCTTATGCATATCCATAATTTAAAACATATATCGGTTTCATTCATATGTACATTAACCAAAAAAAAGCTTTAGTGAATAATTTGTTTACAAATTAGATATACTGTACTGTACAGGAATACACACATTTACGTTATGACAATGTGTGTATGCTGTCTCTCTATTTTTCTGTCTTAAATCAAATAAAGCTTGTTGCTAGGAATGGCCAGCCCTTAAATTTGATAGTCTTGTAATTCAATATAAGACTGGTTCAGGTATAAAAAGACGACTGTTTTGATTTAGGTTGAGTAGGGAATGTAGTATCTCACAATTATGAACCCAGTGCACCACTTCACTGCTTCTGTATTCTGTTCTGATGTAAAGCGCATAGAGACCTGCAATTTTGCCTATGGGCTTATTATTATTATTATTAAAGTTTAACGGAAAAATGTATAAAAGCTAGCGATATCAAACTATGACTATTTTTTTTCTCAATCCTTTAATCGGCTTGACTATAGCGATCGGATGTGCAGCACTTATTATTTTTTGCAAACAATCAAGTTATAGAAGAAGAAAACAAAACAAAAAACGAAATCATTCAGGCTTTGAAACTATCCATTTCGTTAAATTTCTTTAAAGAGTAGCTTCATTCTGCAAGATTGTACTTTTTATCTAAGAAACATAAAGTGATGCGAAGGGCCTTGTTTATACTGTAGTAATCGGAGTCTTCATATCATTGAATAATGTAATAGAGTAATTATGAAAAGTGTGTTGACATTAATTCACAGAACAGCGAAGAGTCGAAGGTAAGAATAGACTAAATACAGAGAAATTATTATTGTATGATCTTCAGAAAACGCGATGTGGTTTTCCTCAAATGGTGCAGGTACTTTAAGGGTTATTGAAACCCAAGCATCTTTTAGGACCAGCATTTTCTCTAAGTCCAAGGGATGGGTATATAACAAAAAATGAAAACCGTTAAGCCTAATTAATTAAAGCCATCCAGGTTAACCCAAGGTGACTTTACAATAATGTCTTGAAAAGTGGTCTTACGCCGAGGAAACTTGATGGTTCCTGGTACGCTGCATGAGCATAGCTAAGGGGAGGCATGGGGTTTGCCCCCCCCCCCCATCGCAAAACCAAAAAAGGGAGAGAAATAATGAGAGGTAAGGAAATGTAGGGAGTAAATGAAGAGGAAAGAAGGCGATGGGACGCCTTCCACTACTCATATTCGGTGGCATTTTGAATACGCATTTCATCCACCTAATAAATATAGGCCCCCTATGTTGCCAGTGCCCTTTCCACGCCTTGGTAAAGGCTGTGTTACTGACTCAATTATGTCATCACCCCCTTACTACAGCACGTTGTCTGCCATGAGTTAGGTAAAACATAAGACCAGTAAGACCACATAGAATTCAGACTTATTTCATAATTGTATTTGATTTCAAGCTACACGTCCAGTTGATAAGTCATATTAACAGCAGAAAACTAAAAGGAGACTCTATCAATGGCTCCCATCTCACCCCCCCCCCCGATACAATGCATGCATCCATCCGGTGTTCTTTCCTGTAAAGGATGGGTTGCTATGACAACGGGAGCACTTGGATGCTCACTCCAGCATGGGGGGAGGGAGGAATAAGAATGTGGTGATGATGAATGGAATGAAATTAAATACCATGGCGCCTTCCAGGAATGATGATGATGGATTGCATCATATATATCTTTTGCTACATCTTCACACCACAATCCTTCTGCCAAATGCGGTCGCCGATGCAGTTCAGGGGACCTTTCTGTGTTAAATTAAAAGGTCTCATGCATTTAAAATCGAATTTGTAACATTTTCCTGGTTTCAAACTCCCCGCATATCGCACAAACACATTCACACATTAACCCACACGCGCACACGAACATCCGCCCTACGCTAACCCACACCCACACTAACTAGAGCAAACTGCTGTATGACCTTATGGGAATAAATATGGTAGAAATGTCCTGCAGCATTTATTATTCAGTTCTGGCATTTTTAATACCCGTCTTTCACACATGGCTCGCCTTCGTCAGCCATTGTTCGGCAGAGCTATAAATAACTGCATGCTATTATACACGGCTTTGAAGAATTTTCATACATGCAATTACCTTTTCTTATCAAAGATCAATAGACCTTTTGCTCATATACATCGGTGATAAAATATGTATAATAATTTAAGCCGGACTCTTCGCCGTCTCTCTCTCTCTCTCTCTTTCTCTCTCTGATTACCGTGTCCATCTATTTTTATATATCGTTTCCCTTCTCTCTCTTTCTCTCTTTCTCCCACCTCTCTCTCTCTCTCTCTCTCTCTCTCTCTCATTACCGTGTCCACCTATTTCCATATATCGTTCCCCTTGGATCTCTCTCTCTCTCTCTCTCTCTCCCCCCCTCCCCCTCTCTCTCTACACACAAGTTTATCTGCTGCTATTCTCGGCACATGCTTATGCTAATGCGCATTGAGTGTGGGAGTAGGAGAGTCCGCCACAGTCGAGGCTCCGTCAAAGTTGGCCGGGCTGCCGAGCATCGACTATATAAAAAGAAAAACCTCCCAGCGCAGTGCCTGGATTTACCAAGCTTCTGGCTATGCCCTCATACTCTCATAGATCATTTAGGAAGGTAAAGTCTATTTTCGGATCCTGGGAAAATATAATCGATTGCAGGAGCTGGCTAAACTGGCTGCTTTGGCAGCAATCTTCTGCCTATCCATACTCTACCGCGGTGGTGAGTGGAAGCGCTATACTTTCTATTTTCAAACTACCGCTATATTTTCTTCCCTCGCTGAAGCATCCCCTATCGGCTGTCATAACAGTGGAGGACGTTAGGCACGGGTAGTACACCACGATTAATCACCAGCTCTGGATTTAACCGGAATGACCAGAGGTAAAGTAATGTTGTTGTACTTCTGTTTATTTCATTTCGTGTGTGTACATACATACTGTTTTAATGTGTAAGGGTCGATTCATCTCGTGAACGTTTGTTGGTACTTGACAGTTCATTTCAATTCAATTCAATTAAATAAAGGTTTATTCGAACATGTTTCGCAGTACACAGACTGAATTATACTCGTATTACAAAGATTTAAATACATTGTAACTACAAATTGCGACTGTGAATAAAACATATTGAATTATATACCAAAATTATATGAAATGCTTTACATTGATAAAATGATAGGTAATGAATGTCACTTAACATTTGAAAAGATGTTGTAAAAAGGTATTATTAATTACAAAATGATAACATTCCCGCTATCAATAACAATTTATTGCACGATAACAAAGTAAGAGGTCAATGGTCAAGGAGAAAGAAGGACAAATAGTGAGAGAGAGAGAGAGAGAGAGAGAGAGAGAAGCAATGACCTGATAGCAACATAATAAACATTTGAAAACAGGTGAGAGTATCACAAAAGTGATAGATGATTATTACAAGCTTTGATTCGCATGATGATTATTGAGTATACGTGTGAGATTTTGGTAAGGCAAGTAAATTTTTGATATTTTTTGACATTTTGTAAATTGAATTTGTAGTTTTTTTTGGGAGATAATCCTGGTTATGATGGTCGTTAGAGTTACACACGAGAGGGATTCTTACATATGTTTAATTAGGAAAGTTGAAATGCGGCCTTTAACACATGATTTCTTTATATCAAAGATTTTGCTATTTAAAAACACAAATTGTTTTTGATGTTTCATCTTCATAGGCCTTAATACATGTATGTCGTACTCAATTCGAAATAATTATAGGAAATTAGTGGCAATGTTTGCATGCATTCGCAAATGATATTAATTTGGGCCTGAAGTAATTAGAAAATAATTAGGATTGATAACAAAAAGATAAAGTGGTACTAATGATCACTGGTGAATTGCGGGGGGGGGGGGGGGGTCCACACAAACGGCCCTCAAGTTCCCTTTTAAAAATCTCAATCAGCATACCTTCAATTGACAAGCTCCTCAGTTGAGCACCCTTTCAACGTATTGACCCTAAAATGCACCAGAAAAAAAAGGTGCGATTTTCTTTTTCTCTTTGCTCTTCAGATATTTGGCTAATTATGGCCACTTTAACAAAAATTATTGATCCGCCCCTGCAAATAATGACTAATCATGTATAGTTATGGACACGGTGTTAAACACTGTGTGTGAACGAACTCAAACTCTCATGCAGTCATTAAATAATCCCTAAATACCCAGGAAAGTCATTATTTTCCCTTTTCGTCGAAATATTTAAATTTTAATGGTCTTCCTATTCCTTTATTCATCAAATATTTTCAGTATTTATATAAATAGCCTACCTATTCTCTTCTGTATTCTCTATTCATCCTGCAACAAATATATTTTATAGGATATAGTGACCGTTGTCCAGATAACAGAGTTTATTAAAATACAGAGGAGGCGTAGACAAAGAGAAAGAAAGAGAGAGAGAGAGAGAGAGATAGAGGGAGAGATAAAGATAACGAGAGAGAGAGAGAGAGAGAGGGAGAGATAAAGATAACGAGAGAGAGAGAGAGAGAGAGGGAGAGATAAAGAGAGAGAGAGAGAGAGAGAGAGAGAGAGAGAAGCGCTAGTGGCAGGGAAAACGGGATAAAAGAAAGACGAGAACAGAGACAATGTCTGCACGCGTCCGTGTGGTAGAGGTAAACAAATAGTTGTAAATAGGATTGGCAATAAGTTTTCACCTGTTTCATTTTGCACTCGTAACGAATATAGCAGTGTCATTAATAAATGTGTTCCTTCGAGTGTTAATTAACAGCGTGATATTACTTTCTCGAGTGTATTTCCATGTTAATTAGGGGATCCTTGAAATCTAAGAAATATATAACAGCCTTAAACTGTAAAAATTACTTTCATTCTCAACGGAATTTCAGGCGATGGGGTAAATCTTGAATCAAGTTTGTATGAACAGCATAAATTCACACCTTGATCGAATCAGAAAAAACATGTATATCCATTCTTTTCAAGAGGTTGAATTAAGGTCGAATTCTTTCTGTTGAAAAATTATTTTTTAATAAACTATTGAAAAACAATAACATCGCTTTAATTCCATTAAATGTCATGATCAAGACAGCCTAATATAACCAGGCTTATATAAACAAGAAAATGGTATGTTAGATAACTCCTGTTGGCCTACTTTTCACATAAACCTTCGTATTGGAGAGTTCATCATAGATCGATCGATCCCTATACAGCACTGTAGCACGCAAGGTCATTAGCACACTCTATCATCTGGACATTATATTGGTTGCTATGTTACATACTACCTTTCCATTTCACCGTTGCCGGGGAAGGGGGATATTTATAGGCGATATAACTCGTCCAGCTTAACCTTCGGCCATTATCATAATCATTATGACATTAAGGGTAAATATCATCTGTATACATTTCTTGTCTGGCTGAAAGACGTTTGGAATGAATAAATATGGATGATTGAGCGAAGAGAACGTATTTGGAATATGATTGTAACTCGATATACGGTAGGCTTACGTGGATGGGCATACGGTGAATGTTAACGAGGGAATGTGGAGGGCTAGAGAGGGAGGGAGGAAAGGAGAGAGAGAGATAGAGAGAGAGAGAGAGAGAGAGAGAGAGAGAAAGAGAGAGAGAGAGAGAGAGAGAGAGAGAGAGAGAGTGTGTGTATGGTAAAAAGGGGAAAGGAGTTTGGAGGGATGGGTTGCTATGACAAGAGTGAGATATCTTTTTTCCCGCTTCATATATAATTGTACATTAATAGCCTAGCCTGAATAAACCTCCAGTAAATGAATTTACATGTATAATAATTATGAGGGTGTTTAAAGATAGATAGCAAGAGAGGGAGGGAGAGAGACAGAGAGAGAGAGAGATAATGAAAGGAAGGTGGGTGGAAAGGAGAGGGGCTCCGCGACATTACGGAAACGTGTCCTCTTCTCCCCACGCTTCAAATATTTGTATATTATTAATAGACAATGACACATGATAAACATTACGATTACATCCAGCTTAATGTATGTAAATAAGGTTGTCGGTGGGAATGAATGATTGAGAGACAGTGATAGGAACAGAAGGAGAGTGAGAGGGCGATAGAGCGCGAGACAGATAAAGAGAGAGAGAGAGAGAGAGAGAGAGAGAGAGGGGGGGGTACAGAAGGGATAACGGATGAAGCATTGTAAGCGGCCTACTCAAACTTTCGATTATTTATCAATTTTACAAACAAGCCCAATCCCAAAGTTATATAAAGACGATACACATTCAAATAAATGTATTATTTATTTATCTGGCTTTAGCCGAGCTACCAATCTTAAAGGTAAAGACCAGTAATGGTCATGCGATTGCATTGTGAAAGAAACGTTGTGGAATCGATCAGAAAAGGTTGATCATCTAGCATCTAGCATCTGCAAGGTTCTGGAATCATCAAAATGATAAGAAATTTGGCCCATTCTTCGTAAAGTTACAAGCACTATACACAGAAAGATGTATATGGGACTACCCTATCTCTCTCACACGACCATGAGAGAGATAAATTTACCAAATATATGAATTAGTAGGCGGTTTCCCGGCAAATTTGTTATCATCATGTATTAGTCAAAACATATTCTTTCACATGATTGGTAATGAGAGCTTCCATTTCATTTTTTGAAATTGGGGCGTTACCAATACTGGTCTTTTCCTTTAAACAAAATTAAACGAATGTCTTTTTTACCCAGAAATAGCTCACCTGGGTCAACAGTGGCAAATTCAGATTAATGCTTTCCCCGAAGATTTTAATACCGTCTTATCCACAGTACGCAGAGTAGCCATTACCAAGGCACCTAAAAAGCACTTACGTAGGCCTACGAGGAAAATATGATATACACACACACACACACACACGCACACACACACAAAACCTACACACACATACGCACTCACACTTCCTTTACTTTTATTAATGATCTTGCACTTGAAGTGGTATCGTATTAATACACAATTTAAAAAAAGGTGAGCATAAATTGCAACCCAAATTTACTTACGACGTTTCTTATCCAAACTTAGTGATCATTCCTTGTAACACTCTCGTAGTTATTGGGGAGGCACTGGCATAGTGTGTGTGTGCGCGTGTGTGTGTGTGTGCGTGTGTGCGTGTGTGTGCGCGCGCGCGTGTGTGCGTGTGTGTGTGTGTGTTAGGGGTAGGGGGCTGCATCTGTAGCTCCGCCCCTGCCTTGTCATAAACAAATGGTAAATTATAAATGATGATGTATTAAAGCGTCAGAAGCATGCTCTGTGCGAGACAACATTATCCATTGTACTTATGAATAAATCATATTAAATCTGATCAAATCACATAATAAGTAATTATTACCAATAGTTACAGTTTAACTCAGTTTTACGCTCTAAAATTCCTACTATGCTGGGTAAATTTCCCCCAGCAAATGTTTTTTATTTTGCTTCAACGATTACATTTTACCCAACATAGGTTTTTGTTTTTTGTCTTTTGTATTTCATTTCTTTTTAGGAATCTAGGACGATTGTCCAAAATCAGTACCATTGATTGCGAGAGTTTTGGCCAGCCCAGTTCAAGTTTGGCTACATATGGCGAGTGCTGCTCTGTTGGGCAAGCACAAAACAAGATAATATACGCCATGTTGTAATCAACTGAAACGAAGTTGGCCAAACTCTCTGTCTAGGGGCGCGTTCATGCTTGATTTTGAAGGTAGAATGAGCGATCTGAAACGCTCATCGTAAAGGCTCATCGTGATCACAGTTCCACGGTGTACTGTTCATGCTTACTTCTCTGGCTCATCCAGGCAATTCTCCTTGTGTGGCCTTAATTGGTCTTCCAGCTGGATTCGCAAACCTTCACTGTGCATGCTACGTAGACCCACTAGAGGTCAGTGCGTTGACCCCATTTAAACGCGTTGACAAATTGTAAACGCATCTTTTTGTGAGTTTACGATCGGCGATCGTGATCGCCGTTTTTCGGTGATTCTACAAAAGTAAGCATGGACGCAACCGTGTTTTAAACTAAACGCGTAACAGATGCCTGATTCTGGCCAGAAAAAGTGAAGCATGAACACGCCCTATAGGACGAGAGCCTCACTGCCTCTTTCACAAAGAGAGTGATAGATTTTGCTCAGTGGTATCGGTAAACGTAAGTACCCTACTTCACACGTGCATAATTGTTTCGTATTTTGACCAACATTTGGGTAAAGATATGACCCTTCAACTGCCAGACTACGGTAGCCCACTTGTTGGGAAAATCTTGACCAAGCTGTTGGTCAAAATACGAAACAATTATACACGTGTGAAGTAGGGTACTTACGTTTACCAATATCACTGGGAAAAAATATTGCCCAATAGATGGTTGGGTTGACTATTGGCACAACGTTGGGCAAAGTGTTGGAAAAATATTGCCCAACCTTTTCACAGTGTATAGAGAAACAGAGGGAGATAGAGTGATAGAGAGGGAGAGAGATATAGAGAGTGATAGAGTGGTAGAGAGAGCAAAAGCAAGAGAGAGCGAGAGAGAGAGGGGGGGGGGGAGGGGGAGCAAAAACAGCGGTAATACCTAATGATAAATATGGTGGGATATCATAAAGGATAGACAAAATATATAGATCGTCCGAGGTTAAAAACCCATTCATATTTTATGGATATAGATGGACGATACTGACAACAAAGCCCTGGATCGTAGACTTGTGATCCAGACTGACTGAGGCATGTTTGGATGTTAAAGGTTCTCCTCACAAAAAAAAAAAACTTCTTGAACGTTGGATGAACCGTTTGTGATCCCTTGGGTATATCTATCCTTCTATGTCTGTAATTGGGGGTTTATACATTTTTCTATATTTTTGGGGTTAAAATTACATATTCAGCGAAACGTCGTTTAGGTATTTTCTCAATATTATTCATCATTTCTTTTCTTCATCACTAGACTTTAATCTTACATTTCCAGGCACACATTTTCTTGTTTTTATTCTTGTGAAATCTACATCAATAAAATTCATTAAACAGCGAAAACACTTTCCCCATATTCAGAGGCGGCTTCAGAATGATCAAAATTAAAGGGGGGAATTTCCTTACCAACATCATTATCGTTTCAGCATTTTTATCTTGAATAAAAAATAGGAAAGTGCCCCTTCGCCTCTTAGATCCGCCGAAGCATTCCCTCGTAGTCACGTCGTTTAGAATTTTAAATAGTACCTTTAGAAAATATCACATGCTAAATTAGTTTCCTACGTGTAGTCACAAAAGTCACGTAGTCAAAAGACAATCATCGTCATACGTGACTTTTGTGACTAGAGGTAGGAAACGAATTTTAGCTTGTGATATTTTCTAAAGGTACTGTATGATTGTGTAACGCTTATTCGTGCTCTTTCGGGTGCGAGGCTTCTCATTTTTGAAGTTGACTAGCTTGAATTTCAAATTAAATTCCAAATGTTCTTTTTCTTGTTTTTATGCTAATGCTTCCGTTATGACGGTGGGCTGTATAACTTAAAGATAATTGAAACTGAGGTGATGAGGCCATTGTAATACTGGCGAATCATAATGTTAATCGTGCATTTTAAAGGATGGCAAAATGCAAAACGAAATTTCATGACATTGTGAGAATTTCAACAGTGGTGCCCAAACGACCAGAGGATGACTACAAATCTGAGACGTCCCAGGAGATTGGCTGACCAGCTGACCCGACAATGTTGTTCTTGTGAACCCTATAAAGGCTCGTTCAAATATA
Organism: Strongylocentrotus droebachiensis; assembly: GCA_035222895.1. NCBI lineage: Eukaryota > Metazoa > Echinodermata > Echinoidea > Camarodonta > Strongylocentrotidae > Strongylocentrotus > Strongylocentrotus droebachiensis. The sequence goes on from JAVYIG010000113.1 coordinate 520,656, forward strand.
ACGTAGTAAGCCGCCGCCAAAACGCAGCGGTCTTTTTAAAAACGTGTACATGAATAGTACCTGCGGGCAACAAAAGGTCATACCAGTATTCTCTTCAACTCTGTGTTGTAAGATAAAAAAAAAATGTAAAGCGTTTACGTCATCAATAAAAAAAAAACGAAAAAACGCCGCGTTTCACCTTCTCATATCTGAACGGAGCATGAGAAAATTGTCATATGGCCCACGAGACAAACATGTCGGTCTCGTGGTCCTCTCGTAAACCCTCTTGATAATTTCTTCAGAATGGACTTTCGATCTCTTCGGCTGTATCTTTCAAATGATTGCAAAGTTTATGATTTTCTCTTTTACATGTATATAGTCTGCCTTGGTGATATAGTATCAAAGACAACCCTACTTCAGACAGGGATGCGGCTAAACTTGCCACTCACCCTCATTTCTTAGGCAACTCAAGATTTCTTATGATTCAACGGAAATCTTCTTAATAGTTGATTGTTCTGTTTTCATTAATTAATTATTTATATATTCATCTATTGATCTAATATTCAATTATTCATCTAATTTGGCTCGTTTTTATGATCGTGGCGTTCCCTGTTGCGCTTCCAGGGGGCCGTTTCACAAAGCCTTTTTTCAGTGACAAATGACAAAAAACAGTGACAAATCTGTTGCTAACCAATCAGAAGCAAGGATTTCAGTAGCTTATAACAAAAACTGTCGTTTGTCACTGATGACAAGTTTTGTGAAACGCCCACTAGGAGTCGGTGGGAAAAGCCCAAGGGTCATGGGAATTCAAGATTCCTGGTTTTCTTCCAGGCAACGCCAGGAAATGCAGCAGGAGAAACAGAGTCATTAATTTTTGTTCTCACTTTATATCTCCTGTTTTCATTGTATTTTATCTTTGGGGTGCCGAATAAATAAGAATAATTATTGTAATAACCACCCACATACACACACGAACACACGCACATGCCTGCAAATAATAAGGAACTAGGTTCAACATCATTTCGGATGTATCCTGTTTGTCCAAGCGGGTTGGGATGGGAGATGGATGTCTTTAAACTCTCGTGGACGCTACTTAGTTTCATAGAGTAGGGCATCATGTTGGTTTGTTTGATCTCATAGTCAATCTTATCTCGATGCACCATTGGCATCGGATGTCTCAACTGTACACCTGTTTCCATGACAACAAACCCATATTTCTTTCATTGCAATGTTTGTCTAATACAAATGCATACATCTGTACATATGAAACACATACAACCCGTAGTCTCTGTTCATCTGCATGGTCTGTTAAGTGTGTTATATCATTTTTGTTTCTGTTGTAAAGATATTCTTCATCCTTCTGGTCTCAGCTTTAGGGAAATTAAAATATGTTGTCTTCTTTAGAGAGTCAATGTGCTGTCCTTAGCGTTCTACGTTGGATTTATATAGAACACTTCGTGAAGCGCAGGATATGATAAATGCAATGCCTCAGTCACACCATTAGGCTTGCGTGTTGCTGCGTATTTATGGTAAGCAGTTTTAACATTTATTCCTATTTCTTGATATCAAGAAATGTTTTCTTGATATCCAGAAATCGAATTCTTGATATCAAGAATTACCATTGCTTTACAACATTAAAATCAATTCTGGATATCAAGAAAGAGTAATAAATGTTAGAACGGCTTGCCATAAATACGCAGCAATACGCAAGCCAAATACGATAAGGTGTGACTGAGGCATTAGAGAAGAGTCGGACAGAACAGAACACCTCTTACCTGTCAAGAAAGAATGAAAATTGAAGTCAAAATCCGTAGGAAAGTTAGGCCTACACATGCCGCTAGCTGGGGGTAAATAAGGATGAAGTCTTGGGAAAACGAGGGAAAAGATTTATGTCTGTTGACCGACTACAAGGGCATGTGCATCCCTATTCATTTTCATCAAGGAAAAGTGCGTTCTGCTTTCGTGTGCCATTATTCAGCCTATTTCCCAGGCTAAGGAACATTTTGTCCCTTTCGATAGAAACGCGGTGAACTGAGTTTGGAAGGGTTGAGACTAGCTCCTAATGAATATAATGCTCTCTAGGCTAGATGTCATATTAAATACTCTTTTTCACTGAGAAGCAACAGCATATCTTGCCAACTTGGCAGCTAAGCTAACTTATATCATTTGCCATAATACTTATGATTTGATTTCATCAATTAACCTGCATTCAGAAGTACCTGTAGTAACCGGTTAACTAACATATTCGAATGTATGGATGTCTCTTTCCTGGGGACCTAGTGAAGAGTTACTCTATAACCTGTTATTAATCGATAAACTACAATACTTGAAATCCAGTCTGCATACATTGCTTGTTGCTGTGTCAGGCAAGCTTCGGGAAAGCTTTAAGGTTGTCAAGACCACCCTGGTTTATAACGTATGCATACAATTTGAATATGCTAGTAAACCGGTAAATTGGACATATCAGGTGTTCTCTGCATGTGGTTGTACGTATCAGTGGTCTGAAATACTAGTGTTATATGTTATGGTTGATCATTGTTTTTAGGTTAATTTTTGGAGGTATTTATCTATCTTCAAGAGTAGAACTATGTATTATTATTGAATGTATGTATATTTTGAATATTGTTCCTCTGTATACTTTCTTGGAATTTTTTTTAGTGTACGAATAAAGCCCCGTCTTAATAGAACTTTTTCGATCTCACCCGAGCGATATGTGGATGAGAAACAGTAGGGGTCTGATCGTAAAACACGGGGTGAGCTTTTGGACATCGTCTTAATCAGCCATCCGCAAAAACCTCACCCGGGTAGGTTACCATAACAACCGCACCTGTCTCATCGCGATCAGCTGGCGCGCGCTGTGTACATGTATACATTTTTTTCACGACGATGACGTAATTTACCCGGGTAAATGCCACCCAGGTAAATATCCTCCTGGCTCGTCTAGGGTGAGATTTACCTCGATATTGTCCGGACGTTACCCCGATTGACGCGTCTTAATTGGAAGGGGGTAAATGTCGTCCGAACAACGTCCGGACGACACCGCTACTTTATTTTCCAATTAAGACGGGGTTTTAAACTTGTAACTGATTCAATCCTGAATGACGATATATGTTATACCCTGTTGCCCCTTATTTCCACAAGACAATCCCCTCTCACCTTTAACACTCATTAAGAGGAACTTGAACTTGAATTTTCTCAATCAACTCAATCTTTTCAATTTACTTTTGGCAACTGATAAGATAAAACGTCACCACCAGATTTGTATGGCGTGTGTGTAGGTGTGTGAGGTGGTGTGTGTGCGTGTGTGTGTGGGTGTGTGGGTGTGCATGTGTGTTTAGGCACATTGGTCGCTAGAATTTACTGCATACACAAGACACAGATAATCCTTTGGGAGCGGGGCTGTCCCCAACTAATTTCGACGTCCTTCCACACCTTACTCGATACCTGACCCTCAGAGAGTAGGCTTTTTTTCCTTGTTCCAATTTCGCCAAAATGTAATATACATCCGTTTTAACGCCAATTACTTTTTAATTCATTTTTTTTTAAATCTGATTGATATCTAACATTTATTTGCTTTTGTATTGTCTTTTCAGATACCTATCGATGACGAAGCATTGTCTCCCATATGCCTGATGTTTGTCATTATGGGCATGTGAAGTGTCTTGCCGCTTGTTTTATAGTCACGCGCCATTTGACTCACGTGTATTGAACCTGCCTGCAACTATGCTCAGAACGTCAACTGCATGATATTGGATGTAACCGGGAGACAATGAGGACATGGATTCGCTCTCAGTAACACACTAAGACCGAGCGATTATTATAGGTTGACAGAGACACCATGGAGGAAATGAGGCAACAAAAGGATGCAACTAATTTGAAGCTCAGTCGAATCAGTGACATGTCATGACCGAAGCTCTGAAAGGAGCACGAGAGATTTGACACGAGTCACGTTGCGACAGGACCTACATCTTTTAAAGAAGGGAAGACATTCTCAAAGACATTTTTTTCTACCAAGGTCAAGGAAGGCTAGCTTTCCGACATGCCCGTGTCGACGAACTACCGTTTGATCACGCCCAGCACCACGGACGAGAACCTGCCGAGAATGGCCGATCCGCTCTCGGCGGGGGAGGGCACGTGCGAGACCCTGCACCCCCGGGAACGCAGCAAGCAGATTGACCGCTATCTTAAGAGAGAAAGCACCCGCTTCAAGCATTACATGAGAAAAACGATGCGACTTCTGTTAGTGGGTAAGTCAAAGGCCCTATAGGCATAATTTAAATTTGTATGTACATACATATACTGTATATATATATATATATATATATATATACAGTGCGTCCCAGAAAAAACGAAACCGAGAAGTATCGATGTTTTATCGTTTTCACTGGGTGCCTGCCGTAGCAAAAAGCAGATTTGACAAAAGACTTAACTCCGTTTCGTTGACAATCAGCCATGCATGAAGACTCTCGTCTACGGCTGATTGTCAACGAAACGGAGTTAAGTCTTTTGTTAATTTCGTTTATTGATACGGCAGGCAGCCAGTAAAAACGAATTCGTTTAATAAAATTATGGAAATGCAAGCACTACTTTAAACAAACAAAACTTTGTCATTCCTCGCTCATTTTTCCTGATTGAGGTGTCATATGAAAGGGCAGAAACTCAAATTTCTAGAAATGTTAATTTTTCTTCGAAATTCAGATACCGCCCGCCAGATGTTTTTTTGGTTTCCTTCCTTCAAATTGCTTTTAATCACTCATGCGTGAAATATGCATCATCTAAGTAGCATCAACGGAAAGAGGAGACTCTAAGCTTTCCAAATATGTATCATTCATTAATTATGGTTGTGATTAAGTTATGATATAACATCGATACTTCTCGGTTTCGTTTTTTCTGGGACGCACTGTATATATATATATATATAAAGAAAGAAAATAATAAGGATGTTGTAACGTGATAAATCTTGTCCAAGGGCGACGGAAAATATAATTTAAAGAGAGAGAGAGAGAGAGAGAGAGACTCAAAGCGAAGGGGGTGGAGGGGGGGGGTGTTAATAGATAGAGTGGGGGTGAGGAGGAGGAGGAAAAGAAATGAAGGAGTAGAGAAACAAAAAGGAGAGAGAAAGAGCCAACAAGCTTGACAGTTTATAGCATAGAGCCGTAAGAAATACGTAATTTGGGTGGGCAATTACCCTTTTCCTTGCAGGGAGGGCACTTTTATTGCCCTATGGTAAAAACTTGTTGGTTTTACTGTTCTTGAAGAAAAAAAAAGAGCCTTTTCTCAAATAATTTAAATGAATGAATAATAGGAGTATTCCCCACGTCTTTAGGTGTAGCAAAAAGACAATTATCTAGTCGTCCGATAATCTTTAACATCGACGTTAGCTTTGTGAGCTTTCTAGTTTGTGAATGTTCTTGCTGGATTGTTTCTTGATGTTTTTGGCCATCATAATGTTTCGTAATATTTCGATGCATATAGTCCCAGCATGCTCATTCATACAATTTGTTGCTTAAGTAATTTAACAGAGAAATAATTATCAGAGACAAATACAGGCTCTAGTATACATAATACAGTCATAATATATGAGCCCTGTGCATGGTCTAGCTTAATAATAGTCGCGATTGACCTCATTGAAATGAGTAGGTGTATCATCCATATGTCTTCTATATCCTACACAATTGATGGTGACCTTAGAACATGTCACGTACTTTGGTTTACTGGGATATATTGACAAGAGCGATAGGATTGTTTACAATCATCTATATATAACTCTCTCGCTATCTCAGCTCCAAGAGAAATCATAAATGAAGCTATTAATGGTTGATAACTATTGATAAGGCGAACCTTCTTGTAGAAGAAACCCTGTTTTTGCTATTTATAGTTTCCTATGTTATATTTTATATCTGTATACACATCGGGACAGTTTTATCAGCCGTTCTTTAAACGAGATGTATTCTGCTTATCATTATTATTAATATCATAAGACACTGGTATCTTTAGTCTGTGTTAATGTCTGGATAATAAGGCAATCATTCATATAAATGTATACCATACGTCTGCAGAATCTTGCAAGATTATTAATAAAAACTTTTGAGAAAACTTAAGGCAGTAAAATAAGAATGAACACTTGTGAATATTTGAATAAAAGGAGAAGCAGATTTTTTTGGGGGTGTTTATTTGAACCCCGTAAGTGATGTTTTCCTGGCATCTATTAACACAATGGAGACCATAAAAAGCAGTGCATGATAACGTCTTTTTAAATCAAGTAACAGTTTAATACACAGTTATATCCAGAGTTATCATGTGTTTGGTTAAGTTACCAGATGAGTTGAATATCTTCTCACAATATTTGCACTTGAAAGGGTTTCTCTCCAGCGTGCGTTCTTTTTTCTTTCTTTTTTTCTTTCTTTTTTTCTTTTTTTTTCCTTTTTTTTTTTTTTTTTTTTTTTTGGGCCGCCCAAGGGGGGGTTTAAACCCCCTAAACCCCCCCCGTAGATCCGCGCCTGCATCGAAAAGGACTGTCCCTTCTTAATAATTCAGACATGATGTCATTATCTTTATAAAGAGTCGAGGATATAGGTGTTCAAGGCATCGTTTAATCTGAGGTGCATGGCTCTACGTGTTATCAGCGTCTGTGATATGGTGTTATATTGAACCCCTAAACAAAATTGCGCTTCAAAATGATCATGAAATGCCTCAAAAAAGTAGAAATCTTGGAGTGACCGGTTTTACCATACTCATTTTCCCCAATAGACTGCAATGTTATGAAAGCCGTTAGGAAAGTTGATTTCGATTTCCAATCAAAAATATCTTGATAATCAGACGGGCGATCGGCTTTTAAAAGTCATGGGGTTCCTGACTGACCTAAAGGTTTATAATAATCACTGCAGCATGAGCTAAATCCAGGATTTTGTTTCAGAAGCTGAGACAATGTTATATACTTAATTGGTACATGCAATTGCTGGGAAAATAGTAATTGCAGGGTCGTGGAAGTATTTATACTGATGTGGCTACCCTGGGTAAAAAAGCCCTGATTTTTATATTTCATTCTCGGACTGGTAAAGTGACAATATTTTTTTTTTCAAAACAAATTTTCATTTCGACAGAGTACGTAGCAACCAAAACGGTATTGATAGGCAATAAACCGGTAAGAAATTGTTTTAGGTCCTGTTTGTCGAATGGAAAAAAAAAATAAATATAAAATCCACTTTATCCATTAATTTTTGAGCCAAAAAAGAAATCATAAGGATACATTGATTGTGTCCGTGTAGGATATATATATGTATATATATAGAGAGAGAGAGAGAGAGAGAGAGAGAGAGAGAGAGATGTATATGACTTCTTCTTTGTGTACTATTCCACTTTAAATAAATATCATAATTTAATACCGTCTTTAGACTGTGGGGAATTTTCGGTATTTATTGAAATGAAATAAATTCCACGAAGCCCAGTTTTTGTTGGGGATGATGGCGGTGATGTTGATGATGAGGATGGTGATGGCGAGTATGATGGTCGCGATGATGCTGTTGCTGTCGTTGGTTGTAGTGGTTTGTATTGGTGTGTGTCTAAAATTGTACATGGCTTTGCAATGTATTCTAATCTATTTTGTTTCCTTATTCCAGGCGCAGGAGAATCTGGTAAGAGTACCATTGTCAAACAGATGAAGATCCTACATAAAGGCGGATACAATGAAAGGTAGCTTGAATTCTTCTTCCCGCCCCCATTTAACTTCATAAGAAATGAATATTATTTGTAAATAAAGGTATTTTGTGATTTAGAACAACATCCTCCCCCTATCCCTTTGTTTTTGGGGATTATTGTTTGGCATTTATTTCCTTTTAAAGAAAGGCCCTCAATGAAGAATCGCATGAAATTGTTATCTAAAAAAAAAAAAAAAATGGTCCACCAATGAGCCATTCAGTCAGACTGTATTCCGTTAGATAAGATGACGGGAAAGTGGGAAAGGAGAGGAGGGTTCATGAATACTTGCTCCAACGATTCCTTATCATGCGTAAGAGCCCGATGAAAATGTCCCCATGAATCTGCTTGTTCAGGATGTTTCATGAAATCAATGTTACCTTGCTGTACCGAAGATGGAACTCGGCATAGCTCGTAAACACCAAAAGATGATTTTTTTTTCAATAACACCAATTATTTTAACACATTACTTTTATTTTGCTACATTAATAACACAATTATAAAATAAAATATTTGAATATTAAAAACAAAAATCAACTCAAGTGCAAGTTCAATATTCCCTAGTGCATCTGATAGAAATCATGTTCAGATTACATAATACTTCATTGTCATGTTCGCACAATCCAAAATAGGTGCCTTAGGTTGATTTTTCGTCCGTTTAGTTGCAATTGTGGTTAGTTTACGTTTCACACGCACATCACTTGTAATCAAATAATTCTCCTCTTTCATTTTGTTTTACCAGTGAAAGACGAGAATTCACTCCCATTATCTTGGAAAATGTTCGAGAATGTATCATGGTAAGTTATCTATTATATCTTTTGCATTCGGAACATGACTTTGTGATTGATTCTAATTGCATATTGAGCTCCAAGTGATTAACACCTTCGTATCTCATGGTAATTACACCAACATTCGTTGGACTGAGAAAGTCCCACATTCGATCTAATATTGTTTCCGATATGAAACTACTACTACTAAAATCACGTTTGCGTTGTCAGAACCAAGAATTTACGTATTCCTCTCATTCCAACTCATTTACAAGCCACGCGAACGAGACCGAGAATAGACCGAACATAAAATTACATAACCTCGATTGGCTCAGATTAAGTCAGTTTACAGTCAGTCATAGCATCGTTCAGATGTGACGCGGCAAAACCATGGCGTTTATCAACTTATGTCTTTAAAGGGATAGTTGAGTTCTGTTTTCAGATCGCAATCCCTTCAAAGTGCAGGGTTATTGCTCTTATTCTTATCTATGACATTTCTAGTATCCTTTTAGGCCCCAAAATTGCTAAGAGCGTAATTTTAGAACCCAAAAATAATGTGTGAAATTTAGCCAATACGATCATACCAATTCAGCTCCGTTTTCAAAACAAATACGGTGACCGTTAATTAATTCATTATTGAATGATAACAATACACGGACCGGCTGGTTGTGCGTATTATAACCAACACGAACAAGTATTAAAAAAAGCCAACATCGGCATTGGCTGTAATAAAATGTATAAGGCTTTTTCTTTTTAACGGCTGGCTCAAATGATCGAATATTTGTGAGGCACCACAAATATTAGAAATCGTTATATTTATGGATATTTCATCATGACTGGCCCCTCATTCGGATAGGGTATTACCAATGGCATACATGTATAATTTCAAATACGACACACTGTTATATTTGTGAACAGAAGGGGGCCAGTATAGAGTCTTGGGGGACTCCCGAATAAAACATCAGCGATGCATGCATGTGTTGTTTCAAAACCCATCTTAGGGTACAGTATAGAGTCTTGGGGGACTCCCGAATAAAACATCAGCGATGCATGCATGTGTTGTTTCATAACCCATCTTTTCAATCAAAATGTGTAGTCCATAACTATTGGATGAGCGGGCGCCTTTGAATGTTTGAAACAGTTACATGGCGCCATACAAGTGATGTGGGTCATAATCATCATCATCATATTTAATGTGGGATGAACACGATCTCCAGAGCCCAGGGATGTGAAGTTTCCAACATATAATCGAGGGGTCAGTGACACAAAGACGTAACTCCATTTTGGCCATTTAACAAAAAAGTGGTTTATGTGTCACTGAGCACTTGGGCCTTAGGAGTTAAGTCTATGTTTCACAAGCCATTGAATTCAATGGGGTGTTGGTTGGAGTTAAGTCTTTGTGTTTCCTGGAAAGCCCACATTCTTCTTAACATTTTGATATCAAATACTCATTTTGGCAAAATATGGAGTTACGTCTTTGTGTCACTGAACCCTTGTATTGGTGTAGTGGTCATTTAATGAGCCTCTGAATAAAACCAAGTGCAAAGTAAAAGATACCATGTATTAGATCATAATCTACCTGCAGATTATCATATGAACATCCACTTTAATATTAAACGTAGTATCGGTGACAACTGCTGGTATGTGCTTCAGAAACCTCTGACAGTAACTCCACTCGTTGTATGTTTGAACTGCAGTGCAATTGAAGGAATTGAGACGCGTGTAAACAATGTTAATGTTATTCTGGATAATTTTGAAATCAACTTGAAGATAACTATTTATTTAGTCTAAGAAAACTCAAAGCCTATTTAACTCGCTTGGAAATAATCCGCTCGATTTACCGCCACAATGATATCATTTAATACACAGAGATGAAATAGCAACCAGTGTACTGCCTCAGGTTTGTCGGAACCTTCACATGCCCAGTCAAGGCTACCTTAAGAATTTATGAAGCATTATTACACATAATGTACACGCACGATCATATGAACAAAGTCATATATACAATTATACACAGGGTTTCATTTATACACACACGCATAGTGTTAGAAAGAGAGAGAGAGAGAGAGGGGGGGGGGGGGATTGGCAAGAAGTAGAAGTAGAAAGTGTGAGGGCTATGCATATCTCTATATAAATAAAAGATACTCCTAAATATACATCACTGACGAGGGAAGGGAAAGAGAGGCAGGAGAGAGAGAGAGAGAGGGAGAAGAAAGAGAAGAGAGGAACTGTATATAACAGGTTGATAGAAGGCATCAAGACGTATCCATGGCAACTGCTAAATCGGCACAATGCTGATTTGGGATTTTTCATTCTTTAATGCGGAGACAGGGTGCTGAATATAGAGGCAGGAAGGAAACGCGCGAAAACCCAGCTGCTATTAAAGGTAATACAAAGTTTTGGGAAATTTTGAAAATTGGGTGGTGGTGATTCTTTTCAATTTTGATATATTTGGATGCTCCTGTGGATGTAATATAAGCACTAGAAAAGTTAGCACCTAAAACGCTTCTGCTTTCGAGAAAAATTGAATATAAAAATTTACCGGTGCTCCCGGTAAATTTTGATAAATTTCAAAATAGCGCCTACGGCCGTACAATGGTAGCTGCGACCATGAACATTTCAGAATATGTAGTTGTGATATATAATTTCCAAACGGGAATAGCTAATCGGTCCATTTTAGTCAAGAAACATTGTTTTATAGATTAATTAATATCTTGACCTTGAGAGGGAGCTATACAACATAAAGAGTTTATTATTTATAATTTCATAACTTTAGAATCGATTTCAACCGCGACAACGATCACTGAATATTGTAGGGTCGCATATGCTTCCAATATGTTCATTTGAACCAAATTCGTGACCCCATACCAAAACTTTGTAATACCTTTAATAGCTCAGCATCTTATAGCGAATTATACTTAAGGGTATATGCTGTTTAATGGCCTCGCGTTGAACAGCACAACTCTATGTGTTCTGAATAAACTACAAGGGAGGTAAATCAAAGAATAATGACTGTCGATCTTCAAATGAAAATCGAAACCTTGTAGAAAAACAAATGTTATTTTTTAAGCACATTTAATGATGTCAATTTAATACTTAATATTTGAATTTCATAAATAATTATGTGGTAATATTTCTTCATTTCATAATGGTTTAAGTGAGACGGCAAATATACTGCCAATTTTCATAATCTCTGCCGTGTTTTGCCTGATTGATACCATGTTTACATGTTATATGGTGTTTATGATTGTACCTCACTACAAGCAATCCCTCGATGAAGGCTCGTGTTACTGTGAAAATTTTAATCTGCGTTAGATATGGACTTAGACTGCATTGTGTACCCCAACAATGCTCTCTTAATAACAACTGTTTGTTATATAATGCGTTACGTGTTACAATGTTACTGACCTAACTGTTTAATTAACTAGATTCTATTACGACTCTGCGCTTTACCATGGACACTGTCCACTACTTTTCCATTTGATTAGTGACTGGGAGGGATTATTCCTTGAAATGCAATTTGTGCGGGAGAAATAAAATACTTGCTTACACAAACAAATAAAACATACAAACAAACAAGCAAATTAACAACAACAACAACAAAATAAAGCAAAAATAAATTTATTTATTTTTAATTTAACAACAAACTATAACAGATAAGAATGCCCCTCAGATACACTGATATGCTTATATGATACAATCGAGTATTGCTGTTATAATTGTTTTGAGAAAAGCTTGAGTTCTTGTAAAGGTGACAAATAATTTGTGAACCTATTGATTATTTCTATTCCGATGTGGAAAAGTTTAATATAGAAATGTTACATGCCATGGAGTACTCTTGAATTGCACAGTTATTCCAAATTCAAATCGAAAAATTTTAAACTTGGGAGCATATTTTATGACAAATGTTTGGCAGTCTAGTCCCATACACCCGTTTATGTGTGTTCAGCGAGACCGAGTCAGTTTGATATCATAAACAAGTGAACAGGACGGGTTGACAGCAGCTAATTCCTAAATGTTTCTAAACCTCAAAATACACAAATGGTCTTATGTACTACATACAAACCAATCCCAATCATTTAAAGGTTTTTTCTTCACCTCTTTCAAAATGCAATCAATGGGAGATGATTATAATAATGAAGACGATGCTTATGAATGAACTGCCGTTCGGTCTACAACCAGTTGGTCGACTACTCAATTAGTTTACTCCCACACGGTCTACACTCAACCCGTCACGTACTAAATAGTCAATATACCAAATGATAAGTAGACTAAATGATAATTAGACCATGAGGAAAGTAGACGGTCTGGGTGTAGACCATATGGGAATAGACATATTGGGTAGTAGACGAACTGGTTGTAGACCAAACAGCAATTATCCATGATTATGTACAAGCTTGGCGCTCAAGGCGTTCTGAATTATCTTACAACTTTCCGGGTTTTTTGTCAGTATGCCAATATTATTGAGAAAGCTCATTTTCCAAAAGTACTCTCTTTGTTAGGGCACGACCAGGGACTCGTTTCACAAAACCTTTTTTCAATGACAAATGACAAAATCAGTGACAAATCTGCTATATCCATTCAGAAGCAAGGATTTCAGTAGCTTATAACGTAAACTGTCATTTGTCACTGATGAAAAGTTTTGTGAAACGGGGCCCAGTACTCACCTTTATCTTTATTTATTTATTTTTAATCTTTTTGCAGAGTCTGGTCGAAGCAATGCCTCGGCTCCAGCCGCCTGTAGAGCTTAAAGATCCGGAGCTGATGCCGTCCCTAGAGTTCATCCGGGCATGTGAACCTAAGTGCGAAGTAACGCCTGTAAGTACATCATTCTGGGCTGCGTCTCACGAAACCGTCATAAGTACAAGTTCAGCGACATCCCATTGAAACGCGTGTTAAATTAAATACACGCATTTCAATGAGATGTTGCTGAACTTGTACTTATGACGGTTTTGTGAGACGCAGACCAGAGCGGCACAGGGTGTTTTTTGTCTGTAAGGTTCTCATTTGGTTCATAAAGGCGCTCTCTGACAACGACGGCCAGAGCCATCTATACACAGAGTTTGGCCAACTTGGTTTCAGTGGGTCACAACATGGCGTACATTCTTTTGTTTTGTGCTTGCCCAACAAAGCGGTAGACGCTATATTGAGTCTAACTCGAACCGGGTTGGCCAAACTCTCCTAATCAATGGCACTGCGATGCATCTCAGATATAACATTGTTAAACGATGCCTTTAAATGAACCCCATGCAATTATGAAATACGGCAATCATTGGAGTATAATAATTTAAAATTGTGACAATTCCATTCTATAATCTACAGGAATTCCTAAGCAATACACAGAGGCTATGGGAAGACGATGGAGTGCAGGACTGTTTTTCACGTGCAAACGAGTTCCAACTCTTAGACAGTGCCAATTAGTAAGTATTGTCCCATATTAATTTATTCCTTATAACACATGAGGCAGGGAAAGACAGGATTTTAGTTCAACGCAGTATTTGTTTTTAAATATGTTTTTCTCAATAACAACTCAGTAATGAAATGTAAATGCACAATGACAAAAAAATATCGAAAAGCCTAGTAACAGAAGGAAGAAGGCGAACATTTAACTGAATGCGTTAATTCAATTGAGCATAAGTTTGTAGCTGGAGCGTCTCTGTAAAAACAATTGGATTGTAAACTGTGTCGAATAAAAAGATGTAAAGAACCAATCAGCTTCTTTACCCAATAACATATTCTTTTATTAGGTTATAGAAATAGTGCCAAAATTGAAAAATGATTTGTGAAATTATAAATTTGTGAATTGGATAGCATGCCTTCTTCGTCATCTTTGAAAATATATTTGGTATAGTATCGTTATGGATTTTTATATAATGCATTTCGTTCTTATTTGAATTAAAATAGTAAATTTCAGTCTAGGCTGCGAGACAGATTTAGAATAAATGTATGCTATTAAATAGATAAATAAATTGGAATTAAAACTTTGACTTTTGAAAACGTATCATTTATTAACGCCATATCAATACACAGCTACAATTTACATTGTATGTACTTTCAAAACACGTAGATTGGCCTTGACACCAAATAGGCCATTTCGTAAATACTATCTGCGCATGGGCAGATAAAGGTCATTTCTGATAAAATTGTAAAACCCACCGACAGAGATGAATACGTGCTCATATTATATAATCAATAGGGACTTTTAGATTTGCGTGGACTGATACGTGTGACGTCCACTCAAGGTAGTGCATTAATAAAAGGACGTCGATCGTAGCATAGACCTATTGTCTTCGTGCGAATCTAAAAGTCCCTATTATTCATGTGTGCACCTACGGTACATTCTATGATACAAGAGCTTTTCATGAAGCACATACATGACTTTGGCAATGATTATTCTTAAAAAAAAAAAAAAGTGGGACTTCTCCATGAGTAAAAGACCTGTGGATATTTGGTGTCATTTGACCCATATGCTAACTACGAAATGGTCTATTGGGCTTTCTGTTTCTCTATACACGATCATGGTTCAATAATTCTGCATTATCATGAAACTCCCATCTGATAACATTACAAAGCCGACGCTTTGAGATTAATGATATGTGACGGTGTATTCAGACAATGAAGTACCCTAAAATAGGCTCCAATTCTGAATTGAATTATGCATCAAAATTGAAGATGCCCGTTCCATTAGATGATTACGGGTACAGGAATTCGGGCATTAAACAAAAGGGGGACATATGAGGGGGATATTTTGGGAATGTCACCGACCGAATCTTATTTGGCCTTTACCTAAATAATTGATGTGACCTATTTTTAGTTTGGTCATTTCGTAACTTCGAAACAATGACATAAGATTCTTGCTAAAGGTGAGATATATTTTGAACTTTAAACAAAAAAGTGGTTTGAAATTAGGACAGTATGCGTCTCTTTATACGTTCGTCCCCCACCGCATCGATGATGAATGAAAGATATAGTGACAGAGGGAGAGAGAAAGAGAGAGAAAGAGAGGTAGCGAGAGACAGAGAGAAGCGGGCATAGCGAGGGAAATAGAGTGATAGAGTGATAGAGAGAACGAGAGAGAGAGAGAGAGAGAGAGAAAAAGCTAGGGGGAGAAAGAGAAGGGATGGGAGGGGTACATTGTTAGAAAGAGATAGAGAAAAAACAGAGAAAGATAAGGGAAAAGACAAGCAAATGATTGTATGCCAAAGATAATAAAATTGAATACAATGATTCGGAAAATTTACCTCCCTCTTGTAAGACCAGGGATCCCTCTACGTCTGATTTATGACAGGCCCCTGGTTTAGAAGATACTGTATTAAAAAAAATATTCTGAAACTCCATTACTTCGAAGGAAATCTTTTTGTTCAAAAATGGCTTTTTGTAATTTTGATCAACTATAAATGATATAAGTGTAAACATCATGCTGACGCTTAGTAGTTTCGGAATTATTTAACAAGCACAATAATTATGGCAAATCGAAATTATAAAAGATAATTGGAAATGTGTGATAGCACTAACGCGATTGATTTTTTTAACTTTCCCTCCAGCTTTCTAGACAAAATTGAGTTCATCATGGATCCGGACTTTATACCGTCAGATCAGGTATGTTAAATATAAAGAAACAAAAGAGGAAATTGTACTTATTTATGCATGCCCATATATTTACGAAAGGTCGGGTAAACTGAATGAAAATAATCACTTTCAAGGAGATAAGGCTAATCTTTTTAAATGTACATGTGTGAAAGGTGACACGACATTTGCTCCTGCGACAATTGCTCCGGGCTTTATTTCGTCTAAGATGTAGGGTTAGGGTTAGGGTTAGGGTTTCAATAGGGTTTTATGTTAGGTTTAGGGTTAGGTTTAGGGTAGGGTATAGTGTTGAATCCAGGGTTGAAGTTAGCCATTCGATTAGTATATGAAATTTAGAGCGGAGCAATTGTCGCCGGAGCAAATGTCATGGAATCGTGTGAAAACATGGCCATACAATGAGACAACGACGACGTCTTGCGCTTATCTCTCAAGCTTGTGAGAAAAAAAAACGTTTTCTTTAATCTATCTATTATTTTACATATCTATCTCTCCCTTTCTATCTATCTCTCTCTATCTATCTATCTATCTATCTCTCTCTCTCCCTCTGTTTCTCTCTCTCTCTCTCTCTCTCACTATAATATATACATATATATACATATATATCTCTTTCTCTCTCTCTATATATATATATATCTATCTGTCTATCTATCTCTTTCTCTCTCTATACATAACTCTACCTATCTAAATATCTACATATCTATTCATCTCTCTCTCTTTTGCTCACTCTTTGTATCTATTTCTTCATCTATCTATTTCTCTATCGATGTATATCTCTATCCATCTATCTTTCTCTCTATCTTTATATCTACCTATCCATTTATTTATCTTCTCTCCCTTTTTCTCTCACTATCTATCTATCCATCTAACTATTTATAAACGAAACAGATCTAATGATTACATTAATATCATTCATATACTCTTTTCCTGAACTCTTTTATTCACGCCCATTTGTAAATAATTTTGTTATCATTCTATCTATGATATCAATCTGTTTACAGGACATTGTGAGAACGAGAAAGATGACTACGGGGGTGGTGGAAACCTGGTTTGATATCAACAATGTCACGTTTCAGTAAGAATTCACTCATCTCCTATTCGGGGCCTTTTTAAGACCATTCTAACGTTGTGGTGGTGGTGGTGGTAGGGGGGGGGGTATTGGAAAAGGAAGGAGAGCTATGTAATCTACATCTGCAAAGTCCTAAAGCAGATAGATCATGATGCCGCCATCTCCGGTCGGGTCACGACCACCATGAACAGCTCCGTCAACGACATCTTCGAGCGATATAGGCGAAGCTTTTCGTCTCGCTCAGTACAACAAGGCCAAATTTGACGATTTTGCAATTTTTCGGTAACAAGCAAAAGGCAGATGAAAGGCGAAAGTGAGAAATACTTGAGACAGGCACAAAGCGTACAAAAATGTCGAATTTGGGGAGGCCACAACTCCTCGAGCTACGTCTTACTCCTTTTTTTCGCTTCCGATTTGGTTGACGTTTTAAGTAGTAGTAGCCCAGTGTAGCAAGTTATCAAGTTATCAAACTTAAAGTAATTCGGGATATGAAACTAAAATGTCACACGGCACCTTTTCCGGCAAAAATACCTTTATGGTCAGCAACGTATACCAAACACTAGTCCTTAACCTTAACGTAACATAAAAACAAATTGCTACCTTTACCCTATTCCTATATCAATGACGAAATAAAGATAACATTTTGCCGACGTAAATTTCAGGTAACCAACGTAAATATTCCAACAGTTTTTGTTGAGCAGTTCATAGTGATTGTTTTACATATTCTTTGTTTATAGAGATGACGTTCAGTTCTGGTCATGGAATAACATTGTGAAAGAATCTGTCTTAAGCAATTGGGAAAGGTTACACTGTGCATTTTTGGAATGGTAAAAAAGACGCCCAAATCTTGCTGGAGATCACATGCACTGCAGACATCAATGGGTATTATAGGTCCAAACACAAATGTTTAGAGCAAACTTTTAACATGTTATTATTTTTTTTAAATATGAGGGCACTATAATAGGAATCCTATTCAAGATACATTTCTCTTGTGGTAATATTTATAACTAACTTTATAACAAATGAGAGAGGAAACAAACAATTTTCATTTTAACCCGAATTTAAACTTCTCTAACAGTCACCATTCGGAAAAACATGAATTTCTAAAGATTGAACTTTAACTTAACCACATCCATACAATGCAAGGAACATAATGTAATTGGTCACATGTTTATCTGTTGTTTTTATTCTTATCCTCAGTATGTTAGATGTAGGAGGACAGAGAGACGAACGGAAAAAGTGGATCCAATGTTTTTCAGGTATTTCGTTTTTCATTTTTTATTTCTCCTCCAAAGATGTTGGTAGGCCTACATGTATACAGAATCAGAAGGGTATTTTATAATTGAATAATTTAAAAATCCCTATACAAAGCTTTAGGAAAAATGAGAGTCTCTTAAGGAAATGTAAACAAAGATTTTTCATTACAAATAAAGTCGTTAGAATCGCAAGCAACCATGTAGTTTTGCTTCCTATGGTACTATTTGGAATTTGTTTGGTTTCTAATATTATTACTATTATTATCATTGTTATTATTATTCATATTATTATCGTTTAATTATTATCATTATTATTATTATGATTATTAGTAGTATTTCTTAAAATGTGTGTGTATTGTTATTATTATAATTATCATAATTATTGTCATAATAACTAATATGTTTCATCTCTCAGATATAATTGCCTTCATCTTCGTCGATAATTATTGTCATAATAACTATTATGTTTTATCCCTCAGATATAACTGCCTTAATCTTCGTCGTTGCCTGTAGTGGATTCGATCTTCAACTGCGAGAAGATGATTCTAAGAACAGGCTTGCAGAATCGCTATCCCTCTACGAAAGATTATGGAAGAACAGGTCATTAACACTCTGATCTTTGTTGCATCATTAATCTAGTACATCCCAGTAGACTGACAGTTCTTAGGAACGATAGTCCGTGAGACAGAAAATGTCTGTTTTAACCCCTCAGAAAAAATGGCTGGTGTGGTCGGCCATCTATCTAGTGAATTTAAATTCATTCTTATCTGGTAGTTCCATAATCTTACAGTCCGATCCTTATGTACTACGAAATCAACCTTTCAAAACTGGTTCCATAAAGTCTCTTACGAAATGTAATCGGATGATTCAAAGTCAACCTTATCGTTAACGTTTTGACGTAGTCTTTTAAGTAGTTGAATCTCTAACCGACCTTTCTTAGAAAGCAAGAAAAAGGCATTCCCGGATAAAGTACAATTCTGTACTGTTTATCCATCCCTATTTGTATTTCCCCCTTATTCTATGTCTCTCTCTGTCTCTCTTACTCTTTCTTTTTCTTTCTCCTTGACCTCGTACTTTTTTTTATCGTGCAATAATTTCCATTGATAGCGGGAATGGATCCATCTTTAATTTTATAAATGCATTAATAATACTTCTTACCACATCTTTTAATAACATTCATTACCTACAATGTATACTTTTACTATTGTAAAGTATTTCATGTAATTTGGTATTTAATTCAATAGGTTTTGTTCACAATAATTGTAATTGCAATTTGTACTGCGAAACATGTTCAGATAAACCTTTTATAAATTGAATCAAATTGAAAATATGGATTTTTTGTTTGCTTCAGGTTTTTGAAGGAGACCTCTGTCATCGTCTTTCTGAATAAACAAGATATCTTAGCAGATAAGATCCGAAGTGGTAGGACCAAGATGCAGTACTACTTCCCCGAGTACGACGAATATACACCCCCACGTAAGTTTTTTTTCTTGGGGGGGGGGGGGGCTTCTTTTACAATTTTCGTCTAGCAAATCTATTGTGGTTACTTTGATACCCTCTTTTTACTGAAGTGCTTATGCCACCTCTCATGATCACAAGCGCAATGGTGTCGTAGTTGAGTGGTTTGATCGCTCCACTTGGAATGCATAGGTCGTGGGTTTGAGCCCCAGGCATGGTAACGTAATTCATATACATTGCTGACCTGCACCCATGTTCTAGGTGGGTACCAGATGAATAATAAGGACAATGTGATTGGATTAGCATGTGACTGCCCGTTAAAAATGCGACTAGCTGGAATGCTCCCTAAGGAGTGGAGAATGTACCTGTGAAAACCAATATGCATTAAGCTTTTATTTCATAATTTTATATATATATATATTTTTTTTTTTATTTATTATTATTATTTTTTTTTTTGGGGGGGGGGGGGGGGTTACACGATTAAAAAGACTTACCAGAAATCTGCTCAGACAAGTGCAATTTCAATGACCTACCTCGTAGCACTCCCCGTAGAGATCATGTTTTGATTACGTAATACGTCTTTGTATTGAAGGAGGTGGATTTTCGAATATTAAATTGTTTTTCTCTCGATGTTTTCCCCCTTTTAATTCTTCATTTCTAGCCACGATCGAGCCGGCTGAAGAGCAATGCTGCTGTTTTGTAACACGGTCGATGCAAGAAAGACAGAGGAGAAAAGAATCAAGTATGTCAATGAACACCTCACCATAATTGATTTAAAACGATGGAATACTAGGACGGTCACCGAAGTTAATCGTACATAGGCCTACTTTGAACCCATGTTTCACCCACTTCCCCCCAGTAGAAGACTTTAAATAAATCTCACTAGGGACTTTGAAATTTAAGTGTTATAAGCGGCGAAAATAATCAAAACGATACTTTAAATTCGTTGTTTTGAAAGAGAGAGAGAGAGATAGAACAAAAGACTAGAAAAACTTTAAAAGCTTGTTTTGGACGTTGCTCAATAATTAATAATACAAGTAATCTCCTTATAATCAGCAGCACACGTTCGATTATATAATTAAACCTAGACATTGCTTGAATGGAACGGCGCCATCATCGGTGGAATGTTTGATAATTCTGCACAGATTTTTACATCATTTCCTTCATATGTTACACTGATGTGCACGAAACGATTTCCTGTACCCAAAGTATATTTGTATACTGCATCCCTTGAAAAAGTGCTCTCCTATCAGAAAAATTAAAATGTCTAAATAATTTCCCTTTTAAACATGATAATCACTTACATTTCATATACTTTACATGACCTGTACATAAAGTAAGTCTAACGCTCTTAACACAGATTGTTTTGTTTTATTCTTATTTCTTATATCTTTTAATTTGCTGTAGCTTTTCCCGAACTCGGCATGATCCAAAGTCGGGAGTTCTTCAAAGTCAAGAGCTTTCTCAAAGACAAATTCACAGTGAGTACTATAAACTTTTATTTCAGTTTCTTTTGGGTGGGGAAAATCTTTTTAAAGTATAGTCCGCTATAAGGTTTTGTTTTATTTTGGAAAACGTCTAGAAAAGTTCATATTTTCTAGGGCGTTGTTTACTTCAGACGAGGATATTCGCTCTGTCTAACCATAAATTAATTCGTATTTAAAACACTACACCGCAACAGTCATGCAAGGGGAATAGTTAACGCTTTCTGGTAAACATTTTCTTGTAAGCAGCCTAAGTTAGGCGTAGTAGCTCAATGGTCAAGCAGTGGTCTCTTTCCCGGGATTAATTCCCATTACCAAGTATTTCGGAGAGGACCTAACGTCGTTGGTCCCCTGGTTGCTTACTTACAAGCATACATGTTTGTTTGCCGTCAGGCAACAAAAACAAACAAATCAACAAATTTAAACCTGGTCTAAAGTTGGACAAAATAGTCTCAGAGTTTGATATTTAAATGTTTCTTTTTTATTCAACCAATACGACACTTATAATGTGACTATACTAACCGATCCTCTTTAACAATTCGCAATTCATTTCCTTTTGGGGTTTCTTTTTATCTTGTCATTTTCCAGGAGTTGAGTACTGTTCAAAATACGGCAATCAAGTTCCGTAAGTGCTGCTATCCCCACTACACATGCGCAGTAGACACAGAGAATATTAAGAAAGTCTTCCACTACTGCGAGGATATCATTCAGAGAGAGAATCTCAAAAAATATGAACTACTTTAGTAGCAAACTAACGTTTAGCTGTCGTTCGACTGTAACGGCAAAAGGACGTTAAGCTTTAGCAGCAAAGGGATGCTTACCTACCATTGGCAAAATGGTGTTCAACTTCAACGGTAAAACGTTTATCTTTACCGCAAAAGAACATTCAACGTCAATTGCAAAAGGATGTTGAACATCAATGGTAAAATGACGTTCCCTTTCATTGGAAAACGGACGTTCAAACTTCAAAGGCGAAATGACGTTCATCTTCAACGGCAAAGAAAAATTTAACTTGAACGGAAAAAGGAGTTCAGGTTTAATGGCAAAATGACGTCCAGGTTCAAAGGCAAAATGACGTTCAGATCCAATGACCTACATGACGCTCAGCTTCAACGACAATGCGACGTTTAGCTTCAACGGCAAAAACACATTCAACTTCAACTGCAAGAGGAAGTTTACTTTCAATGGCAAAATGACGTTCAGCTTTACCAGCAAGTTGAGGTTCGATTTCAAATGCCCAAAATAATACGTGCAACCTTAACGGCCAAACGTCGCTCATAATAGTATTAGGTTTACCAGATTATGATACAAACTTTTTTTTAAGATGGAGGACTTTGTAAAATGGGAGGCCCAAGATTTCTGAAATATCTACATAAAAAAAAGGGGAAATACGTATGGGATACCACATTTTCGCTTGTTCATTTGTTAAAAAAAAACTTCTCTTACAAAAGAAAGATGTTATCATGTTTTTCATGTGCCTTTTCGGTCGAAATTTTGAGAGGCACATTTCAGTAATTATATTCCTTATACCAAACCAAATTATAATATGCCATTCGATTTATAAAGGTCGGGGCTTTGGCTCTGTTTTGTCCCACGAAACCGCCAGTGAACATATCCTTAGCCTTCCCGTTGTGGATGTCATGCAATATAACTCTTTCATATATGGCACATTGTATTTATCATGGGATTAGATACAACATAGGCTTCAACATTATTAAACTGTTTCCAGTGCAAGATCAATCCTATACCGGTGCTCAGGATCAAGGATTACCATGAAGCTAGTCAAGACCTGTTGGTGCCTATTGTTTTGTGCAAAAAAGCACAAGTGGCAAACGAGTGAGTGTGCAGAGAGACGAAGAAAGCAACCGGAGTGTTATTTTAGGGGCCGGTACTTATTTTTAACTTTTACTTTGTTCGTTTTTACTTGGTAACAAAAATTGTGCGTATATTATTTGGAAATATTAGTTCAAGTATGACGTTTAAGAATTGTGTCAGTAGAAATAGAGTACTAGGAATAGGAATTCTTGTTATGCATTAATACTTTTGGTTATTAAAAGTCGGATATCTAATTCCGCGTTGATTATTGATTATTGGTCTGATTTACAATCAACGCCGAGTGCTAGTGTAACCATTCAGTTCAATTCAATCAAATGTATTTATTTGTTCAATGTCATTCAACATGGATATTTTTTTTCGCTCGCATGTAAAATAAAGGCTCAGACATAGTTTACGAAGAACAGAAATAGGATACAAAACATGGATACATTTTGGTGATGAAAAAAAAATCATACACCGGAAAATATTTTAATACTCAGCAAATATACATAGGCTTACTAAACCTATACGTTATAAGCTGAATATTCAACTTATGATGAAAGGTGAAAGGAGACGTTTAGTAAAATGTAAGTCTAGTCTGGCCCCGTTTGTATTCATGGTTTAAACGTTGACTTATTACGCTTATAATACTGGCAAAGGAGGCTTGAGAAAATAATGTACGTTATAGAGGGAGATGCTATTTACAATACAAAATGTAAGAAAGATAAACATATCTACTTGCCTCCTCCTTCTTCAAGTAATAACACATAGCAATATTAAGAATAATGTTTGTGCCTTGTCCGAGGAGCCATTGGCCCCTTTCGATGAACCCAATGAATTTTTTACTTGTTAATAATATAGGAAAAAAAGTTTTATCAACTCACTTTTGTACGGTATGTGTATTAAATGAAAAATGCATAATGGAAAGGGTTGCTCTCGGAACAGCAGCCGAAGAGTTCATCTGGGTCGAGGGAAACGACTGTATGTAGAATAACGCTTGATATTTGTGCATGATTTCCGAACCAAAATGTTACAGGACTAAAGCGAAGTTGCATTCTTCATATAGTCTATCACAATGTTACAAAAAGTAAATTGATATTAAGTGCTCGTATTTTAAGGGTAAAACAAACACAAAAATAACAACAAATGTGATGTTATGTTTGGTTAGTTTGACATTTGGCGTCATATACCTAATAATGGTAGGTAATAACGCCATCCAAATTACACATCGTATGCAACGGGTATAACCCACTCCAGCAAAGCATAGAGAGTCAATGCTAATGCGTATAATGCGTATAACCTTGATGCTGCAGTTGGTTTCACCTGTTTTCAAATCGAGCATAATTCTAACGGGGTTCTCGTTGTCTGAATTGTCGTATGAAACGTGACCATCTTAATAAATAATGGTCCTTAAAATATTTCTTTAAAATGATGACGAAATGAATTTGAAAACCTGTGAGAGAGAAGCCACACGTAGCCCTAAGACTTTGTTTTAAATGTCATACGTTTTTCTTATTCAGTGTATTCGGTTTTATAGAATATAGCGGATGAATCCTTAGGAAATTGGTCACCTAAAATAAAGGAAATAGAAAGTGGTTTCTTTCCTACCTTGTCTTGTAGAAACACCTGTTGAAACGGTACCAGAATTAGTGAGCCACTAATTGTTGGGAAAAATTATCTCACAAGTCACAGTGAGGTAATAATAGATATTTACAAGTTGAATTATAGGTAGCCGTTTACGTATACATGTGTAGGCTTTAACAGTACATTGGTTGGTTGCAGTTGTTGCACATCCCAATGCAATAGGGTTTAAAATGTGCTTGCCAGAGCAAGTATGTGTGGCACTCGAGTAATGTTACAGGTTTCACTATAGAAATGGTGACGTTTGAATAAAAGGCAAGATTTGTAGCCACACAATAAAGTCAAGACAGTGTTATATATACAAACTCAAGTTCTTCTAAGGTCAAGTCACTATAAATCCTAGGAATACACAACACTGTCTTGGAAGTATACTTCACTGTCCTGGAAGGAGAAGAGTGCATTACAAAATACAAAACAAAACAAAACAAAAGAATTATGAAAAAATAGCAGTGTCAAGGGTCTCAGATTTGTTTTCAACTACTTTTCTTTTTTCAATGCCTACTAGCAGTCTATGTTCCATTATTTTCATGTCTTATGGATTTTCCTATTGGAAATTTCTTGATATACATTCGAACCTGTCTCAGTGGTCACCTCTCTATAAAGGTCACCTCTCTATAGCGGCCATGTATTTTGTGGAACCTGTCTAGAAAGTCCGCCTCTCTGAAGCGGCCATTATCCCCATGTCCTTTTTGTTGGCTTTAATCATGGGCGTAAATCCTTACGTTATACCTATTGTTCAGGGGGGGGATGATCTATTCATACACAGAATTATTTCGGTGTAAATTTCTTCTTTATTTGTCACAAATAACTCGCAGTTTAAAGATAAACTCCAGTACCGGTAAAAAAAAAAAATTAATTCTCACAGAATCAAACGAAACTTACACTGAATGTTCAAGATTACAAATACATGACATGTGCCAAACAATTTTGGAAGAAAATGTATACTGGCTGAGTAATGAGCATAGAAAGACAAGGAAACCAAGGTAGTACCATCCCCGACACCATGTGTGTTGTCCCATATATAGCTTTCTATGTGAGTGTTTGTTACTTTACCAAGACTCGGTCAAATTTATTATGATTTTGATGACTCCAGAGCCTTGCAGTGCATACCAATACTTTCATGCTACATGATCAACTGTTTCTGATCCTTTCACACCTTTTCTTTCACAATGCAATCGCATTACCAGTACTAAAGTTTATCTTTAACATAGTGTTTGGGTTTTGCTATTTTTCTTTTTGAAATGAAATCCTCGAATGGTTATTTATTTCAAAGAAGGCATACATGTCTTTAAAAAAAGAGGCATGAATTTGTGATTCTGTTTATTACATTTTGATGCGAGTCAACATGCGTTGAGATTCCATCTAATTTACTGACAGTCAGGCGAGGTCGATGTACTATAAAATCAAGATATTATCATTTACAAAAAATAGTATTATCAGGGGAAAATGTGCAAATTTTGTAAAGTAAAGACGATAGAAAATAAATAATACATAAATCTTTACACACATATACGGGGACAAAAATATGAATGAGTAATCAAGCTGTCCCATGGGCATCTGAATAATATAGTAGAATCGAATTATCTGCTTTGAAAATTCGGGAAAAAAACACTTTAGGAATTGAAATTGAAACATGCAATCAACAGCATTCGGTTTGCAGATGTGCAATGTATAGCTAAATAATTGCAGTAGAAAAACTGCCCTTCCAGAGACGGGTAGATTATATTTATACGAAGACATGCTGTAAAATATTGTCATAAGAGTATGTTGTACGGTAGTTTTTAAAAGGAATGCAACTGAAAAGTATGCGGTCATCTAAATGAAAAAGAGTATTATTCATGCTTTTAAAAAAGACGATGGATCATCAAAACGACTGAACCTTAGAATTACCATATTTGTATATATGATATTGATGGTACTAAACATGTCGTGTTTTGCATATTTTGTACGTGATCAGACAAATACAATATCATTTTATATCTTTTTACCTTTAATATAGGCAAATAATATAATGTGTAGTTTTGCATATCATATTTTATATGAAATAAATGAAACACAATGATGAAAAATATCTCTTGAATGAGTAATATTTTGTTTTCCCTGGTGTACAAGTGCACAAATAAGACGAAATTCCTACAAAATGAAATTGGAAAAAGCGATAAATTTGCAGAGGCACCCTTGGCATGTTTTACAATGTTGTTACCCCGTGACACTCCTTGTGTGAAAGATTATGCTACGGTTACAAAGGTTCGTACGAACGATAAGTTCTGCCATTGTCTTCCCGAATTTCCATTGTATGAAAATCGTTCGTACGGCGTTCGTAGCAGTTCGTAATGGCATTTGTGACCGAGGCTTTAGATTACCCTCCAAAAAAAATCCTCATCCACATACCACCCACCCACACATGCACGCACGCACGCACACAAACACCCACTCAGTGAAACGCTTGCCCACACATTGTAGATTGGTTCCACACTACATCATTCCACCGTTCTTTCCATTCCCTCCCCATTTCTCTCTCTCTCTCTTCTCTTTCCCTCTCCTAACTTCCTCTCTTATCTCTCTTTCTCTCTCTGTTTTGCTATATTATTTCCCATATCTTGCTCTGTCTCTCTGTTATCTATTTATTTTCCTCTGTCTCTCTGTCTTCCATTTTCTCTCTACCTCTGTCTCTCTTCCTCATATTAACTCATTTCATTCTTCTCTCTCATCAGTCACCATGAGTCCAACAATTAATACTGACAATATACTCATTTACGAGTCAAATGTACTTTAGTAAAAGTGCATTAATTCACACATCCTTTTATTGAAATATTAAGGCAGTAGGCTCCTAGGGATTCACATTTACATTTAATTATTCATAAGCATCGACAAAATCGAGAAAGTAGTTGACAGTTAAACAAAGAAAAGTGATAACAATGAAAGCCTTGTCTCCATCAGCTCGAGATTGCCAAATAACCGCTACTTTAACTATCCCGATCACAAATTATTCAGCTAATTTTCGTCCTCATCAGCCCGCAGTTCGATTAGCGGGATATTTGGTCGAGATAATCTTCCCAAGATATCTTGGGTAGAGTTTGCAAAATATCCCGCTATTTGTCCGGTGCATTTTCACCAGCCCGAAGACTCGCACTATGCGGGAACGCTGAGCAAAATATCTCGAGCTAATTTCTCGAGGTCGAGTCTCGAGCTGATGAGGACGCGATTTGTAACTTCGGGATTATTTCCCAAGTCAGAATTAGCGGGCTATTTGGCAATCTCGAGCTGATGGAGACATACCTCATGTTGCAGAATTAGTGACATGAGAAAGTGATATGAATAGCGTCAAGCGTGAGAAGCGATGCTTAGAAACTCAGGCTCCAGCACGGAAGGCAATGAATATTTTAGTTCCGCCAAGGTAACAACAATGACATTACAAAGAACAAAACATGCGTAGTAAAAAGAAAAGAGGTAAAAATGTGTATCAAAATACGACTTCACGTGAGAAAGAAAACGCACCGAGAGTATAGATGTGCAACATCTTGTAATGCTTCAGGAACTGTAGCAAAATTATTTCAGAAAATTGAGGGATTTTTTTGAGGGGGAGTATTCCATAAAAGCAAGTTTATTTTTTACTTCCAAATGAATATGTTTAATGAAACACAAGGACCAGCATTCTACTAAAATTCAAACCCGACTCTGGGCTTTAGCTTGTGTTTAAAATCTAAATTTCCTTTGTTAAGAGTGATCTTAGGCCAAGGATCGGGTTTAAGTACATTTTATGAAAGCAGGAAAATAAGAGAAACAGAATAGCAGAAGTTTGAAATAAATCGGACCAATGATAAGACATTGGCACTTTCGTCGGAGAGTGATGATTTAGTAATTGACAACTCTCCTGTTTGTCGTGTACAAAAGTATCATTGATTTCTAGTCTTTTGGAGTTATTTTTCTTCTCATAAGCGCCTTCTCCTGTTTGGCACTTTTCGAAATATATTATGGATAGCATTTATAATGATTATTGGTCTTCCAAAGAGAAAAGACCCACATTTGAAACATTTTAAACATTTGTTTTGTAGTCATTTTGTGTATTGAAAGAAATTGGAAAGCTGTCCGGCACTTATGCCTCAGTGACACCTTTACGTATTTGGCTTGCGTATTGCTGCGTATTTATGGCAAGCCGTTTTTAACATTTATTCCTATTTCTTGATATCAAGAAATGATTTTCAGTTGTAAAGCAATGGTAATTCTTGATATCAAGAATTCGATTCTTGATATCAAGGAATAGGAAAAATGACGAAACGGCTTGCCATAACTACGCAGCAATACGCAAGCCAAATACGCAAAGATGTGGCTGAGGCATATTCACACTGACAATTTCAAGTGCCCTTACGAATAGTGATAAAACTTGTAACAAATTCATAACTTTCTTATTTTTTGTCCGATTGCTTTAAACTCTCACCATTCTTCTTCTCTGACTTGGCTTTTTTAGTACAGTTATCTATTAAGGTTGGATTTTCTTTATTAACCAACCGAATTAGTAAAATACGGAACTTAGAGCGTCCGCACTTCTAGCTACCGATTCGTCCATTGGGTTCTTTGAGCGCATCTTGCAATTGGGCTTGAAGGATCAAATCATTTAGCATGACGATATCATCACTATACCGTGAACTTTCGCGCAAGATGTCGCTTGTTCTCTTATGCTGATGCTTGGTTGTCCCTACGGAATTGGGAGAACAATCTTGCTTCACCTCAGCCAATGGCAGTTCAGAATTTTCTCCTAAATTTGGCATGGTAGTTGTTTTGAAAGTGACAGGGATGGACGGTGAATTAGCGTCTTCACCATATTGGCAAGAGTAAGTATCAACGTTTTCCTGGTGTATTCGTTCGGGTACGAACCGGTTTTCCCTCAAGGAAAACACGAACGATGGTCCAAGTTGTCCATCGTCTGTTGTCTTTGGGAATTTGTCCTTCAGTTGGCATTTTTGAATGGTGCTCACTAACGAGGCATTCTTGTGTTTCATCTCGTGTCTGTTTACAAATTCAATAACTTCCAGGTGGATGCATACATGCCCTTGGGCGTCCGCCTTTGATAGTTCGAATGGTTTCTGAACAGATTCCTTACTCCCTCCCAACTCCTTGCCCGAACCGAACAGGATAATACTATCTCCGCCCGCCCTCTCTGGTAATGATTCTTCAGCGACTGTTCCTTTGTGCTCTTGCGTTGGACACAAAGCTGATTCTACAGCCGATGCTGCAAGCGTCTGAAGGGTCTTTGGAAGATATGTCTTTGGATCAGGCAACACATCTTTGGATCGTAAGTGAGCATCATCATGGCTATTTCCAGTTGATAGCATATTTGGACATTCTCGAGGATACACTTCATAGGATGCCGATTGGCGTTCCTCGCAAACAGTTTGACGGGAAGTGTCTAGCGCCAATAAATGCTGACAGAACACAGCGGATCCATTCTCAACTTTTGAAAAACCTGGAGCCGAGGTGCGGAAGTCCCTCTTCTGCACCAAGGTCGGATTTTGATCGCCATTTGTTAAAGGATTCTTAGCGTGAACGCCATTTCCTTGACCCGTGTTACGTCGGCACCTCAATTTTCTTTTCACTGACGCACTCGTTGTCATGCCAGTGCCTGTTGACGTTTCCGTCGAAGTGTTCTTCCGGTATCTGTTCTGTTTCCCTGTACCCTCCTTGTCATGCCCGTTTCCAGCGGAGCCGTTGCCGTTGTCTTCGCTGACTGTATAGACGTGATGCATTCGGGAAATCTTTCTCTTGGTGCGTCTTTTGCTGTACTGTCGGCGTACCAAACCAGGGCTTTCCCATTCTTCCAGGGCCATACGATGAGAAATCCGTTGCATATCGCTACCTGCCAGAATGAGATCGGAAGATAAACAAATCCGACGTTAATTCTATAACAGTAATGTAAAAAAAAAATACATACGGTATACACACTTTAACTAGCCAAAAACCTTGCTTTCATGGTCTTCACCATTTTCCAACCATCCACTTACGTTTTTTATGTAGTCTGTCAATACTGAATTCGTCCCTATTTTCACGAAGTGACGGTAGTGAGGAAAATCGTAACGCAAAGTGAATGCAATTTTTTTTCACTACCGTCACTATTTTTTATCTTCTTAATCGTTTGATTGAAATGCGATAGTTTTATATTGTTTGTATTGCCCATTGACTGTTCTTATACAATCATGTTGATGTTGGAATTTGGAAATAAATGATTTGAATTGATTTGAATTGAAATTTGAGATCCAATTAAACAGAGAAAAAGAAGGGGAAAAAACGCT
This sequence comes from Strongylocentrotus droebachiensis, assembly GCA_035222895.1. Lineage (NCBI taxonomy): Eukaryota > Metazoa > Echinodermata > Echinoidea > Camarodonta > Strongylocentrotidae > Strongylocentrotus > Strongylocentrotus droebachiensis. The sequence continues at coordinate 551,691 of JAVYIG010000113.1, forward strand.
GATTCCCTCCCCTCGTCTCTTTAATAAGCCAGTCATACCGATAAACCGACTCCAAATCGCGACTCCAAACTGACCTGCCCTTCGATATTGTTTGTTTGTAATTTTCATGACGCAGCCATTCTTTCGTGAGAACTAATTGTATTGCCGGAGCATTTGTTAATACATTTATTTTGAACGGAAATATCCTGAAGGAAAAAGAATAGCAGGACAAAACAATGAACCTCAATTCTGGATATTTTTCTGCCATTGTTGTGATGCCCTCGGTTATTTTGCCGAGAGAAGTGTTTGCACAATGCCTGATCAATAAAATTCAAACAAGCATTCAACAAGGCCTTGGCAATTCCTCTCGCTGATATTTAACAATCGGTGCATGAATGTGCACAAATGGATCAATGAGTCTATAAATATAAAATCCAATACGGAATGTATGGTAACAATAACAGCCACAAAAGATTCATTTATGGAATCGTTCTGACGGTCGTAGAATTTGTTTTCCAATAAAGATATTGATATGATCATGTTTTGATTCCCTTGCTCTAACTGTTATCACAATGGCCTTTGAAATGATTATTCATTAAGTCTGCAAACGTTTAATATAGTTTATATCCCTCATGTATAGTTGTTTGCATTGCGATTGTACAGAGCACGAAAAAGGTATAGACAAGTACTATCTTTCGATCTCAGGTCGAGATAGTACTTTTGTAAAGTAATTTTTTGCTGCTACCCCACTTGCCCACCCTTGCCCATTGAATACGCATAGCAAAGTAGGTTACGCGAAATGTCAAAGTCAATGTCAATGTCAAATGAGCGCGCATCAACTGTATTCATGTATGCATGTTGCGCTTTGTAAAATCTAGCTGAAGCTAAACTGTCTGCAGAATCAGTTATTATTATTATGTAAAATTCACTTTAATTGGCCTTATTGCCGATGTGGGATATAAAACAAATATTAACCTCCTTTACTTGGGCAATGGATACAAACTATCATCGCCTCGGTGATCTCGGGGCTACCATCTTCTCTCGCCTTGCGGCTCGGGATGATAGTAGCCCCGAGATCACCTCGGCGATGATAGTTTGCACCATTACCCTCGTAGTCGATTAATATTTGCTTAATATATCTGCATTGTATTATTTTCCTCATGTATTTTGTGGTATAAATTGGGGGCGGATCCAGGGCCCTGTCTTATAGATAGTTGATATTAATCGCAACTTATTTGCGATTGATATCGATCGCAACAATACATACAAGAGATAGGAGACTGCAAACTTGCAATTGATTGAAGGACTTGTGATTGCTTCGGTTCAATCCAACTCTTTATAAGACGGGGCCCTGGTATTTGTTAAACAGGGAGAAAAGGGCACAAATTACTCATTCTTTGACGAGCCAAAAGGGGATTTTCACAGAATGTGATTTTGAGCAAGAGCTTATCAGTTTTCTTATCCTTTTGATGATTCCAAAACCTGACGCTACATAATTCTTCTTACGTAACGAAGTACACAATCTATTCAATATTTCCCAATATTGTTTAAGAGACTTTCTTCCACATTAGAATCATGCCAGTTGTGAAGACAACTGTCGGGAAGCAATAATGTAGTAGGTAAGAATATAAACTGTATGGTCGTGGAATGATCAACATTAGGGACTTTTAGATTTACACGACGAGAACGTGGACCGCCACGTGTGACATCCTTTTAAGGTAATGTGACGTCCTTTTAAGGCACAATGTCACACGCGGCAGTCCACGCTCTCGTCGTGTAAATCTAAAAGTCCCTATTAAAAGAGATGGACCAAACATTGCCAAAAAGCACATGCACTGCACACAGAAAATGGGTGTATGAGACTACATACACACACACACACACACACACCCACATAATTATAGCATGACAGTTTGATCCCAACTTTTCCGCTATTTCTCGTCACGTTTTGAGAACTCCTTATCAGGGCAAGAGTTCTTACTCTGATACTTTCTAAACTGACATAAAAAGAAAGAGAGAGAGAGAGCTCACAAGTTAATTGTCATCTTAAGCAGAGTTCAACTATTATTTTAAGTTCAATTTTTTTTTTATAGTAGCCGTGTTGTATTGACCTTTACTTTGTACCTTGTGGTTTGTACGACACTTGCTCCTGTGAAAATAATATTGTTTTTGTGTCAATTTCATTCAGTAACCAAATTCTCAACTTCTATCCTGGCCCCAACACTAACCATAACCCTAAACCTAAACCTAACCTTACATCCAATCTCAACTCTATAACCCTAAACCTCAGATCAATAAAGCTAGGAGCAAGTGTCATAGGAGCAAATGGTGGGTCACCCCCCCCCCCCCCCCAGTGTACCTCATGTAGATGAAAATGTGGTCTTGTGGATACGACTTTAAATGGCTCGCAGTTCGAGTCTCACCATGATGATAATGCCCCTTGACAAGACATCAATATATTTATATATATTTTACCACTGTTCACCCAAATGTCAAATTGGAACCCGAAGAGAAGAAATTATTGAATCCCGTGTGCACCAAAATCGAGAGCCCACAAGAGCTGGGGATAATATGGGGGCACCTTGAACACCTTGCGTTTTGGATCTGCGCGCTTTAAAAATAAAAAATGAATTATTATTGTTATTACCTGAAAGTCCCAGAGGTTTCCTTGATCGCCATTCATAGCCACAGAGACGGAATGGTTTGGCCAGGACTCGATGGTATCCGTAACGGTAGGTCTTGGAGAAGGCCACATACACCAAGGGGTTCAGAATGGACGAAGCCAGGACCACCCGAATGATGACGTAATCAAGGATGGGGAGATAGCTTCCGGTGACGAGCTCGTAGAAGATGGAACTCTGGGAATGACAGAAGGAGAACAAAACGAAAGTATTATGGGCCATTGTTATTTTTCATTCAAGGAATGAAAAGTAATTTATAGGTCATTTTGATGATCAAAAACTGGATTAATACTGTCATACAAGCCCCATTTTGGTAGGGAGGTTCACATCTCGTGACGGATATAAATTGTTCTGCTTTTATATTTTGTGATCAAGCGAGGCAGTACTCTTTTCACACCTATCTGTAGTACAAATGTAATTTCGCCGCCACAATATGCTCGATAAGAAGGAAATTACAAAATGACAATATCTCTGCGTGACTTTTGAGATGGCAGAGGCCCGAATATCGGCAATTTCCAAATTATCACGGGGGGGGGGGGGTGCCAAAGATCCCAATGGTCGTACTCCTATCCATGCTTTTACTGAGTTACAAAGGCTCAGACCTGTACATCATATATATTTTTCTTTTTGTAGCGTCGAGGGAAGATGAAATGCGTCCCTTAGAAAATAAATGAGAGAACGAAAGAGAGAGAGAGAGGGAGAGAGAGAGAGACAGACAGAAAAGGGAGAGAAAAAGAACAAAAAGTGAATACTAGATGATAACAAAATATGGTCCCTGTGAAGGATACACCGCACCGCTTATTTATTGACTGTAGACATGGTAGATCTCGCTTCACAACTTGGGTACCTGTGCTACCCCCTCCTCCTCCCCCCTCCATGACTGGACACAGGCTACGCCACTTATGAAATCTAATCCCCGGCGCCCGGCAATGGAGGGGGTTTAACGGACGGAGCAGTGGTCTTGAAACAAGTGATTACTTAATTGATCGAGTAACTGACTTATTGATTTGTCCCTCCTAAGTAAAGGTTATGTTCGACCTGCCGATGCAGAACTGTAAATAGTCATCCACTTTAACATTTCTTTCATTTCAACAATTAAACGTTAATTGTCCAGAGTGATTGAATAATCATGCAATCTTCATACACATAAAACTGCAGCCTCCACACATCTCTAATAACTACCAAGCATTTTAACGCATTGTTATAGACCTAAGGTTAATACCGTTTATGATATTGCGAGGTACATTCGAGCCCTATAAATTCTTTTCGAATTTGGTGTTGAAGACTCCCTGTGATTCATCATCTTATCTAAAGAAAAGGAGTGTATTTTTGCCAAAGATGTACTAAAATGCGTTTTTTAAATACTTGTTTGTTATAACTACTTAAGATTCGTTCAGCAGTGTGGTCGAAAGGACAGTTATAAAGAAAATAAATAATGTCCAAATCATTCATATAATCCACACGCTCATGTGTGTGCGTGTGTGTGTGTGTGTGTGTGTGCGTGCACCCATGGTGGAAAACGCGACCACATATAAGTATAGGACCTTCATGGCGAGGACAGACAGCGAAGTGCGGACGTCCTCGTTTCTCCGAGGACGTCCTCGGTCCCAAAATTCAAAGAGAGTACCCAAGGATAATTTGTTATGACTTGTATAATCCTAATACACTAAAAAGAGAAAAGTCATCAATTAAGTGGTTTCGGTCCTACGGAGTGTGTTACTTATACACAATCTGCAAGGACTTCAAGTTTCGCCGAAAAAATGTGTGTGTGAACCTCGGGGCCCTAGTCCCAAGTTGTGCACTGCCCTGCACATCACATGAAACACAAGTCCCAGCATGCAGCATGTTACGCGCCATCACTGCGCGCTATCTCTTGCAGCGCTGCTAGCTAGTGCAACAGGCAAGCCCACCGCCGGTCCTGGCGCCGGGTGTAGGGTGCGGGCCGTTCGCATGCGGGCCGCCTCTGACGTCGTCTGCTTGAACAAGTGTCTCACGCCACTGGGCTTGCCATGGCGACGAGGATGTTGAAGAGGAGGTTGGAAGGCAATCAGAGCAATGTAAGTACCATGTTATAACGTCATGCGAATAGATGATATTATGTGGTTAAGCTTGTTTTCGTAAACTTTGTATTGCCGATCGAGTTTTCCATCTCCGGCCAAGTTGAAGTTAGCTCCCTTTTAAGTGGTCCCAAACACCCTAATTCATGTAATGCATAGTCATGGAGTCTAAATAAATTCTTAGGACTATAAGTATATGAAGGGAAGTTATAAGACCATCATGAACTGTTTTATCTCGGGTATTTAAATGTTTTGAAGAGAATAGCAGATATAGCCTTATTAATTAAGTACATGTTTTGTTTTGTTTCATTTTGATTAACTGCACTATCTTTCATCAAACTGCATGAGCCCATAGGCCTATTTGTTGCTTATCATTTCTCGATATACATGAAATTTTCGTCATTTGTAATGAATATATGTAAGACAGTGACATCAATTTCCTTCGGAAGTGTCTACTTTGCAGTTCACACCCAAGCTTAGTTTTTTTCCTTTGATTAATTTATCAGATAAAAGTATCCCAAAGGGTCTATTTTTTGTCTCAAAGAACCTACAAATATAAGTTTTGTTACCATCACATGCGCATAACGATAAATTCATTTTTTTTAATTTTAAGTGTTAAAGGTAAAATATTTATTTATTTTTTATTCATAATTGTAGTTTTGTATGGAGCAAAGAGTGTTGGCACTCTGGCCACCGAATGGATTATATTACGGTGGCGTGGTTGTTGACATCAGTGATGGTAAGTTCATAATTAAGGTTGTTTATCTTAGGAGCTAGCAATTAATGCCAACTATCAACAGTTAACGGTTGTTTATTAGCACCTGCAAAAAGAATACCCTAGCTTGAATAGTGCAAAAATTCAGTCAGAGCAAAAGTGTGTGTTTATGAGTTCAAGAGTGATTTTTAATCTATATATATCAAAAGATGTACTGTTATCAAATTTTGTTGTCCCCCTCCCCCCTTCCCCATTATTTTTGTATTATTTATATTTTCAGCTGATCAATGTAAAACATTGCATAAAATTTAAATTAATGAGGATGTGTAATGAGTACTGCTACCTTTACAAAATATGTATTTATGTTGATTTAATGAACAGGCTGAGAAGCTTCAAAGGCAAATAGAGGTACATATTCCACCGTTGTTAATCTCTAGCGGGATTATTATTAATATTCCTATATTAAAGCAGAATAATTAAACGTCTTTTTATGATTGATGTGGTGAGAAAGAAACTAATAGATTTCTTCATATTAAGATTGCTATGTTTGTAAGGGATATCAATAATTTAGACTTTATGGATAACAATGAACACTTTTGTAATTTCAGGAAAATGCAAAATTCAGTATGAGGATAATGATGTTAGATGGCTCCTTGAACATCAGGTAAGTAATCGCATATTTTACTCATTGACATGGGCGGGTAGGATCCATAGTGTATGGCAGTCCAATCATTCATTCATATTTTTCCATAAACATAAAGAAAAACAAGGCTTTTGAAGTCAAGTGCTTAATAAGTATTCACTAGGTACATTATATAATGTTGCCCAGATATGCCCTGGAAACTGTTTTTGTTTGAGGGGGGGGGGGGATTCAGAACCAATAAAGACTCATCCCTATGGCATAAAGCTTAGCACACTATGTATATACATGTTTATGAAGATTATACAATTAAATTTTGAGGTCAAAGGTCAGAGGTAATACCACGAGGTGCTATAGAATGAAACTTGTTCTTGTATATATCTGCATAAATAACTAAATGTATGTGAATATCACCTGACTAGACTTATTGGTCTTACCCGGTGGAAGTTCATATATCATTGGTCAGTGAATTGTCCTTTATAGATAAAGCAAAATAATGTGCAAAAGAAAAAGATGGGAAACTCAAAATGTAAGGCGGATGAATAATGTTCAACTGCCAGCAGTTAAAAGAGACTTCCCCCAACTTGAATAATAAGTGTAGGTATTCTGAATAATTGATGAGATGTATTCCTGCCCTTTGATGAACAATATATATGTAAATGAAGATATTCTTGGCATGACGTGATGCCTTTTAGAATGACATGTGAGCAGTCATTTTCTTGAAAATTTGACGTACCAGGTGAATTAAGTTGTACATGTTTCATTCACCAAGCTTTAGTTGGAAAAACTTTTAAATCATTAACAAAACCTTTTCTTTTCAATGAGGAAAATCATAGCTGAGAAGAGAATATATAACAGGGGAACAATTGTAACTAGTTCATTTTTAAATACTAAAATATGGCAGTTGACAAATCTATTTCATTTATGAGAAACCTTTACCCCGGAAGAGCACAAACTTATTTATGCAATTTCCGTTCTGGCAATTGAACTACAAAGGATAATAGCAGGTGAATGAAATGCTTCATCACCACACACACCTGGAAAAAAATAATTTTAATTTGCACAATATTTTACTTTTGCTTTTAAAAGGGACAATTCACCTTTAGGGTATCCCAATTCAACAAGTTACATGCTTGTGTTGGTCACCTAAATAAATCTCAGATGGATAAAGGTGATACTATCTTGGGTCGAGGCATCTAGAGGCTAATTATTATAATTATGTGGACTGCTTAACAGGCATAAATAATGGGGTTATTTGTGTGTTTTAAAGATATTTCATGTATTAAGTATGCAGATAATATGTTCACCTGTCATATGTGAAAACATCTACCTGTTTAGATGAAACGTGTAATTAAACTAGATTTTGTTGTCTTGTTTTCCTACTCCTTGTTAAATTTAGGTTAGAGCTGATCCTACTGAGTCTCCTAAAGAAGGCAAGATGGCCAAGGAAAATTCTGTTGGTCTGTCCGCACAAAGCATGCTGGCCAAAGGCGATGCTGTCGATCAGTATACAGAGGTCATGACGGTAAAGGGCGATGCTGTTAAGCGGTCTACAGAGGTCATGTTGGTCAAAGGCGATGCTGTTGAGCAGTTTACAGAGGTCATAACCAGCATTGAAGATGCCGTTGAGACATTTGCAGAGGGCATGATTGTTATGGGCGATATTGTTCAGTCATCTACAGACGGCATGGTAGTCAAGGATGATGCTGATAACGTATCTGATGGATACGATGGGGTCGAGTCTTCCTCAGTTTGGGTACCTATTGGCAGTCCCATTCCGATTCCAGGGGACGTCCATGCATTATCTCTCAGTAGCATTGGTAGCAACAGTGACAGCAAGTATGCACCTCTGTCAAACAATGAGACAGACAGTAGCAGTGATTATACACCTCAGTCCGACAGCGAAATAGACAGCAAGACAGACAGTGAGACAGACAGTGAGACAGACAGTGAGACAGACAGTGAGACAAACAGTGAGACAGACAGCGAGACAGACAGTGACAGTGAGTATGCACCTCAGTCCGCCAGTGAGTCTGGAAGTGACAGTGAGCATTTGCTACTTTCCAACCATTTGCCTAGAAATCCAGTTGGTTCCACCTACTCAGAAACGAAGACACCAGTGATTTCAAGGGGTGATGTGTCTCAAACTGTAACAAAAACAAAGAATTATGACACAAGAGAGAACATACCAACACCGAGTGATGATGTAACATCTACTAGTACTTTATTTGAAAGGGCTAAGTCACATGATATAACAGTAATGACAAATTTGAGTGCAGGGCATAAAAGTAAAAAGCAATGTTGTTACTACTGTTCTGGCCTCTTCTCCGAACTTCCAAGACACTTGGAGAATAAGCATGCAGAAGAGACTGAAGTCAATAAAGTTATGTCACTCACAGGAACAGCTAGACAGCAACATCTCAAGAGGCTTCGTAATATGGGAAATCATCGTCACAATTGTGAAGTGTTCAGAAAAAGGAGTGGCAGTCTCATAGTTGTATATCGTCCATCAAACCAGGCAGATCCTAACAAATACGGCCCCTGCCCATACTGTTTTGGATACTATCTTCGCCGAGATCTATGGAGGCATGAGTGTCAAGAAAAGCCGGTCAAGGTAGAAGGGAAGAGGAACGGAATTGTGCGACATAGTGATCTATTGAAGGCACCCCCAAACGGAATAAGTCAGGCTGTGAATGAATTATTCAATGACATGAAGAGGGACCAAGTGTTTCAAGTTTGCAAAAGTGACCTACTGCTCCAGGAATTTGCAAAGCGAGAGTACATGACAGTTGGCCGTGACAAGGTCTTGAAGGACCAGCACAATTACATCCGTGCAAACTTACGAGGATTAGGGAGGCTCTTATTGCAGCTTAGAAAGCAAGCTGGCAAACGGAATGCATCTCTTCAAGATTTCCTCCGTCCCAGCAAGTTTCAGGAAGTTTGTAAAGCAGTGCATGGTGTTGCTGAGTATGATGAAAAGACACATTTCTACAAAATTCCATCTTTGGCCCGCAAACTTGGGCATTCGTTGAAGAAATTGGCAGTCATCTTGAAAAGCGTCGCCCTTGAGGGAGGAGACAAATCTGGTGTCAGCGAAGCAGTTGACTTCCTGTTCCTGTGCGATTCCAACTGGAATGTTTTTGTATCAAAACATGCCCTACGCACACTTTGTGAAGCGAAGAAGGTCGACCTAGAGGTTCTGCCCACAAATGAGGATGTTGTGAAAATGAGGAACTACCTAGAAGCCAAAGGAAGTGAGCAAATAAACACACTGAAGATGTGCCAAGATGAGAGCATCAGTAACAAAGCCTGGGACAATTTGAATGAAGTTCTTCTTTGTGAGCTTATGATGTTCAACTGCAGAAGGGCCGGACAAGTCTCAAAGATGAAAATAGCAGAGTACAGGCGAAGCTGTAAGGCCACGGAACAGAGACAGTACGAGGAGTACGAACAGCTCTCAAAGATGGAACAAAGCCTATGTAGAATGATGGATGTTGTGGAAGTGACAGGGAAAGAAGGGAGGCATGTGCCTATCTTGCTCACATCAACATTGAAGGAGAGATTGGAAATCCACATTGTAGCCAGAGAAAAACTTGTAACAGAAACCAATGAGTATGTGTTTGCTAGGGCAAATTACCAGAGTAATGGACACATCAGAGGATCAGACTGTATGAGGAAAATATCTACCGAAGCTGGGCTGAAGAACCCACATTCCCCCTGCTCAAAAGTGTTCAGGAAACAGGTCGCTACTGCAGCACAGCTTTTGGCTCTGAGACCAGATCAGATTGAACTTCTTGCAGGTTTCATGGGGTACAATATAACAGTGCACAAAGAATATAACCAACTACCAGACCCAGTACTGCAGGTTACCCTGTTGTCCAGGATCTTTCTCCTCATGGAAAGGGACAAACTTGCAGCACAAAGGGGAAAATCGCTAGAAGCCTTGGATGTGTTCATCAAAGAGAGCAATGACCCTGGGGCAGCTGTTGGTGTATCGGCTACTGTTGATGATGAGGCTGCCTCCAGCTCTGATGATGTTGGTAGGTGAACATGTATGCTGCTGTTTTTGTTAATGTTATGGATCAGATGTCAACAATTACAATGCCTTCTTTTTTATTTCAATTATGCCTCTCTAAATGGTGGTGTCACTGAGGTTACTTTAGTCACCAAGGTTGATTCATTTTCTACGTTATACATTTAAATGTACATGTATTTGACATTTAACCAATACAGTCTGAAAGATTTGTAGGAGTTTCATTGGCTGACTTCCATTTCTCTTGAAACAGGTCAAGAGTTGACCCTCCATGTGTCTTGTGCATAATTGTTAATTAGATATATTTAAAATCTGTCTTGATGTCTGCATATTAATCTTGTTTTATTGGAGTGTAGGCCTATTTAACAAGTATATACACATTTTTCTCACGAAATTGTCATGAAAAGTGTTGCCAATTTGATACTTCTACAGCAATGAACAAGAAGAAAAAAAAATCGAATAGCAAATCATTATAAAATAACTTTTGGGTTTCACTCTCATTGTAAACTTGTTTGCATTTACTTTGAGAGCATCTATGATTTTAGGTTTAATTTTCTCCTAACTAATAAACAAAAAATAATTGAATACTGTATCATACATGGATTGATAATTTCGTGCTCTCTTTAATCACACCATTGAATGACATGTTTTTTTTGCAGACTTCATTGAAGAAACTACACAGAGACATCAGACGAGGCAACTTGCAGTGAAACGAAATAAACCAAAACGTCAAAAATCTCGTGAGTTGATTCCCCATTTTAAAGAAGTAAAACACCAGTACATTATTTTCCAAGGTCGTCAAAGTTTGCAAACAATTGTATCAGACTAATGGAGGCATTTTGGGCTTGCTGCCCAGGTGAGCTAAAAGAGCAAATTTTATCATTGTTTTCCCACGAAAAGCTTCTGGTGTTAGTTGTTTTTTGTCTACACGTCTAGTGCTTTTAAACAATTGTTAGCATTTTTTAATTTTAGAAAGACAAATAAAATCAGTAGAGAACCTAGAAAACGCATCAAATATGGGAGAGGAAAGTGTCACATGTCATGTAATCACATATATTAACTATCATTATCTTGTGCAAGGCCTTTAGCCTGAGATTGATGATGTGCTTCAGGCGAAATTTAGAAAAAAAAATCGTGCACACTTAAATTCCATATATTTCGCCTTTAAGCTAATTTCAGTTTAAAAATCAGCTAATTAATGTCCAATTTTTAACTACCATTTCTGTTTCTTTTTTTATCTGTTATGCTCATGTTTCATTCAGATGCCGTTTCATCCTGCACAAAACGAAGTACCTCCCTTACATAAAAACGCAAGTGGAATGAAGTTGAGATCAGAGCTATAAGAACCTTAGGTTGTGTCCTAGCACTTCGCCTACCAGGAAAGTTGGAAATCAAAGAATTGAAGAGCAAGTATCCTGTACTTAATGCCCGTACATGGCGCAATATCAAAGATTATATGCGAAATAATAAAAAAACTCTTCTTAAATATGCAAAGTATTAAATTTGTGATATTCATTATTTGTTACATGATCATATAATAATTGAACTCCCAGAAAGTGACATTTATCTCACCTTGTCAGGTAGAAGCGAGCATTTCTTGTAATGAATATTTCATTAGTACACTTCTATAAGTAGTACACACATCATTAAACAAATGTTGATGGCATTGTTAGAGACAATTCCTTGTAGGTCTCATAAAGCATTGGGATAATAATTTGATTGTCTTACAAGTATTTTGTTGCCCTTTTTTCAAACTGGAGTTGAATGTACTCACCCAGAACCTTTTGAAAGAACCTCTCTGTTTTGCAAATGACTTCCTTTCTTCTTATCTTTCACTGGATGCAGTTATTTGTACCAGTTCCCCTCCCTCACAACAAGAACAAACAAAAACAAACCCTTAAGAAGTTTATGATACCTTATCTACAAATGAAACTCTAATAATTGTTACAGTTGTACAGATTATTTTCTAAATTTGTTTTTAAAAGTTACTTGTTTGATTAGGTAGTTATGTAGAAAATAAGCGATTAAGTTGTACAAGTCAAAGAGTGGTTGCTTTCAAGTTTTTCCATGAAAAGGAATTCTATCAATGCCACATGAGTTTGTTGACCTAGTAAACATTTAATATATATATCATAAATATATACAGTGCGTCCCAGATAAAACGAAACCGATAATTATCGATGTTTTATCATAACTTAATCACAATTATAATTGATAAATGACACATATTTGAAAAGCTTAGATCCTCCTCTTTCATTTGATGCAACTCATAATAATGCATATTTCACGCATGAGTGATTAAAATCAATTTGAAGAGAGTAAAACAAAAAGTCATTTGGCGGACGATATCTGAATTTCTAACAGAAAATCACATTTCTAGAAGGTTGAGTTTTTGCCCTTTCAAATGTCACCTCAATCAGGAAAAATGAGCTAGGAATAACAAAGTTCTGTTTGTTTAAAGTAGTGCTTGCATTTCCATAATTTGATTAAACGAATTCGTTTTCACTGGCTGCCTGCCGTATCAACAAACGAAATTAACAAAAGACTTAACTCCATTTCGTTGACAATCAGCCATAGACGAAAGACTTCATGCATGGCTGATTGTCAACGAAACGAAGTTAAGTCTTTTGTCAATTCTGCTTTTTGCTACGGCAGGCAGCCAGTGAAAACGAATTTGTTTGCTAAAATTATGAAAATGTAAGGGCTACTTAAAACAAACAGAACTTTGTCATTCCTTGCTCATTTTTCCTGATTGAGGTGTCATTTGAAAGGGCAGAAACTCAACCTTCTAGAAATGTAATTTCTGTTAGAAATTCAGATATCGTCCGCCAAATGACTTTTGGTTTTACTCTCTTCAAATTGATTTTAATCACTCATGCGTGAAATATGCATCAAAATGAGTTGCGTCAAATGAAAGAGGAGGATCTAAGCTTTCTAAATATGTGTCATTTATTAATTATAAATGTGATTAAGTTATGATAAAACATCGATAATTCTCGGTTTCGTTTTTTCTGGGACGCACTGTATATATGTATTTTCTCTTCAAAGCCAATGACTCAAATCAAATGCCGCTTACACCAAAATGTAGATGAATGGAGCATCCAGTTTATATCATAATTGTACAGTACATGTATAATGATAAAGATACATAGCCTAGACATACCACATGGTCACTTGCCTTTTAATATTATTCACATGGTTGCAATAACAATCCTAGGATATATTCTTTTATTACGTTGCTTGTTTATTAATTTTCCTACTCACCTGTAAGTCTCTAAGAGAACAGGCTCCTTCCTATATTCAGAATCTAATGCACCCTTATACGAAACCTTTCCACTTGCCTTGATATCCCAACAGCACAATCTTCTTCAACTCCCGAAATCCCAGACTAAGTACTATGGTAACTGCATATTCAGTGTAAAGGCCATTTCCCTTTGGAACAGTCTCCTACAATACAGCCGTGAAGCCGGTTCTCTCTAATCACTCAAAAATCTTCTAAAATATACGTTTTTCAGTAAATGTTATTTAATTATTCAATATAATTTCAGCTATGACATTTGTTTTATATCCCATATTATAATTATATTACTCTTCTGTTCTTACAGTAATCCTATTTCTATTATCAAATTGAAGGATATGTTTCTTTTTTCTTTCTTTTTTATTCAGTTTGCTTTGGAAAGTGCGTAGAGGCTGTTTATAATTAATGTTTGATAACTTTTCCTTGGTTTATTAGTTTTAATATTTCTTGCATCTTTTGTATGCTTTTTGTATCTATATGTAAAGCAAATAACGATCCTTTATATTATGCGCTATTATATATGCATATTATTAGTACACATGTAGTTTGTGTATTCAACTGTTAAGCTATTACTTTTACAATTCAAAAACTTCTTCGGCATTTCAAAGATGTTAAAAGTTTTGTTTGTTTTAAAATAGCCTTGAGTTGTTACCTCTTATGTATAATTATATGATTGCATCTGAAAGGCTTACATTGGCTGTATCTTAATGTCGTTACATGAGAATGTTATTAATGTACTTGAAGATCAAACGATCTTCTTTGGGATTTAAATTTTTTTACAAGTCTTGTTTGTTTTAAAAGTGTCTTGATCTGGTACCTCTTATGTATAATAATTTGATTGTATCTGAGGGGCTCATCTTAATGTCGTTACATGATAATGTTATACATGTACCTGAAGATCGTGTAACATTGAGGCAGCATTCTGACATGATAAACAGAGATGAAGCCGTCTTTTCTATTCATGACCAACTACCAAGTTTTCAAGAACCTTGTTCGTTTTGTAGTTTACATTCCGCAGGTATAATTTATTATCGTTGATAAAGATTTGGGGTTTCAATTGATTGGTAGTATGAGGGCAATTACTGTAGGACCATGATAATCCTGTGAATTGTGTTACCAATACCATTTTGTTACCCTTTTAAGTGTTCCATTGTGTTTAACTTTTTTTGATTAAATGGTTGTTTCAATTGTTATAAAGAAACGTAAAATACTGTATGACTAATGTTTTACACTGTTTTCTAAGGTTGTGTCGTCAGAACTATTATCACTGTAGAACCGTTAACCAGGCCGATTAGACAATCACGCAAAGAAAAAAAAAGGGGGGGTCCTAACCTTGCCGTTATACCAGGGTACAATAAGAGGGAATCCCCCCCCCCCCCTTAAACAAAATCTTGTAAGGGCCTACACCAGTACTGCACGACTTTGAGTGAATTGTAGCACTGGCTTGTGATATCTGAAGTCTGACATCTTGGATAAATTGTCATGAGAGTGTCGAGATGATGAGTGAGTAGTAAATACCTCAATTTTTAATATGTGCATGTATTGATATAGAAGAGACAGAGAAACAAGACAAAAAAAATAATTATTTCTTCTTTATTTAACACAAATGCACAATGAAAATCAGTGACGACGGTTAGATTAACGTGCTCATTGGTTTCATATTCATTCAAATATTTATACCTGAATTTGTTTATGGGTCAACATTTTCAGATGTCTTAGGAAATTTTGTTTTAAAGTTAGCATCACATTTTATCATATGACCTCATTGACCTGTCTTAATTAGAAACCCTTGCTTCCAATGGCAAATTAATACAATACCTCTCGTCGGTTACCTTTGGACATAAAAGTACTGTATGTCACTAGGAAAATCAACAAAATATATGTTTTCTGAGCCCTTTGAAAATTGATAAGTAATTGTCCTCGGTTCCCAAGGAATGTTAAAGTAGGCCTACAGTATGTGTCCTCAGTTTCTAAGGAAAAGGTAATACAAGACTTATACAAAAATACATATAGTGTCCTCGTTTCCTATGGATTTCAATAAATTATGTGTCCTCGGTACTAGGACATTGTAACAGTATGTATCCTCGGTTCCTTAATAAAACTGATACAGCAACGGTCCTCGGTTCCCAGCAGAATTTATGAGGTATGTCCTCGGTTCACTGAAGAAGTTAGTAAAGCATGTGTCCTCGGTTCCGTAGCAAAGCTTATACACCATACAATGTAGGTCCTCAGTTCCTAGCGGAATTTATGAGGTATGTGTCCTCGGTTCACTTGGTATTTTAGTACAGAAATGTGTCCTCGGTCCTCATGGGGGAATATTATACAGTGTGGTGTCCTTGTCTCAATTGATATGTTATACAGAATGTATTTGTCCTCGGTTTCAGTGGAAAAATAATAGCCAGCTCATAAAAAGCTATATACAGTATGTGTCCTCGATTTCCATGGGGAAATCGCTTATAAGTGGGTGTGTCCTCGGTCCTCAAAGAAAATAATAAGGAGTACCTGAAGTTATGTGTGTCCTTAGTTTAAATGAAAGTATGAGAGGTCCTCGATTTTTTCAAAGTTTAAAATAGAAGTCTCAACGACCAAATAAAATACTTATAACATTAATTGTGATCTGAAAACATCTTTATTTTGTCGTATATCCTTTAAGAAAAAGAGTCATCGGTTTGTATGGTTCACCACATGTTCCCCGTTTTACACCATGAACGTGTATGTGTGTGTGTGTGTATGTTTATATATCGTGTATGTGGGTGTGTACAATGTTGCCTTCAGCATTTATACTCCATTTATCAGTCACTTACCACTACAATATAGCTTGCTTCAGAACAATATAAACCGACGACCTTGGAATCAAACTTGACTTAGAACGAATTATCAATCTATTTTAGTAGGCTCGAATAGAATGCGGTAGATACATTACACCCGGTTGCTATGGTGATTAGAGATAGGTAAGCAGATTATATATGAGAAAATGAAACTTGATTAACCTCGAGTACAAACATTGGATGGCATAAAAGCAAAGGTGCTACATTATCAGGCATGTTGATCTTAAAAGGGTAGGAGAGAAACGAATAAATTGGATTAATATGATCACGTGACAATTTGCGTTTAGAGGCTATTTCAGTCTCGATAGTTTCGAGGTTAACCGGCGATATACCCTTTGTTGTCATGTTTTATATTTGTTTATATTGATTTGAAACAATCGCAAAGGCTTTCGCGGAATCAACTCAAGGGTAATTCAAGTATCAAACAGAAATCTCGTTCGGATTACGTAATGCACCATTGTAATGTTAATAATAATAATACATAAGATTTATAAGGCGCCAAATCCACTTGACAGTCAAATGCTCAAGGCGCAGCTTGTGCAAAAGATGAAATACGTACATGATACATACAGACATGAAAGGTTATGGTAATCAATTATAAGCTAAATTAAACAGATATTTCTTGAGATTGTTTTTTAACAATGTTCGCTCATTTGAAAAGCTGATGGCCAAGGATATCAAAATTGCCTTATTTTGACTTATCGAAAGTTTCTGCGAGCGTTTTTATTCAGAATTGAGTATTACAAAAAAAAAATCTTTGACCATTCCTGTAATTCATTGTAATTTTGTGTCCTCCATCGTACGATAGCATATACGACCATACACTAGTAAGCATCATGTGCATGAATGTACGTAGGCCTAAAGGGCATCATTACAATTAATTTCCAATAATACCAAGATATGAGCACGTTGCACATTTCCTGCCTTTTAACGATCGGATTATGTTTCTTGGACTCAGATCAACCATGCAAAGAGTTGCGAGTGCCATCGACCTGTTGGCAATGAGTTGGATAAGGGTATGTTTATGCTCAGTTTTGAAGGCAGAATGAGCGATTTGAAACGCTCATCGTAAACGCTCATCGTAATCGCAGTTCCACGGTGTACTGTTTATGCTCACTAGCTCCTCCGGGCATGATTGCCAGAATCATGCCTGGAGGAGCCAGAGAAGTACAGTGCAGAGTCTGCAGCTTGATTCGCACACCTGCACTGCGCATGCTATACGTTGACCCCATTTAAACGCGTTTACAAATGATTGTGCGTTTATGCTTCCCCAGAATCGCCGATCGTAAACGCACCTTTTTGTGAGTTTACGATCGGCGATTACGATCGCCGTTTTTCGGTGATTCTACAAAAAATGAGAAAGGACGCAACCGTGTTTTGAACTAAACGCGTAACAGATGCCTCATTCTGGCCAGAAAAAGTTGAGCATAAACGTACCCTAAGGTAGTGCTAATCGATGACTTGTATGTCAGTAGAGCAATTCTACGAGGGCGGTAACAAAATTACGTGGACATTCCTTTTTCTATACTCATTCGTCAGATTGATTAGTGCTATACGTTGCCAATATGTGATACAACAATTGTTGTCAAAGGATAACCTTGTTAGCTATTTTCAAATTAAATCTGATATCAAGTAGATTTTAATAGAAAGGGCAAACGAGAGATACGGATCAGTGAAACCTTGACGAAAATCCGATAACCATTAGGTTATGAATAATTAAAGATGTAATTAATCAAACGCCACTTGACAACTTGATGACGTACCTATGCTCTGTAATAACAAGTTTAGAAATTTCCATTTTCTCTAAAGCACATATTCAATTTCACATGCACCCTGAACATTATCATTGAACATATGTTTCTATTAGATTCCTTTATGAAATATATATACTCCTTCATCAACAAGAAACACAAATTATAATCATGAAAATACTTCTACTACTACTACTACTACTACTCATACTAATACTACTAATACTACTATTACTATTACTATTACTACTACTACTACTACTACTACTACTAACAAAAACAAAAACAAAACAAAAACAACAATAGTAATAAACATCAAAAACAATAAAGAATAATTATAATATTGAGCTTTCGTAAAGCTCTCCTGTCTGTCATACGAATGGTAATTTATGACGATTTCATTACAAACAAACCTGGAAGATGCTCGAAAGGTACGTAACGGAATCGCCAGTTTGCGTTTGATAGCTAACAATTTCAAAAGTGACCTCCTCTCTATAAAGGCCATCTATAGTGACCATTTTTTTTGTCTCCCTTGATAAAGAAATGTTGTAGAACTAGAGAGGCCACCTGTCTACAGTGGCCATTGTTTCTGTTTCCCTTGGGCGACCGTAATAAACAGGTTTTACTGTATTACAATACATTTTTAAAGTAGGAATGTCGGTAATAACATTGAGTTGAATTAAGTAGATTTTATTGGTTTCATATTTTACACGCAGATTCAATACAGATACAAAATATACCTAAAAAGACATATTGTTTCATAATAAAAAAAATGATTATAGTAATTATTTAGACTTCAAAATTACATATCACCAAATATGTTTGACAACTATTATCATCGAAAATAATATCGCTAGTGACATTCGTTTGTCTCGCAATGTATGGTCAACAAGGGATCTAAAAGATCACGACGTTTCGTGTGCCGCTGCTACACATTGCGAGACAAACGAATGTCACTAGCGATATTATTTTCGATACTATATCCGCAATGAGTAATATATTTAGCAATAACTATTATCATGTTCAAGGAAACCCAGACAAGAAAAGTACAAAACTGTGAAATATGCAAGAATCTATTATAGAAAAGCATGGCTTGTAAAGAATAGGTTCCTGGGAGACGTGGGAAAATGACGTGGACAGAATATATTAACTTTAGAGAGACGTACATAATCAAAATGTAAGAGGGTAGTAATTTGACAAATAATTGTTTAAGAGTTCAATACAATTTGGGACAAATACAGAAAAAAGAAGAAGAAAAAGAAATACACTAAAAGGAAGATGATTACATTCTGAGAAAGAATTAAGCATATCATCTGTTTCCACTTTCAAAAAATGATATCCCTCAGAATATTCAACATTATTTTGTGGACTATCCTTTGTGATGAAGGCATTTCTTAACCCATAAATCATGGCTGAAATATTTGAACTTTCGAATTATCTTGTGTGGTTTCTTCTAATGTGGAATTAGCACTAATGCATGCTCTAGGGTAAGGTCATTTATATTAATGGAAGATGGAATTAATCGCCAGGGTAACAATTTAAAGGGTTAAAGACCATTTTCGAACTGAAATATGAAATGGATGAATTATATATCAACGGAAAGCTTATAAGCCATAGATTACAATATATTGATTATATGCCATTTTAGTGTCTGTCCGAGGAGTATCAGCTCTCTGAAAACTTAAAATCTAATGCTTTGAAACTGGGAAGTTGTCGACCTAAAAACTTGCTATCGACTTGATGACATCATCTTATGTGGAGTACGCATATTTCCAATGATATTGAATTTATTAAGCACGGCTCATCTCCTCAGCTATATAGTGAACCGATGGGGTCCACATAATTATGTCGTCACTGTAATTTTGACCACTGTTGACCCGCAATTTGAAGGGGTGCGGAAAATGAGGTTTTGATTTAATTTTGTGCAATAATGAAATGGTAAACACTTTCTATTCCTGAATATTTGTATTCTACATTCATTCAGTTTTCCATTTATATCAAGTTGTATTTTCATCGGATAGGGTCTTTATTCTTTAAGTTTCTATATTGTAACTTAGATTTTATCAGGGCCTATCATATTGGCATAGGCGTTAGGATGTACATAATCTTTGGGAAAATATGTCACTCCCATACTGAAGAAAAAAATAGTATAGTTTTTTCTGCTTGTGGCCAATTCAAGAACCATGATTATAGTTAAAGTGCGGAACTACTCCACATAATTAAAGTACGTCAATCCAAATTCCATTTGTTAGCTTGCAATGAGAAAAGCAACGAGAAATGAAAACAGCAGACAAAACCCATACGCCTGAGGAGCTAATGCTTACCCGGTCATAAATGAAATTACTTTAGGAAAAAGGATAGCAGATGAATTTCAATACCGATATAATATAAATGATTTTCAAAAGAATTCAATAACGGGGTTTAATTTGAGAAGCGTGCACTAGCTTGTGGCTTCAGGGTTTTGTTTTGTGACAACACCTTTATCTTGGTGATAAACTCCTCTTCCCAGGTCTCACCGATGAGACGGACACCATCTATTTTGGTTCCTTTGTATAATAATTTCCACAGGAGCACTACATCTTACGATAACATGAATTACATGGACATTGAAAAAAAAAAAAATGATGATAATAATAAGAAAAAACGACAAAGAACAACGACAACCAATGCATGGGGATTGCCCAAAAGAAATATCAATTTCTATTTAAGCCTTTCTTCATTGGTTAAAACAAAAACGGTTACCCCCACCCCAAACAAAAAATACATACATACATACAGATACCAGATAAAAGAACTGAATGTGGCAGGAAAAATATCAGTCAAAATGATACGCTATAGGAGGTATATCAAAAAAATAACGGTGTAACGCATTCACGAATGGGCTCACAGAAATATCAATACATCAATATTTTCAAGAAAATTGCTCTGGCAAATTCGTGATTAAAAACAAAAACATGTGATCTCAGTACACTTAGTTTAGGGAGAATATACTGTCAGGTATGTCGTGAATGCCATGTCAACTCTTGACACGAAAGCAGATACAAACCGAACAAAAATCACATTGCGACAAATGGCAAATAATAGCTGGGTTTTGAAGTCGGTTTGGAGGTGTGACCGAGGTTTTACTGGGTGATGAGCGCTCATTTTACACAGTTACACCGACGAGACTGTGATGAGACTGCGACGAGACCGCGATGAGACCGCGACGAGACCGCGACGAGGTTGGTTTGAAGTCGGAAAGAAGTCAGTTTTGGCGGCGTTTCCGAGGCTTTACTCGGCGATCTCCCCAGTCAGTCACATCGATGAGACCTATATGAGACCGACGACGTAATCACAATCATCGTCATGTGACGGCCGCAGCCTACATAAGTTCACTATTGACGCCACTCACTCTTTTCAATCGTTACCTTAGGAATGTATTTTAACTTGAGATTTAGACAACGGGCAATTATATCCATGGTAATGTGGGGGCGTCAGGCCCCGTTTGGGCACGATTATTATGAAGACCGGCGACAGAACGAATAGAAAACTACAATACGACGAATAGCCAAGAATATATGGGTTCGGAGCCCGTTTAAAGGTGTGACCATAGTGTGACTGGAGTAATCTTTTGAGCCTGTTCATCAATAGGGACTTTTGTTTGGTATAAGTTCAAGATCAAGATCAAGGGTGGACCATGGTCTCCCGACTGCCATCAATAGGGACTTTTAGATTTGCACGAAGACAATGTGGATTGTTACGGTCGACGTCCTTTTAATACACTGCATTGAATGGACGTCACACGTATCAGTCCACGCAAATCTAAAAGTCCCTAATATCCTGCCTATACGATCATGAGACGCGATGATAATTGACGCTACCTACCCGCAGGATCACTTCCCTACTCCATAAAAGTGATCCTTTAATTGTTAAAGGGGGAAGTCCACCCTAATATTAAGTTGGTTTTAATAGAAGCAGAAAAATGAGAGAAACAATTCAATGCAAGTTTGAGCAAAGAACGATTACGAATAAGAAAGTTACAATCTTTGCACGTGCGATCAATTGAAATCAAATTATCAACTCTGTGACGTAACTTGCGGGGTCTCCTTCGATTTTGGCCCTGTACTAGTAAAGTTAAATTCAAAAATATTTTAGATCATACATTCACCCTAATTTTGTTTATTGCAAATACGTTTCTATACAACCCCTGCATGAAACAAAAATTATTCCATCATCAATAACTGAGAAAATGAAAGTTCATGAAACCTTCTGTATACAAACCAGATTGGAGAGGTGCTTGCAAGATACGTCATCACAGCGTTGCCAATTTGTGTTTCACTAATGAAAGCTTCACAGTTCATAATTTTCTTATTTCGAATCGGATATTGCTCAATATTTCAATGACTTGTTTCTCTGATTGTTCTGCTTCAATTAAACCAACTTAAAGGTAAAAAAAGTTTTTGGTATGGGGTCATGAATTTGGTTCAAATGAACATATTGGAAGCATATGTGATCTTACAATATTCAGTGGTCGTTGTCGCGGTTGAAATCGAGTCTAAAGTTATGAAATTGTCAATAATAAACTTTTTATGTTGTATAGCTCCCTCTCAAGGTCAAGATATTAATTAAGCTATAAAACAATGTTTCTTGACTAAAATCGACCGATTTGCTATTCCCGTTTGGAAATTATATATCACAACTACCTATTCTGTGATTTTCATGGTCGCAGCTACCATTGTACGGCCGTAGGCGCTATTTGAAATTTACCAAAATTTACTGGGAGCACCGGTAAATTTTTATATTCAATTTTTCTCAAAAGCAGAAGTGTTTTAGGGGCTAAATTTTTTAGTGCCCTTAAAACTTCCACAGGGGCATCCAAATATATCAAAATTGTAAAGAATCACTATCCACCCAATTTTCGAAATTTCCCAAAACTTTGTATTACCTTTAATATCAGGGTGGTTTTCCCTTTAATGATGAATCATCGTAGGGATATTATGTTTTGTCTGGAGTGGACTTACACAAAAAAGAAAATCATTTATTCTTTTTCATCTCAAGTTTTTTAAATTATATTTTGTTATACACCGCATTTACACGGTACGCGGTAACCATGGTAACATAACGATGGAATGACGGGATCCCTCCTTTTGATGAGCTCCTTGTCTGGCATGAAATATGGTAATACGGGTAGTTAAAGATTATACGAAAGCAGACCACAAGACAAGGAAGAAACTAGAAATGCAATCGTCTCATAACGATGTGCGTGCAATGACGCCATGTTTTTACGTGTCAAATGAAAGAGCTTCTCTCGGACTATCCAGAGCAATTTGTACGAAGTCTGTAGCTTCTGTGATGTTAGAGATAGATAGGGCGAGAGAAAGGCCTCAACAGTGACCTTGATGGGATGGTAGTGACTATGCCTACGAAGTTTGAAAGAAATTGGGATAGGGAAAGAACCTAGAAAGGGCTCGCAAGCACTGCGTGCAAAAACTAGCGGGATTTGGTGCATGTTCGTCATTGCAATAAAGATCGTTCTGGGAGCCAAAAGCGTGAACCCGATATGTCCCATAGACAATGCGTGTAATGCATGGGCGGAAAACCTACAGGATCTGTATTATGACCAGGGTTAAATTGTTTTTTCTCTCTCTCTTGATGTCTCTTTATGGGCCGTATTTGGTATCATTAGAAAGAAAATTTCATGGTTGTTATTGTAAACCACTCTTTTTTTTTCTATGATAATCCTATCGAAACACGTGATGTAAAATAAATTTATAGTACAAAATGGCGTTTTTAATGGCCCCCTTGACGAATTTCAAAAATCCGGCCACGAGGTGCCCTGCGTACTGCAACTCGAAATGTCACTGCAAAATTTCAAGGAAAAAAAAGGATGTTTAGGGGGCGAAAGAAAGTCTGAGAAATGACGTCATAGCCGATACGTGTTATAATATTGGGCGGAAACTCGGCGGAAATCGTATAGTGACCCTTATTCAAATGTGATTTACTCAAAATTTTCTGTGTGAACATATACCATACTTGGTATCATTCGAAAGGGCACTTCATTGCGGTCAGTTTAACATCATTGTCATCTGCGCGCAATGTACTGCACGCATTATAGGCGCTATTACGTAATGCATAGCAAATTCATCATTTTTGGCGATAACTTTGCGCTGACATATTAGAATTTCACCCAAACTTGGCAAACAGTTGTCACGTATATGGATACATATATCTGCCAAGTTTCATTGATATAGGTATAAAGATCGCCATTTTCGAGCAAGTTGAAGTTATTTTGGAATTTTCTCGAAAATGGCGAATTTGGAGGGCATTTTTCTCAAATTTGGTCAGTGTTAGGGTATATAATTTTGTATATGGCTGGAAAGGGCATATCTTCAAGTATCTAAATCCAAAAAAGGGTACGGGTTTGCCAAGCCATTATGGAGATACGGCCACAGAAAGAAAGCCCATTCCCAGAATTTTAGAGGGCGCTATTTATGTTGTGCAAAGCCATTGGAGCGTGAAATTTAGCACGGCTATGTGCAATTATGAGATAAGGATAATGTGAGATTTAAACACAAAACGGAATTTATATGAGAAAGTTATGGCAGTTTTAGATTTTTAGGGGTTCATTTTTCAAGAATTTGAGAGATTTTTGACGGTGTCAGTTTCAGTTTTAAATTTTGAGTACGAAGATGGCATTTTGAAGGTCAAGTCATACGTCGCAGATGAAAGAACATCTCTTTGACTATCTAGAGGAATTTGTTACAAATGTGTAGGATCTAGGATAGTGGAGATAGGAAGGAAGAAAAAAAGGCCTTAAAATGGACCAGAAACAGACAAAATGGCGCCTGGATGTTTATGCATGACTGATTTCGAAAATCGAAAAAGTAGGTGACCTTGATGAAATGCTAGAGACTATGCCTATGAAATTTGAAAGGAAATAGACATAACAAAAAGCAAGCACTACGTGCAAAACGAATGGGATTTTTGGACGATAAGGAGAATATTAATGGGGCAGAATGTGAACGAAAACAAGGCAATGACGAAGGTCGTCATTGCAATTATGGGGATTTACAACAACACATGTACATACTGAAACCTTTATGAAGGGTTAATAGCCCTGTCGCACCGCCATACTGAATCCAAAATGAACTTATCGTCGACAAATCTCTAGTTCTATGATTGTCAGTAGCTACATTTTTCTTCTCTTTTTCCTTTCTCATTTTTTATTTAATGTTTTTGTGTTCTTCTTCCTCCTCCTTTTTTAACGTAGAATTATTTTGTAGTGCTAAATTAATCACGCTTCCACCAATGTTATCTAATCATCTAAATTGAAAGCGAATGTTTTCCTTTTAACCCACGGCCCTATAGAATACAAGCCTTTCTTTGCGTCTAGCTGATATGAATTGCTTTTGCATATTGCATATTTCCAATTTTAAGAATAGGCAATGTAAATTGATTCTGTATCACATCTTCGTGTATAGTTTTTTAACGGTATTTTGAAGAGAAAGACAACAACGTATGGAAAAAATAAGCTTCGAAACTTTGTTGGCTGTGTCGTCAGTGTAATTCGGGTATGAACGTGAAATAATACTGCTGTCCTTCGTAGACGAACTGGCCCATTTCCCCCTAACATATACGTAGCCTAGCAAAGGGGCTTAAATGAAAGCTTAAAACAATCACACTTTAGAGTTATATATATAATTAGGTAATTAACGCTTCAACATGAAATTGAATTTCTTTGATTACTTTCAACATGTAAAACCTGTTCGCAAAGACTTTACAGACACAAAATATAGGATAACATGTGTTAAAACCCGTTTGAAAATACTTTAAAAAAAAATCAACCTAATTTTATTTCAATAACCTCGTGATTCACCTATTGAGACTTGCAAACATTGCATCAACGTCTTACGTAATCACTACATGGTTTACATAGGCAATGCAACATAGGGTACTGAAGCAGCCCTTCAGTTGATCTTTCGAAAGTCTTTGTGATCGCGTTTTTATCACATTTACCCAGGCGAGCCACAATTCACACACCTTCCAACACCTTGTATCTTACTCCATCGGAGATGAAATTTGAAACGTGTCAGCTACACTTTGGGGCAAAAACTCGAATGTCATATCAACCATATAGAATTTCGACATATCAAATCAATAATCACATCATTTTTTCTCAGCAAGTCTTAGACAGTTTATATAATATGTTGATATTTTCTAAATCTGGAATACATATAAACTCTGATATGAACGGAGGGCATATAATTTATATGCCCTACTTTTCTAAAAAGATACGATTTGATTTAAGAGAGAGATAAAGAGAGAGAGAGAGTGAGAGAGAGAGAATGTCGAATCATGTCATGGATAAGTGTTCAGTAATGCATACTACTCGACAAGGAGAGAGGTATTATAGCAAAGGGACGAATTTTAAGCGAACTTGGTATATCTTAATGTTTGAAAATATAGGGAGAGAAAGAAAGAGAGAGTGAGAAAGGGAGAGGAAGAGAGAGATGAGAGGGAGAGAAAGGGAGAGAAAGGGAGAGATGAATGGGAGGGAGGGAGAGAAAGGAATAGAGAGAGGTGGAGAGAGAGAGAGAGAGAGGGGGGGAGTGCGTATACTAATTTCAACAAAAAAAATATCGTTATAACAAAAATATATACATGCAATGCAGAAAATTACTAAACAATCATTAAAAAGAATATGATTGGATCTCCATTTGAAATATTTCCGATGTTGACTCCATTTTCTACACATTAGGCATACTGTTGTTGGTGTGAGCATTGGGTAAGATAGGTTTGAGTGAGGTGGGGCACGTGCTATCAAACTTTGTAGTACTTTCTTATAAACGTGAAATTTGAAATTCCTTCCTCAAGGCGCTCCAACATTACCCGGCTATGCTAGGCTGCCGATTCCGACGGTCACAGCATTTAAAGGAATTCCTTCCTACCGGTTCCCATTTAACACATGGGTGGAGAGTGGCAAATGTAGATCAATGTCTTGCCAAAGGACATTAGTGCCGCGGGGGGACTCGAACCGCGGACCTTGTGATCGACAGTCCGGGGACTATCCACTCGATCACGACACCTATGTCAGAGATTTATGATGCATATACCTATGCCTCTGATAAAATAATGTGACAAGTTATGTGTTTTATTTTTAATGATCGAAGGGGGGGGGGGGGGGGGGGCTTGCCGGTGAACTTGTCAAACCTTATGTAAAATCGAAGTTTTCAATGCAGGCAATACATTGTTTGACGTATTTCCAGACGTACATGTGCACATTCGTTTTATAATTTCCCTTCCCTGCCTACAAAACACGACACGAATCACTGGTCTCGACAAAACCCAATGTGGCAATGTTAATACGCGAGCCATCATATTTTCTTCTAGCAAAACGCCCAAGGCGAATGCAATGAAGCATTACTTGAATAAAAAGGCAACTTTATTACTAGAGCATATTAAATGTTAAAAAAGTAGAGATGCAGCAGAGGACGATTCTCGAAAAGATTTCCCTTTTCCCCGCAGTGTTTGGAAGAGGACAGCTGTCATAGCGGGAATGCCGCTGCATGTCGCGGGTAAGTTTGGCGTTGGACCGTGAGAGATCTCCCCGTGAACTGTATTGATTCCCTGACAGGAAAGCAGCAACATCTGGCAATGCAGAGAGTTCTCCAGGCAATCAAAATCACCATGCAACCTTTAAAGGCATCGTTTAACAATGTCAAATATACGTGTTATCAGTGTCTGTGATATGGTAAAATAATATTGCGCTTCAAAATGGTCATAAAGTGCCTCAAAAAAGTAAAAATCTTTGAGTGACCGGTTTTACCATACTCATTTCCCCCAATAGACATCAGTGTTATAAAAACCGTTAGGAAAAGGAATTTTTAAATTTCGATTTCCAATCATAAATATCTTGATAATCAGACAGGCGATCGGCTTGTAAAAGTCATGGAGTTCCTGAATGACCTAACGGTTTATAATTATCATTGCAGCATGAGCTAAATCCAGGATTTTGTGTCAGAATCTGAGACAAAGTTACCCAATCCCTTTAATACAGAGATGCAGTTGCGTTCAGGTCATGTCTGAAGGAATTGCGAAAAATATCGAATACGATGTTGTATAACGTGAGATTTTAGAATCACCAATATGATAACAAGTGAACTCATGCAGGCTCGCTGAATGTCACAAGCATTGTATACAGAAGTGTGGCATGATCGATTGGTTCACATACTTCATTACTTCATCACATACTTCATTACCTCCTTCCGTATCTGAATTATTTACTGTATACTCTATGTTGAAATAATTGTTACATATATCATGTAAATATACATTGTGTTTTATATTGTGCTGTTGAGAAGGAAATAAATGTTAATAAATACAAAATACAATACAATACTTCACATTACTTCACATACTTAATACTCATTACCAGGTCCCTCGGAGAGGACCTGAAGCCGTCGGTCCTCTCGTTGCTCACTAACGAGCATTTATGCTTTCTAAGTATTCAGGTAAAATAACCAACACCACACATTTTTAAAACATATTTTGGCATATTCTGGTGCGTTAAGCTATATCAGATTATTAAATGAACGTTTTTAAAACATGTATTTAATTTGGAAATTCCATTGACCTATTTCTTGTAAATGATCAAGGATGATTCTTGAATGATCAGTTATTTCATGGGGATACCAAATAATTTGTATTTTACCTGTTTATATGCTTGTGTATTTATCTATTTTATTTTTTATGTTGTTATTTGTTTTACTATTACCAAACAGGGCCTCATGGAAGACCACCAAATTGGTGATATGTGCCACCTGTATAAATATCTAAAATAAATAAATAAATAAAATAAATAATAAATATGAGGGCATTATTTTCAAGAAAATCCTAGTCAGGAGATATTCTTTTGCAGGACATTTTTCCACACGAACATAAAAAGAATTACAAAAAACAACAACTCATAAATGAAATTTCACTTTCCCCCAAACCCAGTCTTCTCTTTGATATAATCAGCAGAGAACTACTGTAAAGACGTTAATCCTATTTAAACGATATGAGCTAATGTCCCTGTGTCTGCAGAGGCCACCCTTCTTTTTCCCTCCATACACTGTTTCGAAACGTCAAAATAATGCTACTTCTTTTCTCTAACAGGGCACCACAAATTAGTTTGATAAATCTAAAATGTTACAGTGACGTACAGTATATGGTAAAACATGCCATTGGGTCCCCCATTTTTATTGTTCAAATATTAAGTATCTGTAACAAAAGAAGAAGAAGAGAATCAGTTCTTCGAGAGAGATCATGCTATGCCTCAGATTTGCATTAGAATATACAGTCATGTGTAAATTGCAATAAAAATACTATAGTCTATTGTTTAAAGATACCAATTCGGCTAGTGTATGACTTACTCCAGAAGAATTCTCGCAGGACCATTTGGCGTTCCACAATATATTTATATTTTGTTTTCATATAAAAAAGGAGATATTGTTTGTTCTTGTTCATATACACGTCATATAGTTATTTTGATGCAATTGTGTTCATTCAATTGCTACTTGAATAATAGCCTATCATCGTTTTCTTCATTGTAGGCCGATCGATTGTTTTTCCTTGATGTTTATGTTTTGATTGGCAAGCATGCCCTTCACCTCAATATGAAAATAGTTTGAGAGGCAATTACAACAATCAAACGTTTCAAACCATATGCCGGATCTCTGATGGCCATTAAAGAAAACAAAGGCTTAGCAGTAGATAATTGTTACGAATGGCATGACTACGCATTGTTTAGTAGGTCCATGATGATTGTACAAAGTCCCTAGATGTGGTGTGCGCGAGTGTGGGTGTATGTATAGCTGCGCGTGTGTGTAAAAAAGAAGTGTGTGCTTGAGTGTGATGAGAGCGGTAGTGTGAGAATGAGTTACGGATATTGGGGAAAAGAGAGAGAGAGAGAGAGAGAGAGAGAGGGGGTGGGGTGGGCAAGAGAATGATGAGAAACAGGTAGATGGATAGAACGGGAAAGAGAGAGGGAGAGAGAGAGAGCGACAGAGACAGAGAACTGAAATCGATATTTCCCATGCAGGAAAGAGTGAGGAGTGAATGAGGGGGAAGTCAGTGAAGAGAGAGAGAGAGAGAAAGAGGGGGTTGGGGTGAGTATGAACGGTGGAATAACAAACAGAGAGAAAAAACGAAAGAAAGAGATCGAGGAAAGTACTGTATCATAATATATTGATCGGATGAAAAAATAACAGAGAACTGAATAAATTATGAAGGAGAACAAGGAAGAAATCAGAGGTAGACGAAATGAAGACAAAATTGACAGAAGGTGTCTGACTTGCTGATTTCATCTTCCTGGGGTCAATGTCATTGTTGATGACCATGCTGATATCAATCATCAGCTCACGGTAAAATATCAAAATATCAAATTATGATTGCTCATCAGGAAGAGAAACAAAGATATTTTTCCTCTTTTGCATGGCAATTTGGCCAATTTCCTGTCTAAAATTTAATTCATAAATCGAATTGAATCGCATTCTCAGCAATTTCAACGAATGCAATTATTCAGCAAAGATCGATGCGTGTACTAAATCAGTTTTTCAGAATAGGTTTCGGTCAAGAATGTTTCTATTCATAATAACATGGGCTAATGCGATAGAATAAGTTAAAAGTCAGACAAGGAATGCACTTATTCAGTTTGAAGTTGAATGTTAAATTTATAGTTATATGATCTACAGTAAATATGTCATAATACAAATAACAAAACTAATAATGAGGGAAGATGTCAATCCTACCTACCATAACAGAATAATGATCATCGGTTTTAATAGACAAATATACATTGGCTAAATCATATAGGGTATGTTAATGCACAAAGCCTAATGGCAGATTTCATTCTCATATATATGCTATTGGAAACACATCGGGCCCTTGAACAAGCTGCTTGTAAAGAAAATAATCCATTGAATATATTTTTTTTATAAAATCGCTAGACTC
The DNA here is from genome assembly GCA_035222895.1 of Strongylocentrotus droebachiensis. NCBI lineage: Eukaryota > Metazoa > Echinodermata > Echinoidea > Camarodonta > Strongylocentrotidae > Strongylocentrotus > Strongylocentrotus droebachiensis. Next base: position 582,645 of record JAVYIG010000113.1, read on the forward strand.
AAACTATATCGGTATCTCTCGGACCACCTGTTTGTATCGCGGTATTCCGTTTTAGTCAGTATTTTAAAAGAACAATGAATATATAGATTACCAGGCGGCAATGATATTCATGGCATAATAGACCAGTTCACGGTTATCACATTTCCCAAATGATTGGTCGTTTGAAGTGGCAAAATATTTTTAAAAAATTGTTGAAAAAACGTGCTGGAAAATCACGTTTGATGAAAACTGCAACATCTCTTGTTTGCGAAAAGAGAACAGTGAATAATCGTTAAATGGGTAAAAGGTAAATGGTGAAACGATAAAAAGATCTACGTAAAGACAATCAATTTTTTTTTGAATTTGTATATAATCTTTGTTATTTTCACTTTATTCATAAGTAATTGTAATTCGTTTGCTTTTTTCACGTTAATGAATTGAAACTATTTTGTTATATGGCTGTGTTAAAAATAAACAGTTACAATTACTACCACTGGATACATGTACTAGTCTCAACCAGAGTCATCTAGACACAGAGTTTGGCCACCCTAGTTCAGTCGGTAACCATATGGCGTATTTGTGATGAAATAAAATATTATACTTAATATAAATAACATTGAACAATAAAATAAACACTTAACAATTTTAACGAGGTTCATTAGTTTTTACCGTATGGTTGTTCTCCAGGGTTTTTGTTATGCACTCTGTAGGTATTATTACCGATTGGGGTACATTTTCATATTCAATTTTTCTCTGAATCAGAAGTGTTTATGGCGCTAAATTTTCTAGTGCTTATAATATATCCACATGGGCATCCAATATATAAAAATGAAAAGGATCACTATCCGCCAAATTTTTCAAAATTTCTCAAAACTTTGTATTACCTTTAAGTCGTAAAGTTTATGTTAATTTCCCTATTTTTCCCTAGACCATTTTCTGCCTCCTCTTGTTAGGAAATTACCTGATATAAAAACGACAAGATACAGCGATCGTGTAAAAACACCAAACGTATATGTCGGCGTATGGTTGTTCATTCACCTGACTTTCGAGGAAGAGATTGAGAGTTCGAATCCCAGCCAGTCTCCATGGATACCTTAATTATCTCTCTGACAATTCTCATCTGCACATTTTCTCCTCACAATTCTCGACTGTCAACATCGCTTTTCTTGCTGCTCTGCACGATCTAATTAGTACTTTATATTTTATGAACTACGTGTTATTTTTTTGTTCGCCTACTCCTGTCATTAATTTAATGGTTACAGGGTTGTACCGAACAATAATCAGCACAACCATTCTACTATTTCTACCTTCGGTTTCTACATCCTTGATTACTTAATGAGCTTGTACATAGGCGAGTTTAAAGACCAAATCTCCCACTGAGTTTCTACATGTGTTATGTCCTGTTTCATATTGTATATTTGCATTATCCTGCATTAAAGGTCTTGAATTTACAATAATAAAATAAGTAATATTGTCACATAAAATTGGCCCAAAGTAGTGAAAAAAATCACAATCATCATCTATCTTCAACAACAAGGCGAAAGCTTCCAACCATATACATGTACTGTGGTGCTAATCTGTTATCTACCTTTTTTGCTGATTTTGTACCGCTGCGTGCGTGTGTGTGTATTGGGTTATTACAGACGTGTATCAATCAGATATGACTGACCATGATGACATCACTTTTCTTACATCTGATCAAATACCTTTCTTGCGGTATAAATGCATCCTTGTAAAGCTTCAATGCCAAAACACAATTAAAAACTGAGACAATTAACCAGAAATCCATTTAATTCTTCTTTCAACGTTCCTCTCATCATTTTTATTGTCAAACCAAATTATTAAGCGGCGGATCAAAAGCCAGGCACAGCGACACACCCCACGCATGCTCACTTTCGGAATGACAAGATCTTTGGGATGACTTCGATCTGTCTTTCATACGTGCAGTTAATGTCTAAATTAAAGACGCTGATACAAAAGAATTATAACGAAACCTCGTATAAAGAATTATCGTATAAATTCCAGGGTGTCCACACACAAGAAACGTCGTATTAAGAATCATCGTATAAATTCCAGGGTGTCCACACACACAAGAAAGTAATCACGAAACTCTACAGCGAAAGTCGTATAGGTGCGCAGTTTGCTTCTGCGGTCATGGAATGGAAGCGAAAATGAGAGGTGAGGTCTCCTTTCGCAAGAGGTCACGTTAAGCCCCGCCCAGTTATACCGCTCTAGCTCGACTAGTTGACACTAGTTACGTCCACACACAACACATTCCGTGATTAGGCGTGATTAGTTATACGTCGTATAACGAAACGCAGGTTTTTGCATCGTGTCGTTATACGACGTTTCGTTATACGACGTATAGTTAGTAAGCGTCCACACACAAAATGTCATCGTATAACTATCGCGAAACAGTATAACTATCCCGAAACGGATAACTAATCACGGCTATTCACGGAAAATGTTGTATGTGGACACGGGGTTAAACAGATCATTTACAGGACTGAAGGTCGTGATGTTTGGGTTAACCAAAGAGTTTCAAGATCCTGGGAATATAATAGTGTCCCTGTTTGAAATCAGTGTAAAAAGATAGTTTGTTCACATTGTCTTGTCCACATACTTGAGTCACAATGGTTTTGAAGGAAGTATCATTTAAAGACGCATATTGTAAGATGACGAAAGCATTCATTGACAGGAATGGAGGTCGAGCTGTTTGGGATTACCATACGTTGGGAACAAAATAGTTGCCCACTTTGAAATCAGTGTGAAAAATGGGTATGTTCACACTGTGCACAAACTATAAAGAACGTTCTAAAAACATTTGATATGTTCACACTATGCGTGCAAACGATGGTTCTCTGGTATTTATTATCATCATCATTATCACATCTACACAGGGGTTAGCTTCATTCACTTATCACGTGGGAAACTGTATACAAATTACATCCATAGCAAAATTAAATCCATGTGTACATGAATAGAACATAGTGGTAAGACATTAGTTTCGTGAGCTACAAAGTTTTGTACTCTTATTCCGCATTTGTAATTTCCTGTTTGGTAGTTGTTTAATTATTTTAGGTGATTTTTTTAAAAGAGGTTTACCACGTACGTCATATGAACGGTTGCTTGTGTGAGTTTATTTAGTACGAATTTGAATGACGGCAACACGTAAATTCAAGCTAACAGCAAAACAGATTCTTTGACAAATTTGTAGTGGGTAATCCACTGTGTATCATGATCACGTATAGCGAAATTAATACATGAATAAATGATTCAATTCCACTAATAGATTAGAACGCATGAAATAAAGTGTGTGTGCGTGTGTGTGTGTGTGTGTGTGTGTATGTGTGTGCGCGTGTGCGAATGAAGTATCAGATTCGGGAGGCAGGCAATACAAATGCAACCTGGCTTAAAGTACACATACATAATATACCCATAGAAAATATGCCCCGAACGGAATCAACCCCCTAACAAATTATAAAAAATAATAGAAAATATCAAATAAAATGAAAAAAGAAAGAAAAGCACAAAGTTATCGTGAACAATTTCGTGTTGCTTCACTTGCTTGGCAGAAAAGTTCGGAGTGAAAAAGGCAGCCTAACAGTTAAATAAACTTTGTCTTTCCCCCTTTGTTAATTGGCTCGTCAAAGTATATTTTGCGGACTCGTGCCTCTCCCAACAGCCCCTCCACCCCCGTCAGAGAATCCTGGAATCGCCAATCGTTGCCAGACACGATGGAAAAGAGAGAACAAAACATTTAAAGGCAATTTCAATGGCCTTGTAAGACCCATTGCAAATGTGCAAACATGAACATTGCAAATGTGCAAACATGAACATGGCTAATTACATAATCCGCCAATAGTCTGCATAGGCAATGCAAGTAGGCCTTGAAATTATCCTCGAGATGATTATCTTAAAGGTCTTCGCCATAGTGCTGAAAGTTCATTGCAGCTGCTCGCCTGTAAGTCGCCAATGATTCAATCTACCAAAAGCCACCATTTGTCCTTTTTTGTTGTTGCTCTAATATGAGTATGCAAAGTGCTATTCACCCAAGTAGACGATTTATAGCTGTAAGGCGATTAAGGTATGGTATCCTTAATCCGGCAATGACGTATCAATAAGTCGCCATGAGATGGATATCTTTTAACGCTTCTCTTCGGTTGCTGTCTGCTCATAAATCAGCGAGTCGTAAAACAGAATACGATGTTATATTATGTGGAAGATTTAGAAACTGTAGAAAGAACGATTTCTGTCACAAGAGTATATAAAAATATGCCGTTCTCGAAGAGTTGGAAATAGGAAACTATGAAAAACAATAACATGATCACAAAGACTTTTGCAAAAAAATCAACCTAAGGCGTTTTCAGTTCTCTCGTTCGTCATCCATTGAAATGTGCAATCATTACAATATGAAGAATTGCGTACTCCGAACGAAATTTTGATAGCTTATACAAAAGGAAATTGAAATTACTCTTGTTTATTTTTCGAAAGTCTTTGCGATGTGTTCAATGAGTAAAAGATGCTTCGTAAAGGTGTAAGAAATAATCCAGTAACATTTGACATGGCCATTTAGGAGAAATTTGTAAATCTTACCTCATTGCGGGGCATCATTCATTCATTGTTTGTATATCAATCATAACAAATACTGAAGAAGAAAGTTTGGACGTACCGATAATAACTCAATAAATTGGGCATCGTAAGAATTTTACATGTATTGTCATCACTTTCCTTGTTTTTTTGTTTTGTTTGAACAAAATGGCTCGCATGGGCTTCAAGAGTATCTTACCTGCGAAAATAGCCACGGTATATAGTAGATCCCAGCGGCGACTGCGATGGTCTTGGATATCCTGGTGCAGCGTTTGACGTGGAGACTTTTCATAAGATGTAGAGTTCGTTCCACCAGCTGCTCTTTCGAGAGCGACTTCTGGGGTTGTTCCTTGACGCACCGGCACCAGCACGAGGATGCCTCAACGTCCGTTGGTTCCACGAATGTTGGGTTTTGGTTCGAGAACCTCACCAGCCAGCGATTCACAAAATTCCGCACACCCAGCAAGAAGCCAATGTAGCAAAATAGACCCAAGGGTAGATGCGCACAGTTGATGGCCAGAATGAGTATCCTATGAACGCGGTAGTACTGGTTATGTAATCCGATGCAATAGTGTGTCCTGGACCCTTCCCGCTCCAGTTCGACCACGGTGTCGTCTGCTAAGATTTTGACGATGATGGGTGTAAAAGATAAGGGTATGGAAGTCAGCAATGCACACACCATGATGTACTTCATGAAAGCCCCGCTGAGTCTTGTTCTATACAAAATAGGTTTTCTGATAGCGATGTAACGGTCTAGGACCATTAAGGTGACGATGGAAGTTGATAGAAGCTGATAGAATGCCCACATGGCGTCAAAGAGCTCACAGATGATAGGTGATAGTGGTTCTGAAGCTAGATACGCGTAGGCGATGAGAGGGCATAAGGAGAGCGTGGAGACATAGTTCACGAGGGCTATACCACCGATCAGGATGTTAGGATTGAATACGTACTTGTAGGAGCGAACGACAAGAAGAGTTATGAAATTACTGATGTTGACAAGGACTGCGATTAAAATGATGATGGTAGCGTTGAGGATGCCGACACTTTCCAAGTTTTCACCTTCATCCAGCGTCGAGGGGAGCGCGGAGAAATTATCAACCGCCATGTCAGGCTATGCGCGTGAAAAATGAGCTAACGCGGTATAAAATCACCGATAAAACAGTAGCTGACGCGGTGAACTCGATGGTAGCTTCATATCAGAATTAGATGGGCGACCCGTGATTGAAGCAAAATACAATCGGAGCCATCATAAGTTCGACTCACTGGGCATGGAGCTAATGAACATGATTGATTCGGTGCACGAGACACTGGCGCTATGTAGAGCCGAGGATGAAGTGCTTAATTGTTTGTGGTGAAGTTGTAGGCACTACCGCTCGTTGATGGGTCGTACTGTCGTCATCATATTAATTTAGCGGGGCGCACGTTTCTCACGGTGACACAACTAAACCGTGCTTCTGCGAGTTCATGTGCGCTAACTTTCATATTAAAAGAAAACGCTTCGCTGGCAGCGTCATTGCTTTGAAGGACCCTTTTCTCATTTTATATCCTTTGCCAATATGGGCGGGAAAGGATTAAACACAAATCTGTATTGCACTTATTGTACATGTCATGGATTAGTGATTTCGTGTCAGGCAATAACGCTTGCTCCCTGTAATCCTATGAGAAAAATAAAAAACACATTAAAAGTTGCGGGGATGTTGTTATATGTTAATAGACCTCCATAATATTATGTTACATAAGCTTTCGAAAAGAAATGCCGTGACGATTTAAAATTTATATAATGTATCGATAATTTTGATTCAGAAACTGATATTGACATCATTATCTACTACAAATGGACGCTGTTTGGGTTGGGGGATAAAGGGAGATATACTCATGTATTTTTCTAAGGCATTTTCTAAAGAAACATTATAGTGTGAGGAATAGAACGAGCCTTCACACACAAACATTATTTAATATTGCATTGCTCCGGCATCCAATAATTAAAAAAAATATGAATCGACCGATTCAGAATTTCCCCGAGTGATGTTGTAGTTCCCCAAGGCCGCAGGCTGATGTTGAAATATAATGGCGCGAGAGAAATTCTGAATTCGAAGGTGAATATATGCTATATTAACGAACGAAATGCATTCAATGTTTCTTATATATTAATTATGTAGCGTATTTGCAATCCTTTGGAGTCCGGCCGTCTTGATTAAATTCAAATTGCCTTCGCGTGGGATGAGCTCAGCTCCGGCTCAGCTAAGACAATGAATACGCCCAGAAAAGAGAGGTGAGCAGCCTAATTCACCTATGTTTGCGTTTTACCGTGACAAAAGTTCCGGGGCGGAGACCCAGGATGCTCTCGAGTTTATTTGACTCTCAAGACAAAGTGTCTCTAAGATAATTATAAAGAGAGGTTATTTCTTAAATAAGATGAAAGGTCTCTTGAAAGTAAAATAGCCCTTTCATTTCAATTTTTGGAAATAAACTCTAACCCATCCCTTGATATTTAAATTGCACTGCTCCTACTGTTTGCTTTTAACACTCTCCCTGATCTATAAAGGGTGCTTTCTTTATTTGATCATCAACAGAAGCAAAATGCTAGGCCACGAACTTTCCGAAGCGTGACCAGATTCAAAGTATGCTTAAATGGGGGCATTGATGTATGTAGAAAAATCATGCAACGCTTCGAAATGTAAAAGAAGAAGAAGAAAAATAAAGTTGAGATTCGACCTTTATGTCTAGACGTTGCTTAATACATTTCGTATTGGTATTATCTTCCATCTGAGAGTGATTATAGAGGTTATTTATATGGATAATAAAGATAAAGCTGTCCGGGTCTTTGAATATAATGCTTCAAAACAAATCGAACAAGCTATTTATTTCTTTATTCATGGTCTGTTTATCTATTTTCATATATATAGGCCTATATATAATATATATGGGTATATATATATATATATATACATATATATATATTATCCTTTATTCATCTTTCTATGAGTTTCTCAGATCAGGGGTAAGATTGAGGTCTATGAGATGTAGGACACAGCGATTTACAAACACATTCGATCCATTTTCAATCAGGGCATGTATCCAAATATAACGCGTTTTGTTACCCAGCGTTTATGCTCTTTTCTTTAAAGGCACACTGTCCTACTTGTAGCTACTTGCTCCCTCTATATAGAAAACTTCCCAAATCGGTGCCTGTTGGTCCCCCATGAACCTCTTTTTCTTTTGTTAAATGAGAGCTGAGTTAATGAGAAAGCCACCTGTCACAGTGACCTCGATGGCTCACTGGGTGGTCTAATCCCTTCTAGCTGAAGTAGTAACGCCTCCCTTTAAAGAGAAGGTTGAGTTCTGGTCAAGCGATTGCATTGGGAAAGAAACGTTGTAGAATCGATCAGAAAAGATTGATCATCTAGCATATAAGTATTTATGTGTATTGCAAGGTTCTGGAATCATCAAAATGCTAAGAAATTTGGCCCAGTCTTGGTAAAGTTACAAGCACTGTACACAGAAAGATGTATATGGGACTAAACGAACACGTGGCGAAAAAATCCGTCCCGATTTTTATGATGTTACATGCCATATTTAGAATATTACGGCATTTGAAGAGCCGTGCTTTTCAGGGAACATGTTTTATCTGACGTTCTTCCACACTTGCATAATACAATGATAACGCTCACAAACTATTGTTCACCTCTTCCCAGAACTCAACCTTCTCTTTAATAGTATGTTTCGTTAGGAAATAAGTAAAATAAATTGTTCTTGAAAGTAATTATCACGGTGTGGTATAAGGTAATCAGTTGCCCATATAATTCAGTAATCACATTTTCAATTTATCAGATTTATTCCGATGAACTTCAATTCAATCGAATAATTTTCTATGTGCATAGAGGTAAATAATTTGTTTTTATAAATATGCACGAGGACAGTAGCCATAACAAAACGAGAATCAATATTTTGTATGGCTATTATTTTGTCATCACCAAAATATATCCATGTTTTGTGTCACATTTATGTTCTTTGTACGCTATGTCTGAGTCTTTATTTGCATGTGAGCGAAACAAATATTCATGTGGAATGTATAAATAATTACATTGACTTTTTATATATATATACATATACATAAACATATATAAAATACATGTATATAAATACATAAACTATAATCGCTTTGAGACATCGTCCTTTTAGTAAGCGCAATACAAGCCCAGATTATTATTATCAATGATTATTATTGCTTTTTAATTATTTATTTTTATTCTTGTTTTTATTAATTTGACACGGTTTGACACTGGTTTGCTGGTACGATCACTATGAGAACATGCAGGGTTATTCATAAATCATTTATGGTCCACATAAAGAGACCACTATACCATGCGATAATGATGATCACCATTAATGCATAGATGAGGGGTCACGGACCTAGGATTTATGGATATAGAGTACCGAAGCTGTGACGTCATAAATATCTAATGGTTTGGAGCCAGAGCATATAACACTGAGTTCCCATAGGACATATATTTATTCAGATGGTCATATCTCAGCCAATATTTAACATATTCAATTGGTTTTCGACATTCGGACATTATTTTTGATGCTCTTTCAGATAATGAAGAACAAATTGAAATTTGTTATGACGTCACACGTCACCACTCGAAAGGGGGCGCCCGCAATCCCAGTAACTACCAAATATCGACGGGCATCCCTCCGCCCTCTGCGACTCCTCTATCACTATAATATGGATAGTCAGTGGCATAGCTTTACAGGGAGGGGTGTACCGTGGAGGGAGGGGGGGGGGGGGGTGGGGGGGATGCACGTTTGCACCTGATCCAATACAATTGTGGGAAAAACAGGAAAAATAGACTAGGAGAGAGAGGAAAGGGAACATGAAAGGGAGCTACCCCAAAATATCGAAGGGTACTCACCTTCTTCGCCACCTTTACCACTGAACCAAGGACAGTTAGAAGCATAGCTCCGGGTGAGGGGGAGGGGGCACCTGCCTCCAATTGTAGTGCGAAAAGAGAGGAATAGGGGAGAGAGGAAAATAACAAAATTAATGAAAGGGATTTCCCCCATAATATCGTAGGGTACCCGCTTTCTTCGCGACCTCTACTTCTGAAACAAGGACAGTCAGTAGCATAGGCACTTGTCTCCAATTGAATTGCGAAAAGAGAATGGAAAAGGAAAAAGAGAGGAATAGGAGAGAGAGAGGGGGGGGGGGGGGGGGTGACATAATTGTTACATTTTATTTCATCAACTGAGTTAGACTGGTACGACCCCCATTATACCAGTGCTCCTTTAATGTCTGGACAGACGTCAGTCCTCGAAATGTAGGTCTTCCAGTCCTGCAATTGCCTGACCAGCCTGTCGCAATTAAGAATTTACATTCATACAGAATACTGCCCGCAAGATCAACTATTCATAAATAGGTGCTGTTAAAAATGTTATATGAATGATACCACTTGATATCACTCACGGCAACTCAGCAGTTATTCTGAGTTTTTTTTTAAAGGTCAAGACCAGTATTGGAAACGCCCCAATTTTAAAAAAATGAAATGGAAGCTCTTATTACCAATCATGTGAAAGAATATGTTTTGACTAATACATGATGATAACAAATTTGCCGGGAAACCGCCTACTAATTGATATATTTGATAAATTAGTTTATCTACATGGTCTGTGAGAGATAAACGCACGTGTCGCGCACGTGTGCATATAGTCCCATATACATCTTTCTGTGTACAGTGCTTGTAACTTTACGAAGACTGGGCCATATTTCTTATCATTTTGATGAATCCAGAACCTTGCAGTTCACACCAATACTTATATGCTAGATTATCAACCTTTTCTGATCGATTCCACAACGTTTCTTTCACAATGCAATCGCATGACCATAACTGGTCTTTACCTTTAATGCGTGGCAAATTATTGCATATAACTCTGCTGACATGGAAAACTCATTGCACAGAGAAAGGTGTGGTTGATGGGACAGTACAATCATGTTGCATCTAACTTTTTATTTATCGTAATTTATTTCATATTGTTAGTATTCAGTGTGCTTTGATGTTATGCTTTGTTTATTAATTTGTTGTCTTTTTTTCCCTACTTTTATTGTATGATTTTGTTTTGTGAAATTGTTATGTATGTGTATTTTTAATGAGACAGGGCGTTATGGAAGACCAGTTTTAATTTGTGATATAAATGAATAAATAAATAAACTTTGGTCTAACCTTCTGAAATAATATCTTGTCCTATTTGAAATACAATGAAAAAATATGAACAGCAATCCTTTGCATGTAACAATTTTATTATGACATCGCTCCTTATAGGCATGAAGGGAAAGGCCACAAATTATTTTTAAACCATCCTGTTGTTGAGTTGGCGACACTAAATACTCGATGAGGCATTAATGTCCAGTTCAACTAATCAGAACACTTAAACTCAAGACGTTTTTATATTTTGGTTACCAGATATCGAGTTCATCAGCCAACCTATAACTCGGCGGCAATATACAATGTTATATGAGAAGCAGTGACGTAGGTTGTCGAAGGGGTTCTTGCGTGGAGGGGGGGGGGGGGGGGGGGGGGGGGGGTAGTCCAAATCTGGCCGGTTCTTTAATATTATATTCCCTACCGCCGAAGATGGCGTTATCAACGAACTCAATATACGCTCACCAGTTTTCCGCCGGGCGTCCTAATTTAATGATCACGGCATCTATGGCTGGCAGCCACTAAGTAGGGGGAGGTCGCATATTGCGTTGGCGATCAAAATTAAATAGGCCAGATTCTGGACTAAAGAGGGGGGGGGGGGGGGGGGGGGCTTTGGTTCTTATAAGTGGATCAAATGTGAATTTGATCAGCCTACACAATAGGGGAAGGGTGTGTGGGGGGGGAGGTACATGTCGTCTCTCATTAGGATTATACCTTCCCTCTTTTTTCTTCTTCTAGATTGGGAGGGTACCCCCTGTAGCTATACCAAAACCTTCATACTAAGTTACTTTTATTGTAAAGGTTAAGATATTTAAAAAATATCAGTGAAAATTGAAAAAAAATCGGGCAAGGAATAAGGAAGTAAGAGCTTTTTGAAATGACTAGTCACTAGAGGGCGGTATTCAATTTGATGACATCATCTGTGAACAACTCTCCATGCCTTCTGTACATCAAATTTCATATTTTTCCTTCTTTCTTGTGATTGAGATAATGTACTCCCCTGGAAGCAAGATATAGAATGCAAAATGATATTCTTCTTCACATGTTATGAAGTCGGATCAAGAACACAAATAAATACGAAGAAAACAAAAAAATTGTGAAATTTTATGTACAAAAGGCATGGAGAGTTGTTCACAGATGTCATCAAATTGAATACCGCCCTCTAGTAACTAGTCATTTCAAAAAGCTTTAACTTTCTTATTCCTTGCCCGATTTTGTTCAAATTTTCACTGATTTTATTCAAATCTTTTAAACTTTACAATAAAAGAAACTTAGTATGAAGGATTTGGTTTCCTTTAATGGTAAAATGAGAATTGTGTAGCTCAGAGTAAAAAAAAAAATCCAATGCAAGAACTTGAAAAAAAAGTGGCTGAAGTTTTACAGACGCCCGTTAACTATAATACAAACTTACCGATTGAATCTTTTATTGTTTTGCATTTGCAAAATAATAATTCAACATCAGTAAAATCTTGGCTCCCATAGAGAGAGCGAGAGAGAGAGAGAGAGAGAGAGCGAAACATGTGTTGACCGGTTGTCTGTTTTTTGTTGTATTCTCAATGAATGCATTTTGGAACATGTATACATTTTGTTTTCTTCAACATTATTATTAGGACCTCTAACTGTCTAACATGATACATTTTTTAAAGAAAAGTCCCGAAAAAACGGTGCTTATGGGAAGTGGAAATCGATATCTGAATATTATAATATTAATAGAATAGTTGACCCTAAGTAGGTCACTGTCACATAACAAATTCGTCATTCTGGTATTTCAAATAATTTAAACTTTCAATTCTTTTATACCAACCATTAATACTCCCAACAAAAAACAGAAATATCAGAGAAGCAGACTGGTGACAGTTTGAATGAAATCGGAAAAAAATATATTAAGTTTAATTTTGCCATTATTTTCCTAATTATGTCAATACTAAAATGTCAATTCTTAAAAATCATATGACTCGGGTTGGTCTAAGATATAATAATATCCATTATATATTTTCAGTAGTGACTCAATGTGCCCAAAGCACATAACGAAAAAAAAGAGGAAATTAATTATATTTCTTGCACTTGACAACGGGAGAGTTGTCAATGACTACGTCGCAATCCACTGACCAAACTACCAATTTGAGATTTGCATATAATATATCTATCTAGTGATCTCATATTTTAAAGATTCATAACTCCTTTATTATTGGTCCGATTAATTTGAACTGTCACCATTCTGTTTCTCTAATATTTCTGCTTTCATACAAATGAATGTAGGCTATTACAAGGGTTGGATTGTACTTTAAGCCCCTGCATATAGCTATTTGTGAAAGACAGGCATCCTTTCTCTCTGTGATGTCTCATTAATAATAGCTTCTTTTATTTGCCTCTGAGAAAACGATCGCAAATACTCTCAAGATATCATACCAAGTGCAACATCACCACATTAAAGTTTGAATTCACGTGGTAATAAGTCATCGTCATGTTTGAACATTTCATAATAATTGCATAAGTGACGCACAATGAACTACTTTATTATTTTTAGTAAAATCTTTCGGATAGTGTTTATCTCGCCCTGCAGGGATGACCCTTTTCCACTTTTCCCCTCAACATTGCTCAATCCCTTTTTGTAATCACGTTCCATTAGTTCGAAAATGTGTTGAAAATACCTAGGTAGTTTCCAGTCGCTGTTTCCTTAGTCTGCTGCCCTGTCTTCAATATCCTTTTCCCCCATTGTCCATTCTCTTGCTGCTTGTATCTCGTTACCCCATCCTTGTCAGTCTATTTCTTTATTTATCGCTCTCGACCATCGCTCCTCTATCACCTTCTTACTTCGTTCACGTTCCTTTCCTTATTTCTTTTTTCCATACTTCTTCTCCCCTTATCTCGACTCCTTTCCCCCTCTTTTTGAAAAAAATCTCTATCCATTCTCTCTTCCACTCCTCTCCACTCTCCCTTCTACTATCGCAAAGACTTTCTAAAAATCTTCCCGAAGGCAATTCTTTTCCAATGTCCATCACCGGTTGAAATTGCGATCCCGTATAACGTAGAATCGAACATGATTCTTGGTATATACAGTAGGGCATTGAAATTGCCCTGAGTAAATTTCTCGAAGGACTTTGCAACCATACTCGCCCTCTCTCTCTCTCTCTCTCTCTTCCCCTCTACCTCCTCTTACTGTATCTTACGCCCGTCGCACTGTACAATCTGACTACCATCAGATTTTGGAAGATTTTGCAAAAGCATTTAAAATGAACATTCAAAATTTAAAGTCGAGGACCTGAACGGTCAAATGTTTAATACTAAATTGTACGGGATTAAAGATTCTTAGGAGAAAGAAAGGCTGAATTGACTCAGAATCGTATTGACGTCAGTCTTTAATTTTGACTAGAACTGAGTAGAAGCTTTAAATGCACTCACGTTCAGGTTATTAGCGTGCTTATCGTTATTCAGAATCTAAATCGGGAAGATGATTATTAAATGTTCATATCTAATATCATTGCAATTTGTATCGTGTAGTGCGCTGGGCGTTACTTTTTAACTACCAAAAAAAAAAAATCATGTATCGAGTGTCTAATCGGAATACGTAAGGGCATATTTGGGTGTTCGTCATCAATATAACATTTCTCATCAAATCTTTAAATCTATCCTATTCTGTAAATCTCTCTCTCAGCAATCCAAACGAATGATTAAAAGTAATATTGATAAACAAGAGAACAAAATAATTCTGAAGCCTTTAGTCGATATAGTGTCTATTCCACGCATTTAATATAAAAATAAAACATCCATTTGGCCCTGGTATAACAAGGCTGCATTATTCCATTCACCATCATGATCACAAAGACAAAACAGTGACTTTACCATACAAATGGCCAATTAGTTTAGGGCCTATACAAATGTATGTAAAACTTCTGGCACCTAATTCTCAGACTCTGAATAATGCATAATTATGTACCGGTACTGCAAATTAAATCTCTTTTCTTTCATCAGTCACGATCAATTCAATTCAATAATTATCTTTCCTAAAATCAATGCATTTCAGTCATTGGGTGAATTGGGCATTTTTACATAAACATCTTTACATAGTATATAAATTCACATTTCATCATATAAAACAGCATTTTTCAACCTGTTTTCAGAATCAAACAGTTTCGCGTCACCCCGATCACAGATTCATCACAAAATATTACTCTGAAACTCTTGAATTGCCATGTAAAGGTATACTTGCTTCTAATTTTGGGGAGCGAGCAAACCAAAAAAAGACATCTTTGTCATGTTAAATACAGTATTTTTTGTAACCAAGACATTAGATAAGATATAAAACAAATTATGCGGGCATCCCACCACCAAATATTCATAAATATGAGGATATGTGAACGGGCGGTAAAGAAGTAATTTTGATATATACATGATATAAAATGTATAGGGCGTCTCACTATTAAATAGAATGTTATTCAGGTACCCCATTTCCATAATATGGAGGGATTCAGGCACTTATAACCTGAACTCATCCTGTCTGTGTATAATGCCAACAAGCGAAGCAAGCGAGAAAGAAATATTCCTCTTACCTTTAAAAAAATCTTTCTCCCCATGAACTCTCGATGTTAATTTTTTATGGTGTTTCACGCAATCGACGTTATTCCAAAAAATATTGTTTTGATGTACTTAATTTCTTTAGCAGCACCTCTACAGATTTCTTGCGGCACCCCGTTTGAAAAACGCTGATATAAAACAATTAATGTATTAATTGTGTTCACATAGTTGATCATAATACCTAAAATTTCATTTTTAACAGGGGATAGTCAATCTAATACACCTCTAAATATATTTTACCTGTGTCAAGAATGTATATAAAATATTTATGAATTATTGCCACAACTAGCTAGAATCCACTCGCGATTGGCGCACACTCACAAAGTATAAAAATTACATACGTACACTTTAACAAAAAGTATTTATTTTGACAGTAATACAAATAGGGATCAACAGGTAAATTACAAAAACAGCAATTCTGATAAATTATACAAGAAGTATTTAAGTAAACATTCAAAAATAATTTGTGTAAATGTTATAAACAAAATAAAAGATGAATTTTAGAGGCAATTTCTCTGTAAAAATGTATAAAACATCAAAAAACCATACTTTTTGTGTAATTTTACAATTCAAATGGTATACTAGTATACCTTTTTTTTTTAACAGCATTCTCACGTAATAGTAAAAACAAAAAAGCTTTAAATTTTCATATCACTTCAAATTGACAGTTTCTGTAAACAAATAAATCAGAGCTGCTAACCTTGTCCGACCAAAAAAAGGAATCATGATGGCAAAAAAAAGGAATTTCAAGCCAAAAAAAGGAATTCGTAAAAACGAAACTTACAACCACGCGCGACACACTTCCAATGCAGAAATGTTCATTCCTCATGCTGTTTTTTTCCATACAAGCAGGTTTTTTTGTTTTGGTTATTTTGATATTATCAGCATTTCATTCTTTGTGAGAATATTTTTCTCTTTAAGTATGTTTTCAAATTAGTTTTCTATTCAATTTGTGATCAAATCACCATTTAAGGGCAGTTGTTAGACTTGTGGTATGTAAAAAAAAATAAAAAAAATAAAAAAAAATAAAATAAAAAATTATAAAAAAACATATTTTATGAAGAAAAAACGTAATACCGTAATTGGGAGGAAAAAACGGAGTAATTCCGGCAAAAACGGAATGGTTGGCAGCTCTGATAAATGCATTTGTATAGTAACCAAAACATACAGAGAAAGAAAGTAGATAACAAAATATAAATGTTGCTGTAAATTCAACATTAATGTAGTAAAAATACAAAGGCACTTCGTGTGACTGATAATGCTGAGGCAATGTTTCTGTAACCAAGCATAAAAACATCATTAAACCGCACCATGTATAATTTCACAATTAAAATTGTGTACACAGAGTAATTTTGCATATCCCAGTTTTCTACAGCATTCTTAATGTAAAAAAAAGACACAATTTTTTGTTTTCAACTTTTTTTTTTTAATCACTCCAAATTTACAGTCTTTCTAGATACATAAAGAGATATTTCTCCAGTAAACAAAAAAGCAACTCTTATGTTTAATCGACATAAATTTAGTGAACACCACAAAGTCATTTTGTGTGAATGTGATACAGGAAAAAGAAGGGGGATGGGCCAATTTTGTATAATTATAGATAAAATCGTCTTTATGCCACATGTTGTGCGTAATTTAATAATTAAAATGGTTTACCATGCTAATTTTGCATGTTCCTGTTTCACTTTATTTCTTCTTCTAATGATTTTAAATAAACAAAAGAGAGGGGGCGCCAAACACCACTTAGTTAGTGGGGGCTCTAAAATGGAAGATGAGCTCTTATCCCCTTTCGTATGTGGCACCCTACACTGTTAAAAAAAACAGTAGATTTTACAGAGAAAAAAATACAGAACCATTCTTTAAAGTGTTGTAACAGCAAATTTTCTGTAATTTAACAGGACAAATGTCTAGAAAAAATGAAGATTTTGTTTTTTTACAGGCAATTTGCGTGATTTCAGATCCCATATACAGATTTTTTACAATTCTACGGAATGTTCTTTTTTTATTAAGAAAACTTCATTTTTTAACGGATAATAAAAAAGAAATTACAGAAAACAAAAATACAGAACCATTCTGTAAATTGATGTAACTGGAATTTTCTGCAATTTAACAGGACAGATTTCTATAAGAAAGGGAGATGTTTTTTTTTAATAGGAATTCTGTATGCTTTCAGATCCAATATGCAGATTTATTATGATTCTACAGAGCGTTTTTTTTTCTCAAAGTAAACCTCATGTTTTAATGAATAAAAAGAAAGAATCTACAGAAATTAAAATACAGATTCATTCTGTAAAAATGTAAACTAGAAACTTTCTGCAATTTAACAGATCTCTAAAAAGAAGATCCCATGTAAATAAATGGAGTGTCTTTTTATTCAAAGTAAACCTCATGTTTTAATGAATAAAAAAAATACAGGAAACAATAATACAGAACCACTCTGATAATTAATGTTACTTGACATTTTCTGCTGTGAAAAGGACGGATCTCTCTCCCTCTCTAAAAAAAGGATTGTTTTTTTCTTTATGGAAATTCGTAGGCCTATGTTTTTAAGCAGATTTTGCTTTTAATTCTACAAAGTGTCGATTTATTCAAAGCAATCTCATTTAGTTTAATGAATAAAAAAGACAGAATTTATAGAGGAAAATACCGTAAACAATTCTGTAAAATTAATAGCTGAATTTCACTGCAATTTGACAGAAATCTAAAAAAGAAGTTGATGAGGGTTTTTTTTCAAGGACATTCAGATCCCCTATAGATATTTAATGTTCTACAAAATACCCTTTTCAATTTAAAAAAAAAAGACCTTAACTGCCTTTTAATGCCTTAAACTCAACAACGTAAAATAATTTGCGGTAAAAATACAAAACCTTTCTGTTAATTGACTCAAGCTGCCGAATTCGGGCACATTTAAAAGGGAAAGAAGATTTCGTTTTTACCGGAAATTAGTCTGCTTTTATCAGAGGTTATGCTTTATATAGGCCTAAATTTTAGTAGGCTAGGCATAATTATATATATACTTCAAAGTTCATGTAGACCTCTCAGAAATCTTTTTTTTTTATGCCATAAAAACAACACGAACTCCCACGAACTGAAACTGTAACTATACCGGTACCGTAATTTTTCTGCATCTTCTTAATCTTCTTCTTTTTCTTCTTTTCTATTCTTTTTTTCTTTTTTCTAACAGGAAGTTTTAATAGTGCTTTCATATCTTATTCAGATTTCTGTTTTTTTATTTTATTTTTTCTTTCTTTTCTTTTTTCTTGCCGCCAACTTTTTTGTTACCGTTAGCGATAGCGTGTAACATGCATGCGTGCACTTCGTTCGCGCCCATATATGCATGCATGGCGATCGATCAGATCAGAACGAACCGGCCGGGCGCGCCGGGCCAGCGCCAGCTATAGAGTACCGAAGCCGTGACGTCACTGCCCCCAGACGACCGCTTGACTGGCTCTACACAAAAGGTTGCTATGCGTGGCTGAACCGCCCGACATCGCGCGTGCGACTTTTTGCATTGACTTTGCATTAGCAAATATGGACGCCATTTCGATAACAGCCTTAGCATCTTTTTTTCAGACGAGCCGAAATCACTGCAACGAGGGGAAAACCACTACAAATCAGACCATGTAGAGAAATTTGATTATTTTCCAGGTGAACTACGTGGAGTTGTTAGAGCCAGCATGAAAGACAAAAGTTACAACGTTGTGGTGAGTTTTGTAGTTCACGAAAAAATGTCATGTCTTCACATGCACAAACACAAATATGCGCGAGTGGGACTACTGTCTGTAGTCCCACTCGCGCATATTTGTGTTTGTGCACAGTAAATTCAACGACTGTCGGGGGTTTGAAATTGAACTAGGCTTTGCAAAGTTTGTGACATGAACTCCGTGATTTATTTCTCGGTTTGAATACTAACTCATTGAACATGATTATCATTTACTCCATCCATATGATCATATCCTTTAAAAAATGAAGGAAAATAGTCAAGGTCGAAAGCCAGTTGCCTTCCCTTCAGATTCAGAATCAGAGCTAACGTAACTAAAGACAAATTACAGCCTCATACACGATGGCCAGCTCCAGTGTGCTTTACCCATTTTTGTTTTGTTTTCAGTGAAAACATATATTATGAATATGTTCTGTATTTTATTGTTTAAAAATTCTATATAATAATTACTTACATGGATGGATTACACAATGAATTAACATTATTTTTTAAATAACTTTATGACTTTAATTGGCATTTTCAGTGCTATTTTGTTATTATATTCTAATTGGTTTTCTCTTTTTTTATTTCTCAAATTAATTTGTAGGTACAGCTGGGTGAGAAGAGCATTACCTCGTCAAGGTGCGACTGTCCGCGTGGTCACTACAAGTGCAGCCACGCAGCAACCCTCATCATCTTTGGCATCCACAACATCAGCAGGACAGACGTTGAATGCCAGTGGCGTAAGAAGAAGGGACCAGCAACCGTTAAATCTGTTGATGAGATGTACCCGCCACCAAAGGACTATAACCCTCTTACGAGGAGTATTACCAATGATGACCGCAACTGGCTTCAAAATGAACTAAAGACTTGTGGCCAATTCACCGGGATGTACTGGCTTTTATCCCCAGAGCCTGACGTCCAGCCACTACCAGTCCCTTCAGTAGAAGAACTGATTCTTTCGCCAGCCTTCCTGAAAGCGAACCTGAATGTTGATTTTCTTCAACTATGTATACAGGGTGTCCCATGAACAATGCCTGACACACTTCTGATAGCACACAGATCAACTTATTAATACCATTGGTAAGAGCAACATTTCCTTAAGGCCCTGTCACATTAGGCTTTGGTGACTTGCGAGGAAAATTTTTTTGCTACCCAGGGGTCCCCGCAGATGGTCCCAGTGCGGGCCATCTGTAGGGACCCCTGGGTAGCAAAAAAATACCTTTAGTAACTTTAGTAACTGACATCAAAATCACAACATGTTCATAGTAGTTTTTGCTTTATAACACTTTGGCAAAACTTGGTGAGCTGTAAAAAAGACCAGGCTGAATGAAATCTTAAATGGATGGTCTGTGGGGAATTAGTCTATAGCAACTGATTTAACTGCTTGCAAATAGAAGTGTTTTGAAAGTTATTAATCATATGTTACTCTTTCAACCTGCAAATTGCTTATCTTATGGACCAAAAGTGACTGGCAGATTTTTTTAAATAGGATATGATGCATGAAGAAAAGATGGTAAAAAAGCTTTTGATAAACAAGCCAATAGATTATCAGATCAGTTTGCTATGTTACTTGTATTTTACTTTAATTTGTATAGGCATGAGAGAAGAAAGCCTCACTAGGTCCTATATATGTATTCCTCTATCATTTGATATATATTTGTTCTTTTGAAGGTTGTTTTTAGTATAGTTGGTTTACATAATTTCTTTCCTATGTTCCTTGACCAAAACCAGTACAAACTCTCAATGTGTGTTCCAATATCACACAACTTTGGCTACATTTGGCTCGTTGGTGGGCAGTTTTGAACGTACATTATCAATGCAAGTTTAGATGGCTAGTTTCCCTTTTAATATTTCAGTTGTGTTTTGTGTGAAAACCTATGTCAGAGCTGCCAACCAGTAAGATTTTTTCGTTTTTTGGTGTTTTTTGTTAAATCGTATAGAAAAATCATCTCTATATGTCTCTATTTCATAAAACTTACATAAGTATTGGTAATTGGATGAATGTGTATTTCAGGTAACTTCAACTTTCAAGTAATTTGTTTTCTCCCAATCATAGCAATGTGATCCAATGTCTTTAATCATGTTGTTAAAACCACTGTGTTTATACCTGTGTTTCAATGTTGTTTCAATGTTGTTGTTTTTTTTTCATCTGCAAGAGCAGTGCACATCAGTTTTGGGGACCAAAGAATACAATTTTCATTCCCAGAGGTTGGCAGATCTGTAAAAAGTTTGTAGTCCAAGGTACTTATATGGATATAAGAACAACCCATGTCTCTCTCTTAGCTATGTACTTGAAATGAATTGTCATGGACCTGCATTGTTCTTATATTCATACATGTATATTAAATTTAATATAATGTTGACAGAACAAATTTAAAGCAAAAAAGTATTTACTTTGTAAGCAGTTGCTAGCAAATCGCAAGCGACTCGCACTCGCACTGCGATACAACAATATTACATTTTGAAATAGTTGAGAAGAGGATCGGTTGAAAAATACAAATTTTTGAGGTGCTGAGTATGTACTAATTTGTGTTTTCAAAGGTTGGCAGCTATGCTATGTACATCATCTTCATCTTTTATTGGAAACATGTACATATTTTTCATTGAGGCAAGTGGGTATTTTGAGAACAAAAATAGACATTTGTATGCTGTTTAGGAAAATAATGTACATTATGCCATCTTCAATCATGAGAACTGATGGCCATATTAATTTGATATTCTTGGCCCGAACTCACAAAGGAGGCTTAAAGGAGAATAAAAGTTAGACAGTCACATGATTTCAGTGAATGGAGAAGAACAACAAGACTTAACAGTAAAAGTTTGAGCAAATTTGGATAATCCGTTTTCGAGTTATGTATTTTTGAAGTTTTAGAAAATCCTTATTATGGACTTCCTTAAGTTGGCAACTTCGCCAGAATTTGTGATGTCATTGTGCTCAACTCTCCATTGGTTATGTACAGAGAGTTTCACTTTTTTCTAATTTTCATCAAAAATAATATTTCCGCCAGTGTATTTTGTTTTTGTATGACATGGCTACATCAATTCTGCAGTATGTCTGAAAGAATCAATACAATTGCCCTTTTAATATTTTATAAAAATAAAATGTTGTGAAACTCTCTGTACATAACCAATGGAGAGTTGAGCACAATGACATCACAAATTCTAGCGGAATTGCCAACTTAAGGAAGTCCATAATAAGGATTTTTTAAAACTTCAAAAATCCATAACCCAAAAAAGGATTATCCAAATTTGCTCAAACTTTTACTGTTAAGTCTCATTGGTATTCTCCATTCACTGAAATCATGTAAATGTCTGACTTTCATTCTCCTTTAAACTCTGTGGGGGGTTAAATCATGGTCTATGTAGATTTTGTGTATAATTTGCGCTTAATTTAGCGTGTATGCTGAGAAAGGTCCAATATGAAGGCACGCTGTATGGCAAAGGGCGCTCAATTCATGCTTGTTGCTATGATTTTAAACCATAGCTTTAAACCATGGCAAAAATCATGAATTTCTAGTACTTTGCCAAAAGCGTGCATTTATACTGGATCTTTGTCAGCTAATCATACACAAAATCTGCATAAACCATGGTCTAAACTTAAACTTCCTTTGTGAATTCCGACCATTGAGTGTGTGACCCTCAAATCGAGCAGAATTGCATCAAAATATCATCAGGTTAGATTTAGTGTGCATTTTGTTTACATTTTCTATGTTACAATGGACATGTTTGAAATAGACCCCCCCCCCCCCGGCACAGTTTTAGCATTGTTATAGCACATCTGAAAGAGCACCTCAAAGTGGTCTTAGGGATCCCGTTAGAATTTGGTTTAGATGGTTGATTGGAAGGCTTCTCTTCTACCCAACCAGAAGAGCGACATGTTATGATCCTTGGACTGTGATTTGTATTTTTCTGCACTTCACACTATTTGCAATATGATATCTGATCATGCCAATCATTTATTTTTTTAGAAATGTGTTAAATTATGTTTTGTATGTGTTTAAATATGCCAATCACATACAAGTCATGTGTTGCAGTAGGTTCTATGCCTCCAGATTTTAAAGGTTTTCATTATTGGTTTGAGCCAAAATAATCTTTGTAAAGGAATGAAGAATGCAGGTGCCCTTTTCTTTAGGCATCTATACAGGGTGAGTCAGAAAAAAAAAGTCCACTTTCAAAAATCTATATAATCTCTAATGTATGTTATTCTTCAAAGACTGTGGTATGTCCTAAAAGAGTATCTTCCTCTTTTATTTGGTATAAATTTTATCAGGTTTATAGCATGAATGTCATGCTTGTCTATACAGGAGGCCCTTTTTTTTTTGAGAGAGAGAGGAAATAAAATTTCACCTGCGCCAGAAGTGGTGGCATGTCGATCATGAATTAGCAATAAATGATATACCTCGGTTAAACATGACTCTTTACGATTTCATATCATGGGGGGGGGGGGGGGGCACCCCGTAGGCTATATAGTTTTTTGTTACATTTTATATCTTTGTTACTCACTGAAGTTTGCTTTTATTGTTTTCTTGTTGATTAAGCTCCTTGCAGATCAGTATTTACATGTTTGTAATTGGTAATGATAAATGAACCCTTTTAAAACTACAAAATGTTGCAGTTGTTTGTTAGGCCATATAGTTTTTGTTACATTTGATATATTTGCTACTTACTGAAGTTTGCTTTTATTGTTTTACTGTTGATTAAGCTCCTTGCAGATCAGTATTTACATGTTTGTAATTGGTAATGATAAATAAACCCTTGAAAAACTACAAAATGTTGCAGTTGTTTGTTTGACTGACTTGTGTATCTGTAAAATTAAAGCAGGTGCCTGCAGCAGTCACAAGATTTATTTTTTTAGTGTGTGTTTTGATGGTAACTTGTACATACACACTCTAGCATTAAGGTCTTACAGATTTTTCATGAACATGTTTGTAGGATTTCTATAGGATATAATTTAAATAATTTCATGAGAAATTTCATTTATTACACACAAATGTTATAAAACAGATTGGCTGTAAATTATGAATCATGCTATAAAATTACAGAATTTCTCGAGACTTCTGCAAGCACCCTGCCCTTTTTATTATTTTTTCATTCCGTTATAATTTTTCTATTTTTTATTTTTGTTTATTTTTTATTCATTTTTTTTTTACATGCCGATTTTCTGTTTCAAAACAGATGGACTGTAGATTTTGAAGAGAAATATGTAGTCAAATTAAAGCACTCCTGTAAACCTTGATTCAGGCACTCCTCTGTCTTTATTTTAAAGATAAATTTCATGTATCACAGATGGCTTGTTATTAAAAAGATGAGCTGTAAATTTTGATAGTAGATCTGCTGCAAAATTACAGGAGTTCCTTGTAGTTCGGCAAGTTATCTTTCTGTTTTTTTAAGAATAAATTTCATTTATCATATGCAGATTTGCGGCTAAAAAACAGATGAATTGTAAATTGTGAAAAGAAAAATGTGGCAAAGCTAAAGGATTCCTGTAAACCCTGAATCAGACACTTTTCTGTCTTTTTTTTTTACAAAAATGAAATGTTATAATCACTTACAGATTGTATGTTATTAAACAGATCAGCTTTAAATTATGGTTACAAATATGGTGTAAAAAAAACTGGAGTTCTCTAGAGTTCTGGAAAAATATATATATAAACAAGGGAAACGCTCTCGGCGGTCTCGCCTGCATAACGCAATTCAATATGATAAACCAGAACGTCAATGACGTACATTGTAGTGCTCATCCGCATCTCGCAACAACAAATATCGTGGTACACTTTTGAACTGGTCAAAAAATAAAAATGTGATGCCCTGGAAGGGACATAATTTCATTTCATTTGCATAAAGTACCATAAATAATCAATGGAGCAAAATCTCAAAATTCTGTGTAGAAGTTTAGTGTTCCAAATTTAGCTCTACCAGATAAGGCAAACCAAATCAAAATCGGTCAAGAAATGAGGGAGAAGCAATTTTTGTTATATTTGGAATAAATTTGCATAAATTACCATAATTAATTAATGGAGAACAATTTCAAAATTCTGTGTAGACCTTTAGTGTACCAAAGTTAGCTCTACGATATAAAGCAAACCAAATCAAAATCGGTCGAAATATGAAGGAGAAGAAGCATTTTTTGTGATTTTTAAATTATTTTTGGAATAAATTTGCATTATTATCATAATTAATCAATGGGAGTAAAATCTCAAAATTCTGTGTAGAAGTTTAGTGTTCCAAATTTAGCTCTACCAGATAAGGCAAACCAAATCAAAATCGGTCAAGAAATGAGGGAGAAGAAGCAATTTTTGTTATTTTTGGAAAAAATTTGCATAAATTACCATTATTAATTAATGGAGAACAATTTCAAAATTCGGTGTAGAAGTTTAGTGTACCAAAGTTAGCTCTACCAGATAAAGCAAACCAAATCAAAATCGGTCGAGAAATGAAGGAGAAGAAGCATTTTTTGTGATTTCAAATAAATTTGCATAAATTAGCATAGATAATGAATTTCACGATTCTGTGTACAAGTTTTAAATCCCCCTCCTAGCCCTATCATATGAAACAATCAGAATCAAAATCGGTTGAAAAATAAGGAAGCATTTTGAAAATCTTGATGATGATGCCACAACATAGTCCAAGTCTGTTGACCTGAAATGACCTTTGACCTTGACTTTGTGATCTGAAATTCTACTCACATGATTGGGGATACTTGATTACCCTATAGTCCAAGTTTCATTGACTCAGAACTTATACTTTAAAAATTATATCAAAAATTCAAAAACTTAACCTTAGGTTAAGTTTTCGATGATGATGCTACAACATAGTCCAAGTCTGTTGACCTGAAATGACCTTTGACCTTGACTTTGTGATCTGAAATTCTACTCACATGATTGGGGATACTTGATTACCCTATAATCCAAGTTTCATTGACTAAGAACCTATACTTTAAAAATTATATCAAAAATTCAAAAACTTAACCTTAGGTTAAGTTTTTGATGTTGACGCCGTCGCCGTCGCCGCCGCCGCCGCCGTCGCCGCCGCCGCCGTCACCGGAAAAGCGGCGCCTATGTCTCGCTTTTTGCTACGCAGGCGAGACAAAAACAGAAAATTTGTATTTATCACCTCCATATTTGCTGTTAAAAAACTGATGACTTGTGAATTGTGATAACAAAGTTCTGTAAAATTACAGGAGTTCTCGAGACTCTGCTGCAGGCACTTTTCTGTATTTTTATGGAGAATTTTTTTAACAGTGTAGCTCCATGACTTTAGTGCCACCTCCTCAGTCGATTAAAGGATTTGTCGCATAAATCGGCGGGAGAAAGGGGGCTACCAAATAATTACATCGGGGGGGGGGGGGGGGGGGGGTCCTCGGGAGGTAAATCCTCAGGGTACGCCATCGAAGACCGTGGCTGTGACTGTCTGGAACTAATTTTCGTATCCCAATGCACTATAACAAAATTTACTCATGCCACAGATACACTATTTTAATCTATTATGTATGCCTACTAGTTGACATTTTGTTAGTGGAAAATTAATGAATTTGCAACAAGTTTTCAAAACGGTCATATTTATTTGTATCAGTCAGCCAATGCAACTTCCACAGTTCT
The DNA here is from genome assembly GCA_035222895.1 of Strongylocentrotus droebachiensis. Lineage (NCBI taxonomy): Eukaryota > Metazoa > Echinodermata > Echinoidea > Camarodonta > Strongylocentrotidae > Strongylocentrotus > Strongylocentrotus droebachiensis. The sequence goes on from JAVYIG010000113.1 coordinate 609,290, forward strand.
TTACAGTTCTATTTAGAGGAATATTTGATGGGGGGGGGGGGGGGCTCTAACTCTAGACTATAAAGTAAAAGTTTGTGATAATAGGTTCACCTCCGATGTTAGCCATGTGGACGATTCATGTAATAAACATAAACAATAACTATTTTGAGAGGTCAACTCTTTCAAATAGTTCAGGGATTCTCCTACACTTGAATTGGAACAATCACTTGGAATATATTGGCAACAAAAAAAAGAAGAAAAAAAAAGAAAAAAACACCAACCTTCTCCCAAAGCATCATTTTATGGTGCACTACCCAATGGCGATGAACAAAATGGGACCCTTTCTCAATCTGTGGTCGATGAGATTTGAAGCCAAACACTATGTGACTAAAAGACTAGCAGGGGTTGCAGGTGCTTCAAAGATTTTCTGTATGACTGCTGCATCGAGACATCAGGTCAGTCACTGCAGTAAGTGGTCTGAACATGGTCAAAGAAGTCATAACTTAGAAGTTAAAGAAGCTTGTCCTTGTTCAATTGCTGATTTAGATAATTTTCTTGCTCTTTTGAATGAAGTTCAGGGGCTTCTTCCTACAGATGAAGTTTACTTGGCACAGCAAGTAACATATTTAGGAACTACATACAGGTCCAGTGCAATACACTCTTAAAACAACCTAGTCAAATGATGACTTTATTTCCTAGTCAATCGAAATTGACTGGAAATCTAGTCGTATTGACGATGCAAGCACTACTTTAAACAAACGGAACTTTGTCATTCCTAGCTCATTTTTCCTGATTGAGGTGTCATATGAAAGGGCAGAAACTCAACTTTCAAGAAATGTGAATTTTTCTTCGAAATTCAGATACCGCCCGCCAAATGTCTTTTTGGTTTCCTTCCTTCAAATTGCTTTTAATCGCTCATGCGTGAAATATGCATCATCTGAGTAGCATCACATGAAAGATGAGACTCTAAGCTTTCCAAATATGTATCATTCATTAATTATGGTTGTGATCAAGTTATGATAGAACATCGATACTTCTCGGTTTCGTTTTTTCTGGGACGCACTGTATATACCACATACACAAAAAACATGTTCCTTAATACCACTTTTGGTGTTAAAGAGAAAGTTGAAGGCATTCTAGATGCCAAAGACGAAGATGACCTCAGGAAGCGGTTAGACTTTTTCCAACAAGACTTTGCACGTAAAGTGAAGGAACTAACCAAAAACAAGGAAGCAAGATATTGGACATATCTGAACAATAACTTTGGCATGATTGCAGGGGCACATGGTAGAAGAAGGAACTAACCAAAAACAATGAAGCAAGATATTGGACATATCTGATAATAACTTTGGCATGATTGCAGGGGCACATGGTAGAAGAAGTGAGAAAAAAGGGGGGAATGCAAGACAAGGAAAGGTCATACACAAATGCATCAGAGAGTATGAATAAAATCATGAAATGCAAGCGCGATGCCTTCTTACAGGAAAATCCCCATGTGGCAAGGATGAATAAGCTGCAATTTACACAGCACATATTTGAAAGCATACACCCAGTTAAAATAGGGTTAACCGTGTCAATGTTACTGCAAACCAGGCATGGTATCTATCATATCTCGGACAAGACACATGCGTATGTCTAAAAACTTTGTCAATTTCTTGCACACCCTAAGGTACTTCTTCCATGAAATACCTGTATCAAAAGTAGTGATACTTCTGTTGATACAGAGTCATTTCAATCCTAAGTCCTGGTGTGTTCCAACCTGATGAAATGACCCATATCTGCTTTTAAAAAAAAGAGGTGGGACAGGAAAAATTACCTTGTTACAATAAGTTTGTTTTGTCTTTTAGTGTCTTAATTCTGTAATCCCATTGGTCAATCATGTCTTTGAGAGAATCCCATATTACTGGGTACATCCACAAAAATACAGACTATCCATGTATTATTTCCTGTAGTAGTGATTGAGGTCATATGATGCTGTTTTTGTTTTTTTATGTTTTTCATTACATATATGACTTGTTACACCACTGACTGTAGTAAACAGGTTATGAATCATTCAGTGAGGTGAAAGAATGTGTTCCAAATTGTTGCTATATCCATTAATTGCCAGGTGGTCTTGAACTTTAGCAAATGATGGTACTTTAAGTAGTTACAATTTTGGTTTTCCTTTTATACCTGTAGGTTGGGACGAACATCCCTGCATACCTTGAGAAAACACAAGAACCACATGTCCTCCTCCTGGGAGAGAGGCTTGCCCCCGAGCAAGCCTTTGCCATCGTAGAAAGGAATGCCCTTCCTTGCGCATCACTCCTGAAAGCGATAGATATCCTCTTCAAGCTCAGTTATATATTGGATATTAATTATTCGTGGAAGTGTAGCCATACATATGTATTTCTTCAGAAATCTGTGTATGGGCTGGGAATGAATGATGGACCACACGCACCGTCTGTTGCACTGCTGAATAACTATATTGAGCAAGAGTAAACTAAAGGGATCCAATGTACACCAAGGCATTTTACAACCAAAGGACCCATCTTATCTACCCATTAAATTTTCATAGAATTATGTCTCACTACACTGATCTCATATCCGGCCATAGACCCCAAAAGGATAGGTGCTTGTTCTCATGAGACTGGATAAGTGAGTTTGGACTATATGTCAAGGATTTGCTGTAATGTTATATATATGGCTTTTAAAAAAATGTAATCCTGCTGAATTGTCATGCAAAAATGCATTTTGTTTGAGGGGGGGGGGGGGGGCTGTTACCAGTTTTCCTACTAAACGATAAAATAACAAAAACAAAAACAAACATCACTTTGCCTTAATTTAATACTCTGATTGTAACCAAATTTTGGACTGGAATGTAGTTTGGATTCTGGAAGCATCTTCTGTTATTTTCTCAGAAGTGGATAAGACTAATTTTCTGGTGTTTAGTGAAAATAATATTTTTGAAATTTTATTGACTGCATTCAATTTATGTACGTATATGTATAATGTGATTACGATTTACCATACTAATTCATACTAAATAGTGCATACATGATACAGCTGTCGTTGCTTTAAGTTTTACTTTGACATGCAGAAATTTGGTTTTGTTTATTTGTTCGTTTATTTGTTCGAAATTATAAGTGTACAAGAGGTATACGTCACAGAGCATATAATGCAATGCCTTTGAAGTGCATTATTTTAGAGTGGCCTTGTGAAGTAACTGAATTTGCAATTTGCAATTTATAGGATACTTGTATATAAAAGTTGCTAGTTCTTTTACTATAACATTTAGTGCGTGATCTGTGTCTGCACCATTACTTGATGAGCATGGATAAATAATTAATTATCGCACATGCAGGTATCTCACTTTAGCCTGTATCCTTGTTGAATCGAAACTGCAGTGGAGATAATTTGTATATATGTTTTGCACATGTGCGCTATTCATATAATGCTTTTTAGAGTAATGTGTAAATATATATTAAAATATGATTTCAATATAGCACTATTTATAATGATAAATTTTCATTTTAACATTTATTTGTAATTTATTTCATTGCAAATTTTACTAAATGTTTTGAAAAGCATTTCTCATCTTAACAGGTTGAAATAAAGAAATGTATTTGTGTCAGTTAAATTTTACATTGTCATATAGCATTCATAATTTGTGGCTGGTGCGTGCGCATTATCGATCGTCCGAGACCAACTGCAAGAAAACACACCTTTTGTCCGAGGACGAAATTTACTTCCGAGGACGTCACGTAACATGCTGTCCTCGGGAGTAATAGACGTGCAAAAGGATATTCTACGTCCGAGGGTGCATCTGACCTTAAATAAGGCCTGTCCTCGGATGTTCGAAAAGAAAAGAATCGACACACTTAACACTCCCGTTGGTATATCGTCGTGTGTGTCTTGAAATGTTAAGAGCGCCCCCTGCGGACACACAGATCCTCGGGATCGATCGTTGTGAGCTAGCACGCGCGATACTGTGAGAGACGCGACATCCAAATCGTGAGAGACGCGACATGTCCACTTTAACTTAAATTTTTGATACTTTCTCATCAATAGGCAACAGTGATAGCACCTCAAATTGAAAGATATTAACCATTTCTTACTATCTGGTCTAAATTTGATTGATGAAATAATGCAAGAGAGGAGAAATATAGAATTTTCTAACATTTTAGGGGAAGATTGTACCAGTGAGCTTGTCGGAAACCTGTCATTTATCCAGTAGAAAGCCAAATTTTGTCTTCAGCAATGCTAGAGAAATTGAGGATATCTTTTCGATAAATATGCCATATTATGCAAATTAGCCCAATCCATTGTTCATAACGGATGCTAGCACTAGACATGTACATGTACCTGATAGATTTTACCACTTTTTAATGCACTTACAGATTACAAACATAGGGTAAGACACCAAATCCAAACAAAAAGACGTACAAATCACAAAGTTATAGCTGAAAGTGTGATCTGGGGGCAAAGTGGTGGCCATTTTGGATTTTGGTTGGACCCCAAGCCAAAAATTTTGTTATTCCATGTTGAGATAGAGTATTAAATGGAATACAAAAAAAGTTGCAAAAACAAAATGACCAAAAAAGAATTTTTCACCCCTGGATAGTCCACTCCTACTAGTAATCACTTTTCCTGTCTGTTGGTTTTGTTCAACTTGCTCTTGTTTTTCTACTTGTTGATCAATTTCGTTCACACTTCCAACAAATGATCCTCAGGTAATACCAGACATGAAGTGATAAAGATGTTGAGGTCAAAGGTCATCTATTGTTTGGTTGCCCTCCACCGACCAATTCTTTGAAATTAGCCCGACCTGATTATTTATATTTTTTTAATTTGTTTTAAAACTTTTCATTCACATAGAAATTCATAAATGGCCATGCGTTTTGAACTCGCCTCCTTTTGTGTTACCATCCCCCAAAATTAAAGCTGACAGTCACGCACCTTTCAGCATAAAAATGCCAATAACTTTAAAAATATTAACTCTTTCCCTGCAAAAGTATACATTTTCTGAAAGGAAATACCCTGAGGATTTCAAAAATGCCATTGAAAATGGGATAGGGTGGAGTTGTAAAATGTTATGATTGAAAATATTTGAAGTGTGATGATTCCAAAAATACATTTCAAAATATATCTAGATCTGCAATTCCTTTACCCTGACTGTTAGTTTCTCATCATATTTGAATTGTTCAGGAAATTCCCTTTCAGATGATATCGAATTGTATGAGGTATCTCTATTCTATAATAGAATATTAATATGCAAATATACGCAAATTCTCAGCACACAAAATTGTCAATTTGGAGGTTAAATTTACAAAAAAGTGATTACTAACAAAATAAAAATAATAAACATAAGCAAATAAAAGCACACTTAATTACCTTTAATTCAAGACCAAAACCATAGGTCTAGCCCCATGTATACCGAAAAACCCTTAAAATGCATTGTCTCCATAGAGTTTGTGTGTGTTAGTATGGTGGAATGTGACATTTTTATCACATAATTCAAGAAAAATAATACTTATCAATAATAAGTGTATCCATAATGTAGCAGGCATCATTACCTTCAATATGAGACCAAAATCAATTGAATAGCCCCATGTTTGCCAAAGTTATTTACGTTAAACTGTTTTGCATGTCGCTCCCATACATATACTGTGTACCGCTTCCCCCCCCCCCCAACCGACTTCGCCATGTGTCATTCTATCTTACGTAGCGTCGTTATTTTACGCGCGAACGAGTTTATATTTGCAGATGTGATAGTTCTGTTAATTAGCTTTAGAATGCTACCAAATTCAAGACTATTTTAGGAAAGATATTAACATTTATAGACAATGAAATGTGAAAAAGCGTAAAAAAAAACAACATTTTGGGGTGGTGAGTTCAAAACACATGGCCAAAAATACATATGAAATATGTTTTTCAAAGAGTCATTTCTTGGCCTCTCAGTAATTATTTTCCAACAGACAGCAATAGCCATCTGTTTCTGGTGAATAATTTAATTTGGGGAGATTTCTAGGGTCCTGGCGAATTAGAGGCCAGAGATTTTGGTCCAATTTTTCATATAAGATGTCAAAACTAAAAATAAATAAAAAAAAAATTTAAAAAATGTCCGACCGACCGACACTATTTTTCAAAAATGGCATTCTTGGGCGACCAAACAATTTTTTTTTTTCTTGGCCTAATGCTATGGTCACATTACCCAAAAGTAGCCTGCTCGGCAGCCGAGCGGCGAGTTTTTAACCAATTCTGCCCGGCGGCTGCCCGGCCACCGAGCGGCGGCCGCCCAGTCACCGCTCGTTTTTAGGGCATCGCTCGGTCGCCGCTGAAGTTTTAGCGCGGAGTTAAAATTTGGGCGGCGCCTGCTCACTTTTCACTCGCCGCCCAAAATACGCTCGGTGCCTGGGCGGTCGCCGCCCGGGCACCGACCTAATCGCTGGGCGATGCCTAATTCCAGCAGCGACTGAGCAGGCTACTGATCGGTCGGTCGCTGCTCTGATTTGTGACCATAGCTTTAGTGAGTTGAGAACTTCCAGTACTGTGTACTATAGATCTTATTCTTGGTTTGTTCACTCTCTCCAGGATTGATGCATCAGATAGCAATTCTTGCCTCGCTAGGTGGGTCAACGATGATCATGTGCATCCAAATAGCATCATGAAAAAGGTTGCATTTGATAATAACTCCCCACATTTGTGCTTGTTTGCTTTGGTGGACCTTAAAGAAGGTGTGGAACTAACATACGACTATGGAGTAAAGAATTTACCTTGGCGGCAGGTAAATGGAACATGTTCTTGTTTGCTTATATTCTAATGTATGCACTTGGTAAAAGGTGAATCTTAATGGGAAGCTTGCTTATGAAGTAACCTATTATTAGACCTTTGACATTCAAGATAATTATAATGTGATAAAAGAAAGAAGTGTACCTCAATTTTTGTAAATGACTAAATTTTGCTATATAATTAGACCTCACATTGAAAGAATAAACCCTCAGAAAAAACAAAAACCTTCAGGAAAATTTTCTGTTAATGATGATTTATTAATTGTTTTCAAATTAAAAAGTAATTTGAAGTGCCTTGTTAGCTAAGAAAATAAAAGAAGGACAAAAAAATGTTTGCCAAACATGGTTCTGATACCTTTTATCCTCAAATTGTCCCCCCCCCCCCTCAAAAAAAAAATGATGGGAATGGTGAGCGTAATAATCATCTTTACTATGGAGTCGTTACTATGTTTATGATACATACATGTATAATACCATACCTGTAGATGCCTTATTTGCACTTCCGTATTCGGCCAGAACAGAAAAGAAAAGGAATAAAAATGGGGACAAGGTGAAATATAAAAAGGGAAAAGAAAAGAAAAGGAAAGTTTTAAAAATGCAAGAAAATAAATGGAAAGAAAAGGGGTAAACAAAAAAGATGGCAATGATGAAATGTTTCATGTCTTTCTCTCATGTATTGTAGCCCAGTCTGGAAAAGGAAAAGAACATACCATCTTCGGTAAGTATAGAGATCCTCAATTAGTGTGTTGAAATTGCTTAGTATTAAAACATGCACGTCCTCTCTTGAATATGTAAACAATTTCTATGTCAAATTTGCAGCGTACATGTAATGTTCTCAAACACTTCTGGAAACAAGTTCATTGTTGCATTGCAGTGTAATCTAACAGATTTATGCAAACAAGTGTTACTATTGAATTGTTACAATGTTTATAATACCATAGATGCCTTATATGCACTTGCGTATCTATTTTATTAAACATGTGAAAATTTAATTTCCTCATTTTTCATTAAAACTGATTTTTTCCCTGCTATTGGATTTCATCAATTATCAGCTTGATCGCTGCATTTGTATTTACTTTGTGTTTCATTTGTTTCCATAGGAAGAAAGAGATGATGAAGACGCTGACCCAACATGGACGAAGAGTGAAGTGTTTCATTTGCAACGTATGCTGTCCTGGTACATTTATGCAAACTTGAGCTGTGTTACCTATTCAATACAATGTCCTCATAAGATAGCGCAAACTTGGTATGTGTGAATTACCTGTGCAATAAGTCCTCGTGTGTTGCTGCAAACTTGCTTTGTGTGATGTCCTCATAAGTTTACAGAAACTTTATCTGTGTTGATATGTCCTCATAAGTTTACACAAACAAAGACTGTGTTACATTTGTAACGCATGTTGTCCTCGTACATTTATGTAAACTTGAGCTGTGTTACCTATTCAATACAATGTCCTCGTAAGTTTACGCAATCTTGATCTGTGTGAAATACCTGTGCAAAATAAGCAGATAAAGTCTTGTATGTTGCTGCAAACTTGATTTGTGTTTCCTATATAATGCAATTTCCTCAGTAAGTTGTGCAAACTTGATCGTATGTCCAAAAAAACTTGAGATGTGTTAGCTATTCGGTACAAAGTCATCATAAATTTGTGCAAACTTGGTATGTGTGAAATACCTGTGTGAAAGTCCTCATAATTGTGTATAACAATTTTCTCACTCGGCCAGAATGTTTGCACGCATTTTCTGAAAAAGTGTGGGGTTGCAATCCCTCCCTCCTCTGTTTCGCGGTCCCTGTGAGGGCATTATGTTGTATAGGCCTAAACTAGGTTTACAATGTATAAATGTTTTTAAAATGTAGATTTTGGCATTATATAGAAATCTTGCATTTGTTAGTACATCTAGATTATTCGCATGATAAAGTGAGATAAACGTAAGTGTGCGTGGTTGACCTCTGTCGAATGCTGAAATATGACATTTTAACATTAGAGAAAGCCACCTCAGACGTATACCAAAACAAGAATCATGTCCTCTGATGTATAGGTCTATGATAAATTTTTAAACATAAAAAAACGCATTCAATTTTGTGAGCGTCCTTAGAGGCATTCTCTTTTTTAAGGAGTCTTTTCACCATTATGTCCATTAGAGCCAGATAACACCTGTCCTCAAAAGAAGGTAGTTTACCATGGTCCTCGGACATAATAGGCGTGTATGTGTGCGTGTGTAAATGCCTTCGATCGTGGACTTTCACCAGAATACACACCTTCAAACCGTGGACACACAGGAATCGTGGACGTCCACGATTAGAACGCCTATTATTTTCGTCATTTACGTGGCCCAATGAGGGCGCTCTCTTAATATCTGGAAAATTTGACGAAGTCCACGTTAGAGGTAATAAATAGTATCAGGAGTGTACGAATACACAGTTCGTGTGACAAAATTCTCCAGGAATCGTCGCGCATAAATGAATAACGCCCCCTTTCGGCAGTGAGTGACGTGTAGAGATCTAGATCGATATCGAGCATACCGTGCACGCGCAACCAAAATACCAACGTGATCGTGACAATGTAGCCGCACCAAGTACGGTGCGCAAGTTCGCAAGAGGTGTGATAAATCTTCAATTTCAGGTACGTTTCTAATCATTTTTCTTTTCAAATACAGGATATTCATCTAGCCCAACATTTTGGGCTTAACTTGTGTGCGTTTTGGAGCTGAGAGAATTCAGCTTCATTACAAATTCGATGTAAGTCGCACAATCCGTTTAATGTATTGCAACTGCAAGAACTTGAGACTGTCTGTCAGGGGCGGATGCGGCCGCGGTAGGCCTACATAAGTCATAAGTTAGACTTTGTATGCTGGCTGGAGTACTCCAAGGCCAGGGTACACACCTTTTTTCTTGTTGAATATAAAATGTTATAAAATATAATTTTAATCACAGTGCTTGGTAACACTAGATGCAGAAAATTCTTGAGATTACTTAAAAATAAAAGAGAAGAAGAAAAAAATCATGAAGAAAATTTCTTTAGAACAAATCCTAAAGACTTAGATCTAGCCTAGTCAAAGACCTCTCGAGCGCTGTTGTAGTGTTTGATTGTCTTTTAAAGGTACGCACCTATCGCCACCAAGAATACATGGTAGGGTCTAATTATCTTCTATTTTATTTTCTTAATAACATCACATGGACAATATGCCCCCTTCGTTAATGATATGCACGATTCACAAATCCGAAAATGGCGTCCGCCGTCTCAGTCTCAGAAGGTATCAAGTATACCTCAACTTTCTTGAAAATCGAAAGATTTAAGAATCCACAAGTAAAAGCGAGTAAAAGCATTCAAATATGCCTTGTAAGGTTGTGATGTTTTTGTGAATCTGCCCACAGGATTCGGAAAAAGTGTCATATTTCATGCATTACCCCAAAGGGTGTGCTTCGCACACTCAAAACCGTAGTGGGCCACGTCAAGAGGCAACAGACTATGTCACCGTGGACGTTAGACCTGGCAGTACACATCTCTTCTTTCCAAACCTTCAACAGTGGACCTCTATTTACAGACCATGTCACCGTGACCGTTAGACCTGGCAATACACACCTCTTCTTTACAAACCTGCAACAGTGGACTTCTATTAAACAGACTATGTCACCGTGGACGTTATACCTGGCAATACACACCTCCTCTTTCCAAAATTGCAACAGTGGACCTCTATTTACAGACTATGACACCGTGAACGTTAGACCTGGCAGTACACACCTCTTCTTTCCAAACCTGCAACAGTGGATCTCTATTACAGACCATGTCACCGTGGACGTTAGACCTGGCAATACACACCTCTTCTTTCCAAACCTGCAACAGTGGACCTCTATTTACAGACCATGTCACCGTGGACGTTAGACCTGGCAATACACACCTCATCTTTACAAACCTGCAACAGTGGACCTCTATTTACAGACCATGTCACCGTGGACGTTAGACCTGGCAATACACACCTCTTCTTTTCAAACCTGCAACAGTGGACCTCTATTTACAGACCATGTCACCGTGGATGTTAGACCTGGCAATACACACACCTTCTTTCCAAACCTGCAACAATGGACCTCTATTTACAGACCATGTCACCGTGGACGTTAGACCTGGCAGTACACACACCTTCTTTCCAAACCTGCAACAGTGGACCTCTATTTACAGACCATGTCACCGTGGACGTTAGACCTGGCAATACACAACTCTTCTTTCCAAACCTGCAACAGTGGACCTCTATTTACAGACCATGTCACCATGGACGTTAGACCTGGCAATACACACCTCTTCTTTTCAAACCTGCAACAGTGGACCTCTATTTACAGACCATGTCACCCTGGACGTAAGACCTGGCAATACACACATGCAACAGTGGACCTCTATTTACAGACTATGTCACCGTGGACGTTGGACCTGGCAATACACACCTCTTTTTTCCAAACCTGCAACAGTGGACTTCTATTTACAGACCATGTCCCCGTGGACGTTAGACCTGGCAATGCACACCTCTTCTTTACAAACCCGCAACAGTGGACCTCTATTTACAGATCATGTCACCCTGGACGTTAGACCTGGCAATACACACATGCAACAGTGGACCTCTATTTACAGACTATGTCACCGTGGACGTTAGACCTGGCAGTACACACATCTTTTTTCCAAACCTGCAACAGTGGACTTCTATTTACAGACCATGTCACCCTGGACGTTAGACCTGGCCATACACACATGCAACAGTGGACCTCTATTTACAGACTATGTCACCGTGGACGTTAGACCTGACAATACACACCTCTTAATTGAAAAAATTTTAAATTTAAAATTGAAATAGAGCAAAAATCAAGCTTTCAGAAAATGTCTTACTTGACTCTGTAGACCCATGAATAACCGAGTAATCACTGGAAAAGCGATATAAGCAAAAGTGCTCGCACGAGCCAGTTTTACCCGAAATGCATTTCGCTACACTGTCCGCATGACGTCAGTGTCGCACTTTTGTTGAGCAAGCAGTCAGAAATCCCACGGCTTGAGGTTCAAACACCAATATTTCTACATTTTTACATCAAAATTGTCAGCTCAAATATCTAGAATCTATTGAGCATATATCGCCCTATGTGTCAAGGGCTTCAGAATTGGAAAAGTGGTCATTTTCCCCAAGAACTGATAAAATTTGTGCAGCTATACACTTGACACATCGATATCTTGCATCCAGTCAATGGAGAAAGTTCGCACATGCGCAGTTATAGTGCCACAATGACGTCACACGGCCATCGCACTTCGGCAATGCGAGAACTATTTTAGAAATAATTACCATCACAAAATTGGAGCTTAAAAATCACAAAAGTAACGCCCGTGGATGAAAGTGGTATCAGAATGCTCCTTGATTTTCAAGCCGTAAAATAGATTTTTTAGGAAATCGTCTAGACTTCCCCTTTAATGATATTGAAAAATCTATTTTGACAGTGATTTCTCACGCAAATTGGCAACCTTTGGTCACGTGTGATGACGTACATCATGCACTACTTGAATGTTAGCTTATGGTATCTTATTATCATCATCATTGCTTTTAGCAATCCGTTTTAATTATTAAACACAAACTCACTTTTCTTATTGACGTCTTCATGAAGGTCAAATCCATCAGTGAACGTAACTTTAGCTAATAAATTCCATGTAGAAAAATAAAAGGTATTATGTTTGGATTTATAATATTTAATATAATACATTTAAGATAAATTATAATAAATAATAAGAAATATTGTTTTAACTGTTGATCTATTAATAATTACATGATAAAATAATGTCTTATTATTATTTACATATTTCCACTGATTTTACGATTGCAATCTTGAAGAAAAAAAATTGATTTTCACTTTTATTCTTATGTATTTCTTTGTTTTTACAATTTCTTATGTTTTATATTAATTATTTTAATTGTTATGTATTTCTTTGTTCTATGATATTTGTGTCATTATATAAATCTTCAATGAGAAATATTTGGATACCAGGCTTATTTTATAAAGTTATTTCAAAAGAGTAGCCAACCTAAACTTATCAATGAAAGCAGAAAAAACATGAAATATGTAATTTTATTATGTTTATTGTTTATTAAATTCATAATCCATTATTATTGCTTTTATTATTATTGCTTTTCAATATTTGAACAAATGAATTATTGCATGCTTATGAATCCGTGCATTTATCGACGGAAAGAGACTTATGTTTATCATTGAAGCGTTAACAAATGATGGTATAAAACAATAAGGTATAATAAGTTACTTGCAGAGAAGTGCATGATATACGTCATCACACATGACCAAGGTTTGCCAATTTGCATGAAAGATCACTGTTGAAATCAATTTTTAGATTTCATTAAAAAAATCATAACTTTCTTATTTATGGTTGGATTTGCTTCAAACTTTTTTTGATCTGTTTGTCTGATTTTTCTGCTTTCAATAAAAACAATTTTTTTTTGGAGTGGAGTCAGTCTTTAATATGATAGCACTGGGTGGGGGCTTCGAAACTTCGACATAGAATTTTGAAACTCATTAAATATATGCTAATTTATGTGCATATTTCAAATATTACAAAAAATGCTGCTTCTTTATCATTTCTTAACCGAATTTAATTCTGTTTGCTTTATGATAACACTGCTGGCTGGCAGATTCCCATCAAAAATTTCCATGTAAAAAAAAAACTTAGTTCATGAATGCATAGCAATGATCTGATGTATACATTTAGGGCAGTTGAAAGTGATCTTGCTTTTTCTTCATTTCCTCAGCTCCATGCACTGCATCCACCCTCCCCCCTACTCCTCCCTTTGCTCATTCTCCATCTTCTTCCATCCACTATTCTTCTATTCCACTTTGCACTTATATATTCCCTTCTCCTCCTCCTCCTCCTCCTCCTCCTACTCCTACTCCTCCTTTCTCCTCAACTTCTCATTCATCCTTGCCTTCACCTGCTTTTCATCTGTCTGATCCTCTTCCCCGTCTTCCTATTGTTCTGCATCCCCATTTTCGTTTTATGATATATTTTTTTCTTACTTCATTATTTGTCCTCTTGTTCCTCTTCCTCATTCTTCTTATTTTAGTTTATGTTTAGGAATATATGAATAAGTTCTTGTGCATTTTCATTTTTTCCCCTATTTTTCATTTATGGGGTGGGGTGGGGGGGGGGGGAGGATACTCATCAGGGGACTGACCTCTTAGTAAGTACATCAACTCATTACTCTGATTTGTCTATGATGATTTATAAATAGCCCTTTTTTGTCATATTAATGCTTAATTCTTTCTGTTAGTCAAATAACTAACTCTGCTAATTAAAAAAAATCTGGCAAAACTTCAAAGGCACCCCAGGAAAGTACAAAGTATGCGGACACCTTCCGGCAGACCTTTGGTAGACTTGCCGCATACTAAAAATAAGCGGGAAATCTACCGAAGGTCTGCCGTTAAAGTTTTTGTTTAGGAAGCTCTCATTTCTCTATTTCTCAATCAACTTTTGATACAACTTGATACAAATGATCCTTGGGTAATACAAGATGTGACGTATTGATGATTATGATGAAGTCAAATGTCATCTGTTGGTCAAAAGGTCAAGTGAAATAAGGTTATGTGGTTACAAAAATGTTAGATGCACTCATTTCTCTATTCCTTAACCCTTTGAGTGCTGGCCTGTGCTGCTGGTATCAATGAATCTGGTAGTATTCTTAAATGAGAAGGCTAATTAATCTCATTTAATTATTTGTTTGGGTTTTTATTCAAGGTACAAGGAAATATGATACCTTACTTCTTTGGATAATGTAAATATTTTTCTTGAAAACGCCAATTAAGAGTCTGTAATTTAGAGGTGAAAAGCCAACCTCATTTGCCAAAGCCTCATTATTGGGCTTCTGTAGAAGCCCGTCGCATCTTTTATTTTTTTTACTTGGTACAAATGATCCTTGGGTAATACCAGATGAAGAGTGATGATGATGTCCAAGATCATCTAGGGGTCAAAAGGTCAAATTTGTTAGTACATTAATAGTCTGTTTTAAAAAATGTTATAGGTTTTCTTTACTTCGGTTGCAGTTCTCTATTTCTCAATTATTTTGAAACTTAGTTCAAATGATCCTCGGGTAATACCAGATGTGGGGTGATCACAATGAGGTTAAAGGTCATCTAGGGGTCAAAAGGCCAAGTGATATAAGGCCTTGAGCCTTTGAAAGTTCTTATACATGTTTTAATATTGATCGCAAATTCAGGCGAGACTCATGGTCCGCGAACCACCTTGTTGATATCTCAAGATCTGCAGGTATATCCTTGGAGGACAATACTTTGATTTGATTTGGGGGTCATGGGGTCAAAGGTCACAGAGGTCAATTTTTGAAAAAGACAGTTTTTTACAATATGTTGCACACAATTTGACATATGAACTTGTAACTTGGTGGGATGATAAAGTATAAGAAGAAAAAAATTTGGCTAGTAAATTGGGGTCAAGGAGCCAAAGGATAATTTATTGTAGAAAATAAGATTTTTTGTCTACATCAAGAACCGTGTGGCGGTTGGACCTCAAGTATGGAGTGAGAGCATATCCTATGGGGACAATAATTTGATTCCATTTTGGAGTCACAGGGTCAAAGGCCACAGAGGTCACTTAGTGGAGAAAAAAAACAATATCTTATATATAAAATTGTGACTCGGTGTTGAGGGTTGTGTATGACAAGACAAAATTATGCTGATATTTTGGGGTCATGGGTTAAAGTTCAAAGGTCATGGAGGTCAATATATTGTAAAAAAAAAATTATGTTGATATCTCAAGAACCGTGTGGCAGTTTGACATCAAACTTGCTGCTACATGTATATGGTTATTGTATAGTAATTTTCTTTTTTATTGATCATGCACTCGGCGGCGGCATATATTTTGGTTGAATATGGTCGAATATCCATCTATTTTTTATTTATTTTTTTAGTTTTATCCATCCTTTTTACTGTTCTACTCTGTTGCAAGTACAAATTGCATCCATTTCTTTGTTGGATGCCTGATGAGCATCTTATCATTGATGTGCTAGTTACAACAGAATTTGTGTAGGAATTTCATGAATTTCATCTTCTATATCCTTTTGTTAAGGTGATACAGATGTTGCTGAAACAGTAGGCACCAGCAAACGCCAGACAAAGAAGATGTGGAGTGATGCTGAGAAGGAAGCTGTCAACAGGCATCTGGGGATTTTCTTAAGAACAAGAAAACTTTGTGGAAAGGATCCAATCATCTCTGCGATGAAAGCTGATCCACGCATCTTCAAGGGTCGCACATGGACAAATATAAAGGATTTCGTGAGAAACCAAATTAGAAAACGAGACCCTTTAGGATTTCTTCAGAAATTTTAAATGAATGAGGTGTTACAGTCAGGCATGTTACCACAATTATGAGGTTCTTTGTATGTTCTTGGTTGAGCATTGCTTGTAGGGGAAGCTGTGCTTTAATGCTGAACTGATGTGCTGGCAGGTACAGTCTGGCAATTTTTCATTGTCTGCAGTTCACTAAGTTCACGAATGAAGGCATTTGTTTGAAAGACAGTAACTTTACCCTGAAATGCAAACTGTTATGCTGAGGGTTTCAAAAGTACAGGTATATAATATGATCTTGAAAGAAGAGTCGATCAAAAATAATTTCTTACAAGAAGCAGAAAAAATTGGCAAGCAAAACAAAAGAGTTTGCGGAATATTGGACAACTAATAACAAAGTTATGATTAATGACTTGAAAAAACGGGCAAATCACTGAAAATTTTCAGGGATGTTGCCAATTTGTTGATGTTATGGGTGCACAACTCACCATTCAATTCATATATATTCACAGTGCAAAATTCATCATTTTTACAGAAAGATACAAATCTTGTACTAATGCAAACATGCAAAAAAGGGGGCCACATACCTACCAAGAAGATATCCTACAGTTAGAGTTTTGAGGAAATCATAATTTGGGGGTAAAAAGTTACATTTTATAACATTGATATCAATATGATAAATGGTCAATTGTGCACCTATGATGTCATCAATTGCCAATTTGTCTAAATATTCAAACATTCATAACTTTCTTATTAATTGTCCGATTTCACTCAATCTTGTTTTGTTGTTCTGCTCACAAAAATTTTCTGCTTCTATTGAAAAGATATTATTTTTGGGTGGACTCTTCTTTTAAGTACTTTGAAAGTTGTGTAACAGTTAGAGCTGTTGGCAATCGGGCTTTTCTGCAGTATGTAGCATTGGGGGAGGGGCAATCCCCCTGTGGGAACCTATCCCCTTTGTTGTCCTGTGTTGAATTTAAAGTTTGTAGTGTTGGGGGTAGGGCTACCTTCCAGCCAAATCCAGTGTTAAATGTAGAGGGGAAAAACTAGGTACAAAGTTTGAGGCTTACGACTTGTAAAATTACATTGTGAGGAAAGTGTGAAAAAAACAAAGAGTCCTTGCTTGTCAGTAGCACATTTTTATACAAAATTGTTAAAGGCCCCTGCACCCTATCAAAATTACCTCTTCAACCTTATTAATAGCCAAGTTCCCCCCCCCCTTTCAACGAAAGAGGCTGTTTTGTAGCTTTGTAGTTGACTTCAACTCAGTAAATAGCCAATTTCTCATTTACATTTCTGATGACATGTTAACATATTTTTTGTCTCCGGCGAACAAGCAGGGGACTACGAAATGGGCTCCGTACCTTTGTGTGTGTCCATCTTTCTGTCTGTCCGTCCATGTTTGATCAAAATGCTACTTATTCGCCATTTCTCACCAGATTTTGATTCTGTTTTCTTTATGGGATGGCTCTAGGTGAGATCTTCAAAACTTTTGCCCCAAATTTTGACCTTTGACCTTGATTTTTAACCAATGTTCTACATTTTGCTACAAATGCTTTCTGCACTGTAACTTAAATACTGATTGGAATTTCAAAATTTTTGGTATATAGTTACAGAATGATAAAATACAGGTCAACTTTGTATGGAGTCTGTTGGTCAAAGGTAGGTCACAGCTCTTTAAATATGCAAAAAAAATCATTTATGCAAAATTGTGTTTCTGTCCAATAACTCAAAAAATCTTTGCCCAATTTTCACCAAATTTGGTGTCGATGGGAAGTAAATACAGGTCAAGTTCAAATATGGGCTCTGTATGCCAAAAGGTCAAATGTCAAGGCTCATAAAATATGCGGAAAACCTTATTATTTATGCAAAATTGTGGTTTCCATCCAATAACTCAAAGAATCGACGTCAAATTTTCACCAAATTTGGTGGGTTGATGAAAGCTATTGAAAATACAGGTCAAGTTCGAATATGGGGTCCACAGTTCAAAAGGTCAATGGTCAAGGCTCATTAAATATGCAAAAAATCTAATTATGTGAAATTGTGGTTTCCGTCCAATAACTCCATAAATCTTTTCCCAATTTTCACCAAATTTGGTGGGTTGATAGTATTGAAATACAGGTCAAGTTCAAATATTGGGTTCGTAGGTCAAAAGGTTGAATGTAAAGGCTCATTAAATATTCAGAAAACATTATTTAATGTGAAATTGTGGTTTCCATCCAATAACTCCAAAAATCTTTGCCCAATTTTCATCAGATTTGGCATGTTGCTTGAAAGTATTAAAATACGGGTCAAGTTCAAATATTGGGTGTGTATGTCTAAAGTTCAAAGGTCAAGGCTCATTAAATATGCAGAAAACCCCGTTATTTATGCAAAATTATTTAAAAACATGGTTTCCGACTGAAAAATAGAATAACCTTTCATAAATCTTTGTATATTTGGGGTATTGCTATTGTTAAGTTCAAATTTGTCAATGGCCAAAGTTCATTAGATTATTTTGAATGCATGAAGCAAGGGCATCTGTGGCCCAGGGACACAATAATTTTCTAGTTTGTTGCCTGAAAAAGTAAATGTGCTCACAATTCTCTACCAATTTAAGCCAGTACTTCTGCAATTCATAGACAAGATTTCAAAGATGTAATTGAAAATATAAATCAGTGCAAATGCCTTTTTACGGGCCATTCGTAATTTTCAATGATTTACAATTTTGATTTTTTTTTCTTCATTTTTCACCCATTGGTTTGAAAGTGAAATAAATTTCAATTTTCGAATTTGTGGTTTGACACACACCCACAATTTTGTTGGAAAAAAAAAAATTGAAAATTTAATACATTGTGAATTATGAATGTTTTTTATTTCAAAAACTGTTCATGTTCTACACACAAATATGGGTATTAAAGGGTTGTCCTTTTCCAAGTTAGGAGTAATTGAGACACGTTTTTGCTCTGATGCAAACCTTTATGTTGAAGGTTTAACAAACATATTTTATGTACTTTGAGGTTGTGTAAAAGTTTTAGCTGGTGGCAAATGGATTTTTTTGTTTTTGTTTTTTTTTGTTTTTGCAGTGGCATGGGAAGGGGGGGGGGGCAGATCCCCCTGTGGGTATCCTTCCCCTTGTTGCTCTCTGTGGAATTTGGGGATTTAAGAAGAGGCATCTTTTCCCTGTTGTGGTAGAGGGGGAAGGGCTGCCTTCCAGCCAAATCCAGTGTTAAATTTAGAGGGGGAAAACCATGTAGAATGTTTAGGGCTTCTGACTTGTAAAAAAATTCCTGGTGACAAAAGAGGTATAGGGAAAGGGTTCTTGCTTTTCAGTGCACACTTTTAAACCAAATTTTAAAACCCCTGTAGCCAATCGAAATTGCCTCTAAAACCTTAAAATTAGATGAGCACCCCCCCCCCCCCTTCTTCCCCAAATAGGCTGATTAGTAGTTGAATTCAACTCTTATAAACTTCTCATTTGCACTTCTGACAACGTGTTATGTTTACGGTTATTCTTTGGGATGGGGCTGTCCTGATTATGTTTGTTTTTCTTAGATTTCAAAAGGGCTAAAGCCAAATGTTTCCTGCTCCAAAATAAGAGTTTTCTTTTTACCTTTGTGGAATTGAAGTGAAGAATTCCTAATTCGTTTCAGTGGATATGTTATAAAAAGTTTTGAGTTGAAGAATTATTAATACATTGATCTTTTATATTGCTATAAAAGTTATTAAGCAAAGCAGAAGTATACCTTCAAATCACTGTGCTGAAATTACACGATTCAGTTTTTCAACCTGGATTCATTTAAGTCAAATTTTTAAGTGCTTAATCCAATTTGGAAAATGGGGTAGTTGTAGACCCTAATTTTTGCCACTGGTTTTTCAATAGCAGACCTAAGATCATCTTCTTCTTTGTTTGCATGTGTATGTCCATCTGGGATCTTGGTGCATTTTTTTTTTTTTTGGGGGGGGGGGTGGGTGGTCTTCACAGCCTCAGTTCAAGTGGGGTCACTCATGAGATTGAATTGGGGTCGCTCCTTATCACATGCCATCTCCTTAGTATTTTTCTTCGTAGAAAAGTTAGTTTTTATCGATTCATTTATTTCTTAACTAATGTACATGTAGATACAGGTGTAGAAGAAAATGTTATCTTGAAAGTGGTTGATTACTATCAAAATAATGAAAAGGTTATTACACTTTAGAAAACAGACCAATTTGCATATTTTCAACATTTTCTTTTTTGATTCAGAAACTTGAAATTACTAGGTTTTTGATGATGTATGTTACATTTCTTCCACTTTAAGTTGAAAATTTGTTATTTGAGGGGACATTACCTTGGACTCGCCCTATTTATTATTCTTTTCAGTAGAAAGCCACTGCTATGTTTACTAGTGATATTATTTATTTTTCTTTTCAGCAGAAAGCCACTGCTATGTCTAGTGTTTATTATTTATTTTTCATATTTGTTTCCAGCAGAAAACCACTGCTATGTTTACTAGTGATATTTTTTATTTTTCTTTTCAGCAGAAAGCCACTGCTGTGTCTAGTGTTTATTATTTATTTTTCATATTTGTCTTCAACAGAAAGCAACTGCTATGTTTACTAGTGATATTATTTATTTTTCTTTTCAGCAGAAAGCCACTGGTATGTTTACTAGTGATATTATTTATTTTTCTTTTCAGCAGAAAGGCACTGCTATGTTTACCAGTGTTATTATAGCAGAAAGCCACTGCTCTTTACAAGTGTTTATTATTATTTTTTATTATTTTTTTTCAGCAGAAAGCCACTGCTTCATGTATGTTTACTTGTTTTCATTTTTAGTCTTTATTGATAGACAACATGACAAATTTTAGCTACACAAACAATGAATGAATGTTACAATATATGTTTACTTTTTAGCAGAAAGCCACTGCTATATGTTTACTTGTTATATTTACTTGACTGTGTTTATTATTTATATTTGTCTTTATTTGGAATTTGTCTTTATTAGCTGGAATCCATGAATCTCTATACATCTCATCAGGAACATTTCAGTATACCTTGTGTCAAATATTGTATTCTTCAATGACCTTGCTATGCCATCTCTCATACTGGATTTTGTCAAAGAAATAAAGTTTATCCATAAAAATATAATTCACAAAATGAATACTGCATCATCATTAAGATGATCGTGATACGGTTGATGACGATGATGATAATGGTTGTGGTGATGATGATGATGATGATGATGATAATGAAGATGATTATGATGGTTGTGATGATGATTATGATGTTTATGATGATGGTGACGATGATGATGTTTATGATGATAATGGTTGTGATGATGATGGTGATAATGATTACGATGATGTTGACGATTACAATGATGGTGATTATGATGACGGTAATGATGGTGATTATGATAATGTGATGTTGATGACGATGAGGGTGATGAAGGTGATAATGATGCTGATCACTATGATGATGAGATAATGTTGATGGACTTGTGTGTGTGCGTGCGTAATATTCTCGAGATAATCCAAGGAAGCGGAGCGATGGTGGGGGGGGGTGGGGGGGGGGGGTGAATACTCAATCAGAGTTTAGGCCTTCCTGTATATTCTATATATTCTATTCTATATAAGTGAGCAAATGAAGCTGGAAATCCCCCCCCCCCCGGCCCCCACCTCTTTCCTGCTTGTAATTTTTTTTCGGATGAATTATGCATAAACCTACAAAACCTGCAACAGTGGACCCTATTTACAGACCATGTCACCGTGGACGTTAGACCTGGCAATACACACCTCTTCTTTCCAAACCTGCAACAGTGGACCTCTATTTACAGACCATGTCACCGTGGACGTTAGACCTGGCAATACACACCTCTTCTTTACAAACCTGCAACAGTGGACCTCTATTTACAGACCATGTCACCGTGGACGTTAGACCTGGCAATACACAACTCTTCTTTCCAAACCTGCAACAGTGGACCTCTATTTACAGACCATGTCACCGTGGACGTTATACCTGGCAATACACAACTCTTCTTTCCAAACCTGCAACAGTGGACCTCTATTTACAGACCATGTCACCGTGGACGTTAGACCTGGCAATACACACCTCTTCTTTACAAACCTGCAACAGTGGACCTCTATTTACAGACCATGTCACCGTGGACGTTAGACCTGGGCATACAAAACTCTTCTTTCCAAACCTGCAACAGTGGACCTCTATTTACAGACCATGTCACCGTGGACGTTAGACCTGGCAATACACAACTCTTCTTTCCAAACCTGCAACAGTGGACCTCTATTTACAGACCATGTCACCGTGGACGTTAGACCTGGCAATACACAACTCTTCTTTCCAAACCTGCAACAGTGGACCTCTATTTACAGACCATGTCACCGTGGACGTTAGACCTGGCAATACACAACTCTTCTTTCCAAACCTGCAACAGTGGACCTCTATTTACAGACCATGTCACCGTGGACGTTAGACCTGGCAATACACACCTCTTCTTTCCAAACCTGCAACAGTGGACCTCTATTTACAGACCATGTCACCGTGGACGTTAGACCTGACAGTGGCAGTACACACACCTTCTTTACAAACCTGCAACTGTGGACCTCTATTTACAGACTATTATATCAATAATAATAATAATAATAATAATAGTAATAATAGTGTTTTTATACCCAGGGTTGCCTCTTCAGTTCTTCGAACTGTTATCCTAGAGGGCCCTGCTATTATTACCCCTTGCACATTAGCCGTTAGGCTACAGTTGACCCCTGTATTTTAAGACTATGCTACCGTGGACTTAAGGCTTGGCAGTACACACCTATTCTTTACAAACCTACAACCGTGGACCCCTATGCGACTGATTATACCACCGTGGTTAAAGTGCCCTATTAATGTAATTATTATGTATTATTATGTATTATCCCTCCGTTCATCGTCCTCCTTACAATTCACTCTCGGCCCACGTACGAAAACCCGATATGGGGACTGCCTTCTCCCCCATTGCCCCTACCCTCTGGAATAAACTTCCACCTCACATCCAAAATGCCCAATCTGTTGAATCATTTAAATCCCTTCTCAAGACCCACCTATTTAAGCAGCTATAATTTAATTTTGTAGTATATTGTTGGAGGTGCACACCAAGTTAGTTTATAATTAAGTAGTTTGTTTATTATTAATTATGTATTGATTTTTTTAACGGTATTATGATTAGACAGACCACATGTGCGCTTTGAAACACCCGTACAAAGCGCCTTATAAATGTTATTATTATTATTATTATTATTATTATTATTATTATTATTATTATTATTACTATTATTATTATTATTATTATTATTGTTATTACCATTACCATTATTATTATCCTTATTGTTACTATTGCCATTATTATTAGTAGTAACATTATTACATGTATTATGATTATTATTGTTATTATTTTTTTTCTCATAATTATTTTTTTATATTGTTTTCTCATTATTATTATCACATAAACATCTATTATTGTTTTCCATCATCGTCCGAAACGCATACTTAAGTCACATTCGTTTGAATTATGCATAATTGCCTGAATTTTCAAAATGTGTCCACGTTAGTATGGTCTTCTTAGGTCCGTGTTTTGTTAGGAGTCAGGGTCCACATTTGGATATGATGGCTATAAGGGTATGTGCATACATGTACGTCCACAGTTTGGATGTGGAAAACATATCTCTCCAGAAGGCCCGCAGAGTTTCTTTCTTGGTGTTTTCGTAATGGTCGTACCAAATGTAACTATAATCTAGCATCTGGTCCGCATGCGCCATTGAATAAAGGTGTCCACGATTGTACAGTAAGAAATACATGTCCGCGTTTTAAGGCCTATACAAGTATGTGTGCGTGTGTGTGTGTGTGTGTGTGTCGGATGTGATTAATGAGCCGGAGTAGATTTTGAGCCTGGATAGATTATTTTAGTCATATTGACTAAAAAAATAGTTTAATTTGACTAGATTAATGAATCATAACACTGACTAGATAACTAGTAAAAAATACATGATCAGTAATTAAAGGTAATACAAAGTTTTGGGAAATTTTGAAAATTGGGTGGATAGTGAATTTTTACAATTTTTATATATTTGGATGCCCCTGTGGATGTATTATAAGCACTACAAAAATGAGCTCCTAAAACACTTCTGTTTTCGAGAAAAATTGAATATAAAAATTTACCGGTGCTCCCGGTAAATTTTGATAAATTTCAAATAGCGCCTATGGCCGTGCAATGGTAGCTGCGACCATGAAAATCTCAGAATATGTAGTTGTGATATATAATTTCCAAACGGGAATAGCTAATTGGTCAATTTTAGTCAAGAAACATAGTTTCATATCTAAATTAATATCTTGACCTTGAGAGGGAGCTATACAACACAAAGAGTTTATTATTTATAATTTTATAACTTTAGACTCGATTTCAACCGCGACAACGATCAATGAATATTGTAGGAAGGCATAATGATTCAAATATGTTAATTTGAACCAAATTCATGACCCCATACCAAAACTTTGTAATACCTTTAATAATCATTTTGACTAGAAACTAGTAAAACTGACTAGATTTTCTAGTCATATATATTGACTAGATTCCTAGTCAAAATCGGTGACTAGAAACCAGTAAGTGCCCCTTGGATCCTTTATTCTAGTCAGATTTGACTAGTTTCTAGTCAAATCTGACTAGACATTTTTAAGAGTGTACTCTCCAGTATACCATGGTCAACAATTCTTTACCCATCCAGATGATGATGATTCCATCAACCTGGCGCTGTTTGCCCTGGGGTTGGCAATGCCACCCGGTATGTCAAGAGTAGGGAAGAAGACGGTATGAACATCCGTTCGAGAGGCAAGGAGAGCATTCATCGATGTTGCTCCTGTAAGTGCCCACATTTCTTTATGTGAAGTTCAGTTAATTAATATACATGTACTCTTATTTGTAAATAGAAAAGAATTATATCGGGGAACCAAGAGGGTACTTCCATGGCATTATTATGACTATGTTTGTGGATTGTCCATCTGTGCTCCCGCAACTTCTTGCGAGCGAGTTGCCTATTAAAATACAGCTGGAGGAATTATAACAAAACTTGGACTAAGGGTGAATCATGAGGCAAGGACAAAATGATTCGATTTTGGGCCAAATCCACCAAAATTCAAAGGTCAATGATCAATGAACTTTGTTTGTAAATGTTATTTCAAATGTGTCTGTAGGTCCTGCTCTAATAACAGCTCTCAATCACTCCAATTACAAACTCACTTCCACTACACCACCCATAGACATTATATTTCATGCCACCTACTGGAGCTCCACTCATACCTGAAATATTTCAGTGTTTTGGGAGAGGGTAGCTGGTCTAGCAGTCTATAATGTGTCCATTTCTACTCGCAGCAGTCCTGCTATGACTCAGGGTTACTGAATCATGAAAGCATTCATTCTTCCTTTTGAATCTCTAACCAGTACTCGCAAACGGTTTGGGAAAAACAATTTTTGTATCGATCCCAGTGGTTTAGTTGTGCAGTGGCTTTGTGGCACAACAACTGTTCAATTCCAAAGATATATGTGACAATGTCTTCTTTTTCTCCTACATGTTTGCGTCTTGTACTGTGGTGTCCAATTGTCACAGTTTTCTCATTCTTTGAAAATCTCTTCCTCCAAAACAGGTATTTTGTTATATGCAATGTTGTTGACATACGATGCAAGTTCATAGATGTCACTATTTACCTTTAACAAGTTGGCGTTTTTGCAATGTTGTCAATATCTCATACTGTATTACACTTTACACTTATGACAGATACATTGTTGTTAATTAGCTAGCCCTCAATTCTTTGGTAAACACAAAAGGCTACATATCAAAGTTATTGAAATAATGTACATAGGGGCTGGGTAATATGTTATTTCTTTAATTGGCAGGTAGGGACTAATATCCCTGACTACATCGAAAGCAATGAACAGAAGCAACCATTCATGCTCCTTCTTTGGGATCCCCTTCGCCCTGAAGACGTGTTTGTCATAGTGAATGGTGTTTGTCATAGTGAATGGTGTTTGTCATAGTGAATGGTGTTTGTCATAGTGAATGGTGTTTGTCATAGTGAATGGTGTTTGTCATAGTGTATGGTGTTGCCATCCCAAGCAAATCCCTCCTGGAAGGCATTGATCTGTGCTTCAAAGAGATATATGTGATGTGGCTGGACTACCCATGGCAAGCGAGCAATGTGTGGGATTTCATCCAGAAAGTCGTATACGAACTAGGAGATGGCAAGCCAGGCAGCAAGGATATCACCCCATCCAGCACTATCTCCTTGAGAGCTTTCATTAAGTAATGTCTGTAGAGTTTCACCAGCTTTACATGACAGGGTAGATATTGTCAACAGAAAACTTGTAATATCAAGTCGAAACATCAATATGAGTGGCATCAGGAAGATGGGAAACAGTACATACAGAACATGCACAAGCTAACTATTGAAGATATTGTCCATTGCAAAGAAGTATAATGGCCAAATTCAAGGAATGCACCAGAATTCAAAGAGATCGGTGTTGACATCGCAAAAGAATTGGAGCAGTATTTTGGTGATAATGGTGAAACGGTCACTATATACTATAAAATATATTTGTTGCAGGATGAATAGAGAAAACAGAAGAGAATATGTAGGCTATTTATATAAATACTGAAAATATTTGATGAATAAAGGAATAGGAAGACCATTAAAATTTAAATATTTCGACGAAAAGGGAAAATAATGACTTTCCTGGGTATTTAGGGGTTATTTAATGATTGCATGAGAGTTTGAGTTCGTTCACACACAGTGTTTAACACCGTGTCCATAACTATACATGATTAGTCATTAGTCATTATTTGTTTGTTTATCGTTTCCCGCCAATTCACGCAACCGCGCGCCACCACCGACAGCTACCTGCCAACCTGCCGAGCCCGCCGGCTCATTGCTTTCCCCCAAGTCCGCATCCACGCCATAAGAACCGCCGCACACCTAGCGAACACTCACTCCTGAAGACGGACAGTCAACCTGTCCGAAACGTCGAGTCTACTCTCCTGCTCCTGCTCTGCAATTCTACTCACCTACTCAACTCTCCAACTCAATCCAGTCTTCTACTCAAACCTCTCATCCTGCCCAAACTTTCTGGGTTACAGTCCTTTTCAGGACTAAACTCACTTCCGAAAGATACTCTTCCTTCTAACCTCCACTTTCTCGCCTTTCATCTCACCTCTATTCTCTATCTACTTTCCTCAGTCCCTCGAGGACTTTACACATGGTGTACCGTAAACTCTTCCGTGATTATTCATACCACCATGCAAACCTTCAAACATCATCTGATTTGTTTGTTTGTTTTTATTATATATACTCTCTTAATTTGTAAGATTGAAAATGTCGATTTATCAAGCGATTGAAATATTCTTCAATCTAATAGATTGAGGATAAATCGAAAAACGACGGGAATCGCTGCCTAGCGACTATTAGATCGATGTTTTTTCTCGATCTATAATAGATTGAAAAAAGTTTCAATCTATTGAAAACGTTAACCAATCAAACTTCAGAACATTATCACGTGACTTGAGATTACTGCTGCGCCGTACTTTCCGCCACTAAAGTTTGGCTTAGAATTCGCGCTTCAGATATCGATATCAGCTAGCTCGACATACAGCGACCTGTACTGTAGCTAGCTTGCAGATCAGACGGCAGACATAGCGACGATGGATCTCAAAGCCGTGTTAGAGCGGGAATTCCCGAGCGGTGACGGTATCCTTCAGATGTTTGAAGGTGAGTATTTTATACATATGTAAATATACATTAGTCCTAACTTTTAATGGAAGTAATGCTTGCCAATTGGTCATAAAATATCGGCACAAATATTGGTTACGCTATGGCCCATGGGGCCCTATTCTATTGTTAACTGCGTTGTAACCAATGACTGTTACGCAGCGGACCCCATACAAACTACAAGTATTATGGAGGTACCCAAGTCTGCGCACCTGAGTAAGATGTTTCATTCAAAATGAACAATAAATCAATCAAGAATCCGAAAAATGCTTGCATGACTTGATCAGAAATATTCCAAAGAACATCAATGCAAAAAATCTGAACACAAAACTCACATTTAATTTTAAACCCTCGTATTCTTGGCTAGATCTAGAACATTGACCGTCATCATTTTGAACAATATTTCACCACTTTCATGAATAATTAATTACCTCGATTTTTAGAATAAATCTATGAAGATTTTAAATCAGCATTGGGGTATGACGTTGCGGAATAAACATGAATATTTGGCGGGAAAAAAATGTTTTTTACTCCAAATATTTTAAGTATTTTTTTTTTTTTTTTTTTTTTGCCCAGATCACATGCCAATACAGCTAATTCAGAGAGAATTGTCATATATTAAGCATTTTTAAGTTTGAAATTTGCTAGTCCCATATGTGCAATTCAATTTAATCTCATGCGATGCAAGATACTTCAAAGAAATAGAGAAAAATAAATTTGAGTGGCTTGATCTTGGTGCGTTGATAAATTATCCCCAAAATTGTCGAGTAGAGGAGCCTTACGGTAGTCATTTCAGGGTTGAAAGGTATGTACAGTATGACATTTTAATATGTTTGAGAATTAAGGGGATGTCACATCTATATTTCGGAAAGTACCCGTTATTTTTCAGAAAGTACACTTCATATAATACAACCATAAAATTGTCATAGTAGATAATGGGTTATATAGATATTTATATACAGCAAATAGAAAAAACAGTTGCGAGTATATTTTCTTTGTCTGATTTATTCATTTCTTTTATTTTTTAATATATTTACTGTTTTAAACAGATCAACTGGATGAAGTACACAGCACCAAAGAAAGAGAACAAGCCACAGTTATTGGAGTACTTCAAAGAAACTCATGCTGTTCGCAGACACTACATAGAAACATCAAGGAACTCCATTACAGATATCTTGGAGAGGTATCCACGTTTCAAGGACTGTTCAGAACTGGTGAGATCAACAGTTTGTGTTATTCTCTTTTATTATTTTTTCTCAATATCCTTCAGAGCTGTGCTGAAATTTGTCTTAATTCAGTGATTTGTGGCAGTGGTCCAATACAGAGCAGTACCCCACTTTGGGTTTGATTAGCTTTAGTTATATGCTGTCTAGCATACACTGCCTAGCAATTGTTTTCATTTGTTATAATTTGGTTGATGCATGTAGCCCAGCTTAGAAATTCAATCAGTAGAAACACAACCAACGTATGTTGGCACACAGTGTCATACCATCAAAGCTGGCAGGCCTCGCATGCTGCATGGCCACTAAAACCCAGAATAAAAGCTGAAAGTAAGGGCACACGTAAATGCCTTGGCAACTACACATTACTTCCCATTTTGTTTTCTTGTTAACATTCCATAAAAATGTAAGAATTAGGTTTAGTTGGCAGACATGCAGGCTTCCCCTTGAGTTTGAATTGCCAATTTATGGGTACATGTATTTTAAGGTGAAATGAAATTGTGAAATTGAACCAAGCACTTTTTGCAAGGACAATGCATGGGCGCAAAAAGAATGCCCTCTCAGACTTTGCTCACATTACAAATACGGTTTACTTTTCCAGTCTTTCCGAAGTCACTTGGCTTAATTCTCTTCTCTCATTTTCAAATGATTTTCATCTTCCTTCACATTGAATAATTTATTTCATTCAAATTGATAAATAATTGACTTCTTTCCTCAGATCAACTTGGAATTTGGAATGATGCATAGAATTAATTAATATTCAATCTAGATTTCAATCTATTAGATTGAATAGCTCAATCTATGCCAAAGATTGGAAGATTTCAATCTAATTTTAGATTGACAATAGATTGAGAATCTTCTCAATCTAATAGATTCAAATCTCAATCTATTGAAGATTTAAAATTTGCAATCTAATGGTAGATGGATTTTCAATCGGGTTAGATTCGTCCCTGACAGCAATCTGTGGCAGATTGAAAATTCAATCTAATAGATTGAGTTTTCAATCTTAGGAATTAAGAGAGTACCACATACACAAGAAACATGTTCCTTAATGCCACTTTTGGTGATAAAGAGAAAGTGAAGGCATTCTAGATGCCAAAGATGAGGATGACCTCAGGAAGCGGTTAGACTTTTTCCAACAAGACTTTGCAGGTAAAGAGAAGGAACTAACCAAAAACAATGAAGCAAGATATTGGACATATCTGAACAATAACTTTGGCATGATTGCAGGGCACATGGTAGAAGAAGTGAGACAAAAGGGGGGAATGCAAGACAAGGAAAGGTCATACGTAAATGCATCAGAGAGTATGAATAAAATCATGAAATGCAAGCGTGATGCCTTCTTACAGGAAAATCCCCATGTGTCAAGGATGAATAAGCTGCAATTTACACAGCACATATTTGAAAGCATACACCAGCATCAAATAGAAGAGCTGTGTGTTTCAGTCACTGGACTGAGCCAAGAATACGAGCTTGCACATTTTTGCATCATACCTACAGGTTCCGCCAGACGTGTGGTATGAGTGGCATCAGGAAGATAGGAAGCGGTTGGGAAATCGAATGAGGTCTGAACAACAATTTGTCATCATCAAACAAAGAGCAATTCCTGCAAACTCCCGTGTGAAAGTGCACAAGCTATCTATTGAAGATATTTTCTGTTGTAAAGAAGTACCGTGGCGAAAATACAGGAATGCACCAGAATTCAAAGAGATTGGTGTCGACATTGCCAAAGAACTGGAGCAGTATTTTGGTGAAACAGCTGAAAAATGTGTACGTGGTATATATACCACACACACAAGAAACATGTTCCTTAATGCCACTTTTGGTGTTAAAGAGAAAGTTGAAGGCATTCTAGATGCCAAAGACGAAGATGACCTCAGGAAGCGGTTAGACTTTTTCCAACAAGACTTTGCAGGTAAAGAGAAGGAACTAACCAAAAACAATGAAGCAAGATATTGGACATATCTGAACAATAACTTTGGCATGATTGCAGGGCACATGGTAGAAGAAGTGAGACAAAAGGGGGGAATGCAAGACAAGGAAAGGTCATACGTAAATGCATCAGAGAGTATGAATAAAATCATGAAATGCAAGCGTGATGCCTTCTTACAGGAAAATCCCCATGTGTCAAGGATGAATAAGCTGCAATTTACACAGCACATATTTGAAAGCATACACCAGCATCAAATAGAAGAGCTGTGTGTTTCAGTCACTGGACTGAGCCAAGAATACGAGCTTGCACATTTTTGCATCATACCTACAGGTTCCGCCAGACGTGTGGTATGAGTGGCATCAGGAAGATAAGAAGCGGTTGGGAAATCGAATGAGGTCTGAACAACAATTTGTCATCATCAAACAAAGAGCAATTCCTGCAAACTCCCGTGTGAAAGTGCACAAGCTATCTATTGAAGATATTTTCTGTTGTAAAGAAGTACCGTGGCGAAAATACAGGAATGCACCAGAATTCAAAGAGATTGGTGTCGACATTGCCAAAGAACTGGAGCAGTATTTTGGTGAAACAGCTGAAAAATGTGTACGTGGTATATATACCACACACACAAGAAACATGTTCCTTAATGCCACTTTTGGTGTTAAAGAGAAAGTTGAAGGCATTCTAGATGCCAAAGACGAAGATGACCTCAGGAAGCGGTTAGACTCTTTCCAACAAGACTTTGCACGTAAAGAGAAGGAACTAACCAAAAACAATGAAGCAAGATATTGGACATATCTGAACAATAACTTTGGCATGATTGCAGGGCACATGGTAGAAGAAGTGAGAAAAAAGGAGGGAATGCCAGACAAGGAAAGGTCATACACAAATGCATCAGAGAGTATGAATAAAATCATGAAATGCAAGCGTGATGCCTTCTTACAGGAAAATCCCCATGTGTCAAGGATGAATAAGCTGCAATTTACACAGCACATATTTGAAAGCATACACCAGCATCAAATAGAAGAGCTGTGTGTTTCAGTCACTGGACTGAGCCAAGAATACGAGCTTGCAGATTTTTGCATCATACCTACAGGTTCCGCCAGACGTGTGGTATTAATGGTGGCATCAGGAAGATAGGAAGCAGTACTTACAGAACATGCACAAGCTATCTATTGAAGATATTCTCTGTTGTTAAAGAAGTACCGTGGCCAAAATACAGGAATGCACCAGAATTCAAGGAGATCGGTGTCAACATTGCCAAAGAACTGGAGCAGTATTTTGGTTACACTGCTGAAAATGCTTATTTGCTAGAAGCAGAAGTAGCTTCCTTGCTAAACCACCCTCGTGCTATTCAGGAGAAAGCTTCTCTGAAGAGAAGTGGCTAGTGACCATTCAAAGAATGGCATGGTTGATGTTTCTCTCCATAAGGAACATGTTTCTTGTGTATGTGGGAGATACAGACATGATAAACTATGCAAGCACACATTGGCAGTGGCTGCAAAGGTTCCAGTACTTCAAACCCATCTATCCTTTATCAAGAAGACGGGTAGATTGGGTTTACACACTCCACTAACAGAAGGAAAGTTTAACAAAGTATACTGCAGGAAAGAAAGGTGGCAGAAACAATAAAAGCTCCAGACCATGTAGTATAACGGGAAAACAACGTAGAGACAGCCTCAAGCTCTCATAAAGATGGAATCTATACAGAAATATTCCATAATGACAGTTACTTTGTTTGTACAAAGAAGTACTTTGCCAGTACGATTATTTAGAACTACATGTAAAGCTCTAGCAAAGCTATGAAAATGTTTGCCAGGAGTGTCCCACAATTGTGCCTTGTCTCGCTGCACATGATGGGACACATCTACGACAACTTCAGGCACCTCTTGCAGACGATGGAGCAGCCATGGCTTTCTCCTGAAAACCTTGCAATCTACGCCCATGCGGTAAGCTAGAAAGGGGCAGTGCTTAATAATTGTTGGGGCTTCGTTGACGGGACGGTGCGCCCCATCTGTCGTCCCAAGGTCAACCAGAGGGTTATGTATGATGGCCATAAGAGACTGAAATACCAATCGGTCAGTGAAAAAAATACACGGGGGCTCAGGGCGACTTTGCCTTATTGTCCATTTGTTTGAGCCAGTAGAGGGCAGGAGACATGACAGTTTCCTACTTCGCGAGTCTGGTCTCCAGACTGAGATGGAGCGGCACAGCCATGATCCCCAGGGCAACGTCATGTGCGTGTATGGAGATCCTGCATATCCACACCTGCAGTGTCCGTTCAAGGGTGCTAACCTCACAGAAGATCAAAGGGCATATAACCAATCGATGAGCAGTGCGAGGGTGAGCATCGAGTGGGTTTTTGGAGATATTGTAAATAACTTTAAGTTCATAGACTTTAAGAAGAAGCAACAAGTCTGCCTGTCAGCATGTGGCAAGATGTACTTGGTTGCAGGACTCATTACAAATGCCCACACATGCCTGTTTGGCAATGCCACATCACACTACTTCGGGCTGCCTCCACCATCTCTTGAGGAGTACTTTGCTTTAGTTTGACGCATGGGAACAATCATCATTTTGTTTTATTGTCACATAATATTAAATCTTCTTTTTAAATTGAAGCTTAACTTGATAGAAGTTCATTTGCGGTATAACTCCACTTATGGCAGTGAGGAACAATCCTTTTTTTCCCTAAGAAAATGATTGATATACTTATGGAATCATTTATAGATTTGTTTTATGACAAGTTCTCTACTTAATTTATATAAAATGCAAGTTCAAAAAGTTTCCTTTTTGCAGCCTTTTAGGTACCGGTAGGTATGAAAATGTCAAGCTGTTTTCCCCCCAAATAAACATTGACTTTCATGGACCATAATTTTCCTTTCAGAAACCGTATTCATCATGTTGTATGAACAACCTGGGAGATTTACATTATTTCAGGCCTTATAAAGTTTGGCTACACTACAGATGATGACCTAAATAGTATAATCATATAGATTATGTGGGCCTTTCTATGCCATTTTTAGTCACTTGTGTGACCTAAAATTAGATATTAAAAAAAAAATAGGATGCTTATAAATATTTGAGTACCGGTATGCATAACCTAGTATGTACATGTATGTCACATATTCAAAGTACATGCACTGATTTTAATTCACTCGTTAATTTTCTTTCATCACAGATCCAGGGTTCGCTATGTGCATTGATAATGTACAATGGCCCAAAAATGCTGGGCATGTAACGTTGGACAGACAAAATGACATGAATCTTGTGTGCAACGGGTACGCAGTGAAGAATAGAGTTTCTTTTAGAGGTATGACAGATCAGAGTACGACGTTAGCAAAAGACTTACCCATAAAATCATTCCTCCCAAGTCAAGATAAGTATAAGATGTATGATGATGTGGATTTTATATATGACTAGCATATGTTGAAGTCTTTCAGGTGTAACACAAAAGATTGTATAAGGATTTATGTTACCTATGGTCAGAGGTCTAATGGCATTGGTCATGTGTGTGACTTTGCACGGGAGCACTGGTGAAGGATGCGGTGAGTACACTCATCTCTCAGATTAAAAGACTAGAAGTTGAACTCAATAAAGCAGTAGAGTATGAGAGCAAAAGAATATCTGACCTAGAACACAACAATTCCGATCTTGAGAATAGAATGAAGAAAATGGAGAAAGAAATCATCGATCTTAAAACGCCATGCCAAGGATCAAAAGGAAGACGTTAAGAAATCTGAACGTATCTCTTGACGGGTAGATTGGGTTTACACACTCCACTAACAGATGGAAACTTTAACAAAGTAACTGCAGGAAAGAAAGGTGGCAGAAACAGTAACAGCTGCAGACCATCGGAGCTCTTGGTAGGCCTCGGTAGCGGTAAACATTACCGTGACATTCCAGTCCATGTCACATGGCAGAAACAATAACAGCTCCAGATCCATGTAGTATAAGGAGAAAAACAATGTAGAGACAGCCTCAAGCTCTCATAAAGATGGAATCTATATAGAAATATTCCATAATTACAGTACCTTTGTTTGCCCATAGACCTACCACCCAGCTGGACGACGAGGCCTTCCAGACATTTTTGACAGAAGCAGAGGCTATCATCAATGCAAGGCCCCTGACAACGACCATTCTAAGCGACTCCGGGGGCCCCTGAACCACCAACTTCAAATCACCTTCTTACAGCCAAGGCGAAGGTGATAGACCATGCACACGTTGTTGAGAAAACAATCCAGTCCTGGAAAGTGGACTTGTGGATGCTGAAGCATTTGACTTACTGGATGAGAAAACCCTTAGAAAATACTACAAGAAAAACTGCACACTGGCCTACGACTGAAATTCTGGAAAAAGTTTATGGAATATGTTAGTATTCTTTTTTTTAATTAATGTAAAATGTGACGAGCAATACAGTATGGTGTCGAATATAAATCAGGAGATTCATGCAATTACATTTTTTTTTTACTTGATTTTTATTGATGGCATTTACCATTGTCAAGATTTAAAAATAAACCTTCATGTTCAACGCCGAAATGACTCTGAAATTACGATTAAGATACCAGTCCAGTTTGATAGGTTTCAGCAATTTTTAGCTCGGGTCAAGCCAATTACCAAGGAAAAGAAGGGCACACACACATGTATCGGACGTCATCGGGGCAGAGACTATCAACCTACTTTGATGACGAAAAATGGTGGTACCGTATAGTTAATGACCATGGCGACCATGCACACATTGTTGAGAAAACAATCCAGTTCTGGAGAGTGGACTTGTGGATGCTGAAGCGTTTGACTATTAAACTGAATGAGAAAACCCTTAGGGAAATACTACCAGAAAAACAGCACACCGGCCTACGACTGAAATTCTGGAAAAAGTTTATGGAATATGTTTGTATTCTTTTTTTGAATTATTAATGTAAATTGTGACAAGCAATATGGTGTAAAATATAAATCGGGAGATTCATGTAATTACAATTTTTTTACTTTATTTTTATTGATGGCATTATTAAACCATTGTCAAGATTTAATAAAAAACCTTGTTCAACGCCGAAATGACGATTAAGATACCAGTCCAGTTTGATACGTTTCAGCAATTTTTTAGCTCAGGTCGATCAAGCCCATTATCAAGGAAAAGAAGGGCACACAAACATTGTATCGGACGACATTGGGGAGCCTATCAACTAAGCACCTACTTTGATGACGAAAACTGGTGGTACCGTATAGTTAATGAACATGGCGACCATGCAAACGTTGTTGAGAAAACAATCCAGTTCTGGCTTCATGAGCATCAGTGTCTCAGTGAGTTTGTGAAAGTGGGTAAAGAGCTGAAGTAGCATTACATGCATAGAGAGGCTTTGTTTTGGTCTTTTGTTTCGTCAAAGCATTGGGAAACAGATTTGAACTGGATAATCTTTAATTACTATGGACCATGGTCTACTCCAGTCTACTACGTTTTTAAAGCAGTAACAGTGAAGAAAATATTTGCCATAGTAGTCAACTTCTTCAAGAAATCAAAGATCGGATGCCACCACACCGTGCTCTTAAAACTCACTTCATCAATATGTATGGCATGTTTACCAACAATACGCCAAACTACATTTTGCGGGACATATACCATGAACTGACAAACGATGTGAGTACCAGCACCAATCTATCTGCAGCACAGTTGGACCGCCGTCTACAAACAGCATTAGATGCAGAAGACCCAGATATTCTAGTTCACCTAAGATCCTTGAATGACGATGTCTCCGACCGTTTTACTGTGTTTTGGGAGCACATGAACAAATTACATTAATGATGTTACAAGTGTCCAGGAAAGGCGTCAATCTGTCAGTCAACTGTGGGATCCATGGCAGTTGCTGTATCAACCAGAGATCTGATGGAGCAGGTGAAAACACTTTGTTCAGAAGGAACACCAATCCCAAGTACTTCATGGATACACAATCAGTTTCATCTTAAGAACCCCAGAAGCAACGCATACCGGGTAAACATTTGAGGCTTCTCAAGAATTCTTTTGCATCAGAATATTCTATCCAGGTAATTTACTTTGTGAAGTATTAATAAACTCGTCTTTTGTGCCCTCAAAAAAGTCCTGTCATGTATTAAAAGCTTCATAATCCAGCTCAATCTGTGATAAAAAAAAAGTACTTTGTTACCTTTGATCATTACCCTTCCTAACTTTCCTCAATGCTAGGTACAATTCCTCAACTACAGGTGGGTCTTCATCCCGGTCAATGTGAACAAGAAAATGGAGGCTTCATTACTAGATTCTCCTACGTCAAATGTAAATGTAGACAGTACACCAAGGATCCAACTGCAATGTCAATGGATGCAAGTGGAAGCATCACACCCTGCTTCACCTACATCTTCAAAGTCAAAAGCAGGAAGAGGTGACACCACAAAGGGAAGATCCTGATGAGCAACCCAATGAACCCACAGCCATCGGGAACAACTACACGCAATTGAAATACTGTGTCGCAGCGACACGGTATTAAACCAATCTGTTTCCACAGATCGCAGAGTTACATTTGAAAGCTTGTGTGATCTGCTTCGACCAGGCTTTCCATATAGAAGTGACACTAATTACAGGAAACCCATCAGTGTTGAAAAAAGAGTTGCTATTACAATTTGGAGACTAGCAACGCCATGCGAGTTCCGCACTATTGGCCATCTGTTTGGAGTTAGAAACGTAAGAAAGAATAGTAAGAACTGTATATATTTTGTATTTATCATTATGATGGAGACATTCTCTATCTACCGTCATGCACGGAATACATGAAATTCAGAAGTGGAATAACCAATGATATGAGAGGAGCAGGATGGAAAATGGGAAGGCTGCAGTCAGCAAGGAAGCAAGACGGACACTCATGCACTGCATTTAATTGTCATGTTGGTAAGAAAATGATGGAGACATTTTCTATCTACCATCATTCAGGGAATACATGAAATTCAGAAGTGGAATAACCAATGAGAGGAGCAGGATGGAAAATGGGAAGGCTGCAGTCAGCAAGGCAGCAAGACGGACACTCATGCACTGCATTTAATTGTCATGTTGGTAAGAAAATGATGGAGACATTTTCTATCTACCATCATTCAGGGAATACATGAAATTCAGAAGTGGAATAACCAATGATATGAGAGGAGCAGGATGGAAAATGGGAAGGCTGCAGTCAGCAAGGCATCAAGACGGACACTCATGCACTGCATTTAAATGTCATGTTGGTAAGAAAATGATGGAGACATTTTCTATCTACCATCATTCGGGGAATACATGAAATTCAGAAGTGGAATAACCAATGATATGAGAGGAGCAGGATGGAAAATGGGAAGGCTGCAGTCAGCAAGGCAGCAAGACGGACACTCATGCACTGCATTTAATTGTCATGTTGGTAAGAAAATGATGGAGACATTTTCCATCTACCGTCATGCAAGGAATACATGAAATTCTGAAGCGAAATAACCAATGATATGAGAAGAGCAGGATGGAAAGTGGGAGGGCTTTCAGTCAGCAAGGCAGCATGACGGACACTCATGCGCTGCATTAGTCATGTCGGTAAGAAAATTGCAACTTTTTACTCTTTAAACACAATCTATATTAAAAAGGACCTCTGTCAACGTACGATAAACATTTACTTCAAATAAATGTGCTGTAAAGTATTTACATTTAACTTCTCTGTAGAATATAAAGAACTCTACAGAATTAAGTCGTGCGCTGAATATATTCAATTGTGATTAGAAATAGATCTTTTACAAATGCTATTTAAATTGACAAACTACTATAGGAATGCCTGTAACAATATCTGTTCAACTACTGTATGCAAGATGACATCATTTTTTCTTCATCAATTACAGTGATGTGTGCAAACAGCCAGAAAAAAAGAAAGTGGGACAAGAGGCAGGTCTGTGTCTACTGTGATTTTTTTTGTCTCAAAGCTACCAAGATATTTGGAATCTCATCATCAAAACGAGGCTCCTGTTCAAAAATTTCTCTCCCATCCAAAGAAAACCAAACCAAGAGCTCAACTGCTAAAGATTCTTCAGAATGAAGGTATAATCACAAGCATGATATTTCTGTCTTGGAGGCTCAGAGTGGATGTCTCATACCAGTAAAGAAACCAAGTGGATATGTTGATTACAGGGATTATCTCCCACACGATGAATGCCTTGGTTGGTTTGTGTCAGGGGACTTGTGGGAAACTCACCCCAAAAATGCTTTGTTTGTATCTCAGAAAAGTGGGAGAAAGTATGTCAAGACTCTACAGTCAAGTTGTGCATAGATGTTGCCAATGTCCGAGAGTGCAACAGCAGAGTTGCGAGAGACAGTCTTAAGCCGTATGAGGTATCCCCGCCCAATTTCTATGGTGGCCAGAAATGATGACTTAATATGCAAGATACATAGAAAAAGGGATTTTTCAAACATTCACAGAATACTAAGTGATACTCACAACATTTCCGCTCACCAGCTGTGATGCTGAGCATAGCTTCAGTGCTCTAAAAAGACTGAAGAGCTGGTGCATTAGATATAAGGCCTAGCATGTTATCACAAAATGTTTGGCAACTGTTGTTGGAAAATTTAAAGGACATTGCCAAAAGAGTTGCAGAGAGTCATCAGATCATCCAGTACCATAGGTGGTTTACAGATGGGGTTGGACAGAAATATGTTACAATCAGGAATGCTACTACACAGATGATTAGAGAAAATGAGGGATGTGCCACACTACTTGAAAAACTCACAACCTTGTGTGAAGTTGACAAAATAATGGTGACCAAGAGTATCTGCCTCCACGGCAATGAGTATCGAGTGTTAACGCAAGTGTTCAAGATTGCATGCCATCTTTTGGAAAGTTGATTGATGTGTTCTGCATTTGGAAGTAATATTTACTTGTTTGGCACAATGTGGGAAACTGTTGATTTGATGATCCCTTCTATGCATACGATCGTAAGAGACAAGGGGAAGTGTCAAAATGGATACTCAGCGACTGGAAAAATATTTTCTTCACTTGGAAAACATCTTGCTGCCACATTGAAGAGACTTGAAATACAAGGAAACAAAGGGAGAACTGTTCCCATCCTCATTACTGAAGACATCAGGAACTGCATGGATGTTATTTTGAAGTCAACGCATTACTTCATACCAGATTCGAACGCTTATCTGTTTGCAAGTGGTACAAAAGGCTCTCACTTGCGAGGATCTGATTCTTTTTCGCCAACATGCACTGAACTGTGGCGCCAAGAAACCATATTTGCTCACATCCGCCAAGCTCCGAAAAAGCTTGGCTACAGTGTCTCAAATCCATTGTTGGTATTTACTGAGTATGTAGTACGACTCAAGATGATTCATTATATGAGAGTGTACAACATGTTCTAATAGTTTACAGCATACAGAAGTGAGAGATATTGGTCTATAGTTTTCTGGTTTAGTTCTACATGTATCACCCTTTTTGTGGATAGGTGTGATGTTGGCTTTACGCCAGTCTTCAGGTAAATTTCCTGTATCAAGAGATGCTTGGAAGATTTTGGTAAGAACTTATAAGTGGCGCCAA
This sequence comes from Strongylocentrotus droebachiensis, assembly GCA_035222895.1. Taxonomy (NCBI): domain Eukaryota; kingdom Metazoa; phylum Echinodermata; class Echinoidea; order Camarodonta; family Strongylocentrotidae; genus Strongylocentrotus; species Strongylocentrotus droebachiensis. The sequence goes on from JAVYIG010000113.1 coordinate 649,828, forward strand.
TTCTACTATTAACCAAACCTGAACCAATACCATACCAGGGGGGTGTTTCACAAAGATTTTAAGTCGATCTTAACTCTAAGTTGGACTTAAAAATTATGGAGAGCCATTTGTAGCCTTAAAATGAAATATATTCAAAAGCAAAAATTGAAATATTTTAGACTTTTTATAAATTCCTCATCAAGAACATGAAATCTGCCATGATAATAGAAAATATGAATGATTTGAATCAACATTTTATCCAACTTTTAGAGATAAGTTCAACTTAGGATCTTTGTGAAACACCCCCCCCCCCCCCCAGTTAGTTGACCATACATCTATCAAAATGTGATTATCCTTTAGTAAACAATACACAGTATGACCGTCATCACACATTTATTTCACAATCACACCAAAATGTCTAAACACTCTTGCAGACATGAATTGACTAAGCAATGCACTCTTGTATCAGCTACTTTGTGAGAAAAAAAAAGAGACACTGAAACAAGAAAAGTGTCATTATTTCATGTTAATTAGCATTTATTTTTCAATAAATACAGTAGGCATGATAAACTTCTCAGGCATAGGCATCTCATGGCATTCATTAATGACATGATAAACTGAAAAATCAAATTCAGAGTGTCAGTCTACACTCTACACAGAGATGCCAACTTTTTGAAAACAGAAATAGGGAGGATTTGTAACCAACACCAAATAATGTGCGCGTAGCGCACATCTCGAGCGCGTAGCGCCCGACCCATGTGGCCGGGGTCCAGGGCCCGCCTTAGGGCCCTGGAAGCTCTGGGGTTCTAGATGCTCTCTGTTGCAATCTGAGCCTTATTTTGGAGCATTTTACATGTGTATTTAGTTAAATAATTCCCACTTTTTTTTAAAATAACATACAAATTGTACAAAATGCATGATGAATTCCTTTCAGACTTCCGAATACACGGGTACTTGATACTGTATTCGGTCAATATCCACGCATTGGATACAGCGATCCATACAGTATGCTGAAATAATCTTTCGCTACTCTTAATTTGTCTTTTAACATAGTGGAATTACTACATGCTAAAGATAGCAGACAATATTTCTCATTCAATTCACACATAGTTATACTGATAAGCGCCCCAAAAAAATAATCATAATTTAAAAAAAAAAAAAAAAAAAAAAAAAAAAAAAACGATTTTTTTTTTTTTTTTTTTTTTTTTTTTTTTTTAAATAAATCGGGAGGATAAGGATGGAAATCGTAAGGTCGGGAGTTGGGGTGAATTATCGGGAGCCTCCCGATGAAATCGGGAGGGTTGGCATCTCTGTCTACACTATGTCTATGATAGGCTGTACATGAAATTATGTAAATCAAATAAACCACAATTAAACCCATCGGATGATCTAGTCATAAAGAATACAAACAAATTGCATTAATATTTTTAAATATGACAATCTGAACGGTTCCGTACAGTTACAATATTGCTTTTTAAAAGAGAGTAGCTCCCACAAAAAATTCCTAGCCTCTTATAAAATATACATAAACGATTTCAAAAATTCCTCTGATATCTATCTTTTATCCTTTTTGCTGATGATTCTAACATTTTCTATGACCCATTTTTCGTGACCCTCACACTCTCTTAAATACTATAAATATAGAATTACATTATGTGAATGACTGGATCCAAGCAAATAAATTATCACTCAATGTACAGAAAACTAATTTCATGCTTTTTAGTCATACAGTTACCCAATTAACTGGCGATATCCTTTTCAATAATGCAAAATTGTTGATTGCACAAAATTTCTTTGGCTATCCATACAGTGTAGATAATAAATGGAAAAAACATATTGATAATATGTGTAAACTTTTATCTCGAAACATAGGGGTGATCAACAAACTAAAATTTTGCTTGCCTTCCCGTATTTTATTGACCCTTATTCTACCCTCATTCTTCCCTATTTGAACTATGGTATTCTTGTGTGGGGAAACACACAGAAAATTCACACTAACAGAATTTTCTTGTTACAAAAACGAGCAGTGAGAAAGATAAATAATGAAAGATTCTTTTACCATACAAAGATTTCACGGTTCGTACATTATTCTATGCCTAGTTTTTAGAGTAACATTACTTACAGTAGAATGGAATGAGAGGGATCATAAAAATATTAAGTTTTGATAGATTTCCCTACGATTCATTCCCAGAGTTCATGAAAATGGCGGTTGTACATGTATGACTATCAACTGCAACTTTCAGGTTATTCAATTACGAACAATAAAACATTTTTCTGTGAATGTGAATTTCTATTATAATAGAAGTTTGTCAAGTACATCTCAGTGAAGCAGAAAATCTTCAGGCAAACATTGACATAGAAGTGATACCTTATTATACCAAGAAAAGTTATCAAGTTCCCAAAAGAAGATGAGGAAATTCAAAGAAATAAGGCAGATTTCCACCAAACTGCTAGTTTTCCAAGAATATCAGGTGTTATCAACTGTACACATGTTGGTTTGCGTGGGGCAAAACTTTGAAACCGACACCAACATTATTCGATCAACGTACAACTTGTGTGTGATCCTCACTACAAAATAACCAATGTCGTCGCTCGTTGGCCAGGTTCGACAAACAACAGCCGTATCTTACAGAACAGCAGACTAGCAGCCAAGTTTTAAGAAGGTAAGCTTCACAGCATCTTACTGGGTGATTCAGGACATCCATTTCTCCCATGGCTCAAGACACCGATACTGAAACATATTTCTTTCAAGTGAATTTCTATTATAATAGAAGTTTGTCAAGTACATCTCAGTGAAGCAGAAAATCTTCAGGCAAACATTGACATAGAAGTGATACCTTATTATACCAAGAAAAGTTATCAAGTTCCCAAAAGAAGATGAGGAAATTCAAAGAAATAAGGCAGATTTCCACCAAACTGCTGGTTTTCCAAGAATATCAGGTGTTATCAACTGTACACATGTTGGTTTGCATGGGACGAAACTTGGTGCATACGAGTACATAAACCGAAACCTTATGATACCAAAGAAAAGATATCAATTAGTTCCCCAAAGAAGATGAGGAAGTGCAAAGAAATGTGGCAGATTTCCACCAAACTGCTGGTTTTCCAAGAATATCAGGTGTAACCGACTGTACACATTTTGGTTTGCATGGGACAAAACTTGGTGCACACGAGTACATTTACAGAAACCGGCACCAACATTATTCAATCAACGTACAACTGGTGTGTGATCCTCACTACAAGATAACCAAAGAGGCATTTGAGAATTGTGTTTTGTTGGATCCTGTTTCAGGGTATGCCAGGGCTAGGACTATTCTTCAGAATTTGTTTGGCCAGTGCCATGTGGTGGTAAGAGCGCACATCAAGAAGACAACCAATCGGTCACCTTCATTGATGATTCTGTGGGAACGGAATAAATGGTGCTGTTGTTTTAAATAACAGGGCAAAAAAAAAAAAAAAAAAAAAAAGGAGGCGGCCCCCAAAAAGGAAGCAGGCGGGGACGCTAAATATGTATACATTTTTAAATGGCCTAATTCTTTGGTTTTAAATTTTGTTATACTCCAATACTTTCCTTTACTCTGCAGAGCACATGCTACAACAAGATTGATCATCGAACAAGTAAACGGTCAAGTTGAGCACAAATTCAGGTGTTAACTCAATGGCATTGGCATGCAATAGCTCATTAGAGATCATTACTGCATGCGCCATACTACACAATGTGGCCAAAGATCTGAAGCAGCCTGAAGTAGACTTTGGTATTGAACAACATGAACACGAACCAGACAGGGGACAAATTGCAGGCAACGGCTTTAGCCATCAGAGACACTATCATTGCTAATTATTTCAGCTAGATTTTCATGAAGAAGAATTTTTGAAGGGAAAAACTATCATGAAAGCAAGTTAGTTTCAATAACGGTAGATGCAAGAAATGAGAGAGACAGGTCTGTGGAATTTGGAGCGAATTTCAATTGAAAAAAGGAAATATACAATCGGCCCTCAAGGATCTCGCTTGAGTATTTGCAAATATCCTTCTCTACCGATGCTAGTCTGGGGTGCAAAGTTGACCTTGGAATAGTAGGCTGCATATGCTACGAATATGTAACAAAATTTACTTGATTTCTATAGATACTTGTTCGTTTGGTTTGTCTATTTCATACTCATGGAAAAACACAAAAATCATGGCTCTTGCAGAGACTGTGTATGACAAATACATCATAGAGGAGAACAACACACACAAGTCAAGGGAATGTTCCGAGAGCACAACTTTGTAGCATTCCATACACTCCATGTTTCCCATTTTTTCGTACGGCATGATGCTGTGAAGGCACCACTTCAGCCTCCATATGATGGGCCTTTTGAGGTTATCAGTCGTTCTACCCAAATCGAGGGTAAAAAACTTGTCAGAAGACATGAGAACTTCGGTTCTACAACTTCATCAATAAGCATCACTACATGATCCATTACTTGAAATAGCATATGGCTCAGCAAAAGAGCGGTTATCTAAACCGGATACCAAAAATGTAAACCAAAGACTGAAGAGAAAAGACATGAAAATAGAAAAACTGAAAGAACAGTGCCAAAAACTGAAAGGAAGGGACAAGATCATCGAAGACTTTATAGCAGATTTGGATGAAGCACAACTCAAGCTTACTTAATCAGGGAAACAACAAGAATATCTTCTAAGGAAAATGAATGAAAAAAAAAAGTTCCCATACATGTAGGAAGCAGTCTAAAAAAAGATCACCTACCTAAAGAAATGGACATCATCTCCGAAAGGAACTAGCAATATAAAAACAAATGATGCTAAGGCTCAACAAGACCGTATAAATGTACTTCGGCAAAGGATTGAGGAACGCATTTATATCTGCATAGCTTGTGCGTATGTTATGCTTGGTACTGTGTATTCTTGAATTTCGAACGCTAGCTCAGGTAATTAAAAAAATAAATATGGAAAGATTCTTGATACGAGCAGGTAGCTCGCATGCTCCTGATCCAAGTCATCCAACAGTCTCAGGACCTAAAAATGACAGTATGGTTGTCTCACAGCCACAACCGCCAAAAATAACAGGAAGAAACTTGTGGTTGCTAGTAAACAAAGCTACAGTAAAGTCATTGGGCTTCGACTGGTTGGAGGCCGACATAGTTGCGGGCGGGAGGGCGGCAAGGGAGCTCTACAGATCCACTGCGTGGCTTGCCGTCAGTATGTCCCAAAGACTTCCCGTAACAACAGAGGCTCGGTCTCGAATGACCCATACATAGCTGCGGGGCGGGACGGCGGCAAGGGAGCTCTACGGGTCCACTGAGTGGCTTGCCGTCAGTATGTCCCAAAGACATCCTATAATAACAGAGGCTCTGTATCAAATAACAGAAGGAAGGAAGGAAGGAAGGAGAAGCAGGTCAAGCGTTCTGCAACCTCTGCCGTACGAAGCGAAGAGGCCCAGCCAACTGAAATCTCTGCAGGAGACGGTCACTAAGTCCCACACACTCGGCAAGGAGGAATCACGCCCACCAACCAACCAACGGCCTAGGAGGGAGCGAGGATGTGAGGCCTGTCGAGAAGCTGGAAGGGGAGACAGCTGTAACCACTGCTACAGGTGCAGGGGAGAGAATCACATGGCGAGGTGCTGCCTGTTGAAACGTCCGGGAAACAGAATACAGGTGACCCACATGGCGAGGGGCTGCCTGTTGAAACGTCCGGGTAACGGACGACAGGTGACAGGCAGAGACGGACGGTAACCTGTGACCTGACTACACTGTACGTAGTCTCACACCAAGACAGGGATCCAGTTCCAAGCCTAAACAACTGTTATTTGCCACATCGTGACCATCAACTCGTCCTTGTTTTCACGAAGTGACGGTAGTGAGGAAAATCGTAACGCAAAGTGAATGCAATTTTTTTTCACTACCGTCACTTCGTGAAAACAGCGACGAACTGTAAGTATACTCTATACTATTAAAGATGTTTGTGGTAGCAATGGCTCATTAAGATTTTGTTTTTTCTTATGGCAGTAGGGCTTGGATTTGTTGTTAATATTCTGTGTCATGCAGAAAACTTTTTGGGATAATTATTTTGTTTAGTTGAGCTTCTACCCTTCTATCCCATCTCACATCAAGACAATATAGTAAACTTGTAAGATTACAAGGTGCCAAGGTTTCAAGATATTACCACTTCAAGAAGAGGCCTTACCCAGAATCACAATTCCTGATGCGTTGCAGGCCTGAGTCAGGAAAAAGGTTCGATAAAGCGGCAACCTTGGTGGTAGCTCCCAAGCTAGATGACCTTGCTCCAGAGTTGTACGACAGGGAGACAAGGCCAGCGACTTTTGTGGTCACCCAGTCGGGAGGGTGCCGAAGGGGCTGTCGGCACTTGTCCGCTTCACCATTGACCATGGTTGGGAGGCATACTGCTGGTATCTGGGTGGATTGACCCATGACGGGCCCGTGGCAGGAGGAGGGCCGAATATATCTGATATCTAGTTGAACTTGTTGAAGATGTTTAATTTCAAGGAATATGAAAAAAACAGATTGGAGTATTAAAATAAATGGGAAAGAGTTATGTCACTGGTATTGTCACAGCGACTTGGATTATATTGTGTTAGGGGCGAGTGAAGTCAAGTCACTACAGCCGGTTACAATATGATTTTCTTTTTGTGTTTTTGTGTAGAAAACAAACAAAAATTGATAGCTGACCTAAAGATGTTATCAATTAACGAAGATTGCACCAACACCACCACCAAAGCCACCACCAGCAAGACTCAAAAGTTCAAAGCCGTCAAGGCGGCTGCACAGGTTCAGAAGGAACTGTGTAGACAGATGCTCAACTTAAAGAAAGATGATAAACACTTGGTACTTAAAAAAGAGAATGCTACTCTCAAACGGAGAGTAGCAGAACTTGAAGAAGATGTCAAGCAACTTAAGGCCAACAATACTGGTAAAACCAGAAATCAATCATTTACAATGGGTAAGTAACATACATTACTGTTGCCCACGGGCTCAGAGGAAGAAATCAAATTCAACTGAGGAAAAGCTTATCACGGAAAGGTCCTGAAGATATTTCGGTTGTTTGATATCGCTTAAATATTCCCCGGCCCTATGTGCTGATATAGAAATTACTTCCTTTCTCAGCCAAAAATTGAAAGGGATCGAAAGTGCAACGTTGTAAAACTTTTTCATCTGCATGACAATACAAACTGTACATACCGGTACATGTAGTCTACGTCATCTACAAGATTGTGAAAAGATTTCAATTCTTTAGTTGGGTGGCTTAGTTTTGCAGTTTATATCTATCAGAATGAAGAAGTTTTGCATCGTATATTGGCTCGATGAAAGAAAGGTTATATTGAAAACCTTACAAATGTGCAGGAAGAAGCAAGGAGCGTGGGCTCGGAGGGAGCCATCAAATTTAAAGGAGGAAAACAATATCACGGAAAGGACTGAAACCCATGACATAGTCTACGTCATTTACGAGAATGTGAAAAGATTTCAATTCTTTAGTTGGGTGGCTTAGTTTTGCAGTTTATATCTATCAGAATGAAGAAGTTTTGCATCGTATATTGGCTCGATGAAAGAAAGGCTTCAATCGAAAACCTTACAAATGTGCAGGAAGAAGCAAGGAGCGTGGGCTCGGAGGGAGCCATCAAATTTAAAGGAGAAAAACAATATCACGGAAAGGACTGAAACCCATGACATAGTCTACGTCATTTACAAGATTGTGAAAAGATTTCAATTCTTTAGTTGGGTGGCTTAGTTTTGCAGTTTATATCTATCAGAATGAAGAAGTTAGTTTTGCAGTTTATATCTATCAGAATGAAGAAGTTTAGTTTTGCAGTTTATATCTATCAGAATGAAGAAGTTTTGCATCGTATATTGGCTCGATGAAAGAAAGGTTTCAATCGAAAACCTTACAAATGTGCAGGAAGAAGCAAGGAGCGTGGGCTCGAAGGGAGCCATCAAATTTAAAGGAGGAAAACAATATCACGGAAAGGACTGAAACCCATGACATAGTCTACGTCATTTACGAGATTGTGAAAAGATTTCAATTCTTTAGTTGGGTGGCTTAGTTTTGCAGTTTATATCTATCAGAATGAAGAAGTTTTGCATCGTATATTGGCTCGATGAAAGAAAGGTTTCAATCGAAAACCTTACAAACGTGCAGGAAGAAGCAAGGAGCGTGGGCTCGGAGGGAGCCATCAAATTTAAAGGAGGAAAACAATATCACGGAAAGGACTGAAAGCCATGACATAGTCTACGTCATTTACGAGATTGTGAAAAGATTTCAATTCTTTAGTTGGGTGGCTTAGTTTTGCAGTTTATATCTATCAGAATGAAGAAGTTTTGCATCGTATATTGGCTCGATGAAAGAAAGGTTTCAATCGAAAACCTTACAAATGTGCAGGAAGAAGCAAGGAGCGTGGGCTCGAAGGGAGCCATCAAATTTAAAGGAGGAAAACAATATCACGGAAAGGACTGAAACCCATGACATAGTCTACGTCATTTACGAGATTGTGAAAAGATTTCAATTCTTTAGTTGGGTGGCTTAGTTTTGCAGTTTATATCTATCAGAATGAAGAAGTTTTGCATCGTATATTGGCTCGATGAAAGAAAGGTTTCAATCGAAAACCTTACAAATGTGCAGGAAGAAGCAAGGAGCGTGGGCTCGGAGGGAGCCATCAAATTTAAAGGAGGAAAACAATATCACAGAAAGGACTGAAACCCATGACATAGTCTACGTCATTTACGAGATTGTGAAAAGATTTCAATTATTTAGTTGGGTGGCTTAGTTTTGCAGTTTATATCTATCAGAATGAAGAAGTTAGTTTTGCAGTTTATATCTATCAGAATGAAGAAGTTTAGTTTTGCAGTTTATATCTATCAGAATGAAGAAGTTTTGCATCGTATATTGGCTCGATGAAAGAAAGGTTTCAATCGAAAACCTTACACATGTGCAGGAAGAAGCAAGGAGCATGGGCTTGAAGGGAGCCATCAAATTTAAAGGAGGAAAACAATATCACGGAAAGGACTGAAACCCATGACATAGTCTACGTCATTTACGAGATTGTGAAAAGATTTCAATTCTTTAGTTGGGTGGCTTAGTTTTGCAGTTTATATCTATCAGAATGAAGAAGTTTTGCATCGTATATTGGCTCGATGAAAGAAAGGTTTCAATCGAAAACCTTACAAATGTGCAGGAAGAAGCAAGGAGCATGGGCTCGGAGGGAGCCATCAAATTTAAAGGAGGAAAACAATATCACGGAAAGGACTGAAACCCATGACATAGTCTACGTCATTTACGAGATTGTGAAAAGATTTCAATTCTTTAGTTGGGTGGCTTAGTTTTGCAGTTTATATCTATCAGAATGAAGAAGTTTTGCATCGTATATTGGCTCGATGAAAGAAAGGTTTCAATCGAAAACCTTACAAATGTGCAGGAAGAAGCAAGGAGCGTGGGCTCGGAGGGAGCCATCAAATTTAAAGGAGGAAAACAATATCACGGAAAGGACTGAAACCCATGACATAGTCTACGTCATTTACAAGATTGTGAAAAGATTTCAATTCTTTAGTTGGGTGGCTTAGTTTTGCAGTTTATATCTATCAGAATGAAGAAGTTTTGCATCATATATTGGCTCGATGAAAGAAAGGTTTCAATCGAAAACCTTACAAATGTGCAGGAAGAAGCAAGGAGCGTGGGCTCGGAGGGAGCCATCAAATTTAAAGGAGGAAAACAATATCACGGAAAGGACTGAAACCCATGACATAGTCTACGTCATTTACAAGATTGTGAAAAGATTTCAATTCTTTAGTTGGGTGGCTTAGTTTTGCAGTTTATATCTATCAGAATGAAGAAGTTTTGCATCGTATATTGGCTCGATGAAAGAAAGGTTTCAATCGAAAACCTTACAAATGTGCAGGAAGAAGCAAGGAGCGTGGGCTCGGAGGGAGCCATCAAATTTAAAGGAGGAAAACAATATCACGGAAAGGACTGAAACCCATGACATAGTCTACGTCATTTACGAGATTGTGAAAAGATTTCAATTCTTTAGTTGGGTGGCTTAGTTTTGCAGTTTATATCTATCAGAATGAAGAAGTTTTGCATCGTATATTGGCTCGATGAAAGAAAGGTTTCAATCGAAAACCTTACAAATGTGCAGGAAGAAGCAAGGAGCGTGGGCTCGGAGGGAGCCATCAAATTTAAAGGAGGAAAACAATATCACGGAAAGGACTGAAACCCATGACATAGTCTACGTCATTTACGAGATTGTGAAAAGATTTCAATTCTTTAGTTGGGTGGCTTAGTTTTGCAGTTTATATCTATCAGAATGAAGAAGTTTTGCATCGTATATTGGCTCGATGAAAGAAAGGTTTCAATCGAAAACCTTACAAATGTGCAGGAAGAAGCAAGGAGCGTGGGCTCGGAGGGAGCCATCAAATTTAAAGGAGGAAAACAATATCACGGAAAGGACTGAAACCCATGACATAGTCTACGTCATTTACAAGATTGTGAAAAGATTTCAATTCTTTAGTTGGGTGGCTTAGTTTTGCAGTTTATATCTATCAGAATGAAGAAGTTTTGCATCGTATATTGGCTCGATGAAAGAAAGGTTTCAATCGAAAACCTTACAAATGTGCAGGAAGAAGCAAGGAGCGTGGGCTCGGAGGGAGCCATCAAATTTAAAGGAGGAAAACAATATCACGGAAAGGACTGAAACCCATGACATAGTCTACGTCATTTACGAGATTGTGAAAAGATTTCAATTCTTTAGTTGGGTGGCTTAGTTTTGCAGTTTATATCTATCAGAATGAAGAAGTTTTGCATCGTATATTGGCTCGATGAAAGAAAGGTTTCAATCGAAAACCTTACAAATGTGCAGGAAGAAGCAAGGAGCGTGGGCTCGGAGGGAGCCATCAAATTTAAAGGAGGAAAACAATATCACGGAAAGGACTGAAACCCATGACATAGTCTACGTCATTTACAAGATTGTGAAAAGATTTCAATTCTTTAGTTGGGTGGCTTAGTTTTGCAGTTTATATCTATCAGAATGAAGAAGTTTTGCATCGTATATTGGCTCGATGAAAGAAAGGTTTCAATCGAAAACCTTACAAATGTGCAGGAAGAAGCAAGGAGCGTGGGCTCGGAGGGAGCCATCAAATTTAAAGGAGGAAAACAATATCACGGAAAGGACTGAAACCCATGACATAGTCTACGTCATTTACAAGATTGTGAAAAGATTTCAATTCTTTAGTTGGGTGGCTTAGTTTTGCAGTTTATATCTATCAGAATGAAGAAGTTTTGCATCGTATATTGGCTCGATGAAAGAAAGGTTTCAATCGAAAACCTTACAAATGTGCAGGAAGAAGCAAGGAGCGTGGGCTCGGAGGGAGCCATCAAATTTAAAGGAGGAAAACAATATCACGGAAAGGACTGAAACCCATGACATAGTCTACGTCATTTACAAGATTGTGAAAAGATTTCAATTCTTTAGTTGGGTGGCTTAGTTTTGCAGTTTATATCTATCAGAATGAAGAAGTTTTGCATCGTATATTGGCTCGATGAAAGAAAGGTTTCAATCGAAAACCTTACAAATGTGCAGGAAGAAGCAAGGAGCGTGGGCTCGGAGGGAGCCATCAAATTTAAAGGAGGAAAACAATATCACGGAAAGGACTGAAACCAATGACATTGTCTACGTCATTTACAAGATTGTGAAAAGATTTCAATTCTTTAGTTGGGTGGCTTAGTTTTGCAGTTTATATCTATCAGAATGAAGAAGTTTTGCATCGTATATTGGCTCGATGAAAGAAAGGTTTCAATCGAAAACCTTACAAATGTGCAGGAAGAAGCAAGGAGCGTGGGCTCGGAGGGAGCCATCAAATTTAAAGGAGGAAAACAATATCACGGAAAGGACTGAAACCCATGACATAGTCTACGTCATTTACAAGATTGTGAAAAGATTTCAATTCTTTAGTTGGGTGGCTTAGTTTTGCAGTTTATATCTATCAGAATGAAGAAGTTTTGCATCGTATATTGGCTCGATGAAAGAAAGGTTTCAATCGAAAACCTTACAAATGTGCAGGAAGAAGCAAGGAGCGTGGGCTCGGAGGGAGCCATCAAATTTAAAGGAGGAAAACAATATCACGGAAAGGACTGAAACCCATGACATAGTCTACGTCATTTACGAGATTGTGAAAAGATTTCAATTCTTTAGTTGGGTGGCTTAGTTTTGCAGTTTATATCTATCAGAATGAAGAAGTTTTGCATCGTATATTGGCTCGATGAAAGAAAGGTTTCAATCGAAAACCTTACAAATGTGCAGGAAGAAGCAAGGAGCGTGGGCTCGGAGGGAGCCATCAAATTTAAAGGAGGAAAACAATATCACGGAAAGGACTGAAACCCATGACATAGTCTACGTCATTTACGAGATTGTGAAAAGATTTCAATTCTTTAGTTGGGTGGCTTAGTTTTGCAGTTTATATCTATCAGAATGAAGAAGTTTTGCATCGTATATTGGCTCGATGAAAGAAAGGTTTCAATCGAAAACCTTACAAATGTGCAGGAAGAAGCAAGGAGCGTGGGCTCGGAGGGAGCCATCAAATTTAAAGGAGGAAAACAATATCACAGAAAGGACTGAAACCCATGACATAGTCTACGTCATTTACGAGATTGTGAAAAGATTTCAATTATTTAGTTGGGTGGCTTAGTTTTGCAGTTTATATCTATCAGAATGAAGAAGTTAGTTTTGCAGTTTATATCTATCAGAATGAAGAAGTTTAGTTTTGCAGTTTATATCTATCAGAATGAAGAAGTTTTGCATCGTATATTGGCTCGATGAAAGAAAGGTTTCAATCGAAAACCTTACACATGTGCAGGAAGAAGCAAGGAGCATGGGCTTGAAGGGAGCCATCAAATTTAAAGGAGGAAAACAATATCACGGAAAGGACTGAAACCCATGACATAGTCTACGTCATTTACGAGATTGTGAAAAGATTTCAATTCTTTAGTTGGGTGGCTTAGTTTTGCAGTTTATATCTATCAGAATGAAGAAGTTTTGCATCGTATATTGGCTCGATGAAAGAAAGGTTTCAATCGAAAACCTTACAAATGTGCAGGAAGAAGCAAGGAGCATGGGCTCGGAGGGAGCCATCAAATTTAAAGGAGGAAAACAATATCACGGAAAGGACTGAAACCCATGACATAGTCTACGTCATTTACGAGATTGTGAAAAGATTTCAATTCTTTAGTTGGGTGGCTTAGTTTTGCAGTTTATATCTATCAGAATGAAGAAGTTTTGCATCGTATATTGGCTCGATGAAAGAAAGGTTTCAATCGAAAACCTTACAAATGTGCAGGAAGAAGCAAGGAGCGTGGGCTCGGAGGGAGCCATCAAATTTAAAGGAGGAAAACAATATCACGGAAAGGACTGAAACCCATGACATAGTCTACGTCATTTACAAGATTGTGAAAAGATTTCAATTCTTTAGTTGGGTGGCTTAGTTTTGCAGTTTATATCTATCAGAATGAAGAAGTTTTGCATCATATATTGGCTCGATGAAAGAAAGGTTTCAATCGAAAACCTTACAAATGTGCAGGAAGAAGCAAGGAGCGTGGGCTCGGAGGGAGCCATCACATTTAAAGGAGGAAAACAATATCACGGAAAGGACTGAAACCCATGACATAGTCTACGTCATTTACAAGATTGTGAAAAGATTTCAATTCTTTAGTTGGGTGGCTTAGTTTTGCAGTTTATATCTATCAGAATGAAGAAGTTTTGCATCGTATATTGGCTCGATGAAAGAAAGGTTTCAATCGAAAACCTTACAAATGTGCAGGAAGAAGCAAGGAGCGTGGGCTCGGAGGGAGCCATCAAATTTAAAGGAGGAAAACAATATCACGGAAAGGACTGAAACCCATGACATAGTCTACGTCATTTACGAGATTGTGAAAAGATTTCAATTCTTTAGTTGGGTGGCTTAGTTTTGCAGTTTATATCTATCAGAATGAAGAAGTTTTGCATCGTATATTGGCTCGATGAAAGAAAGGTTTCAATCGAAAACCTTACAAATGTGCAGGAAGAAGCAAGGAGCGTGGGCTCGGAGGGAGCCATCAAATTTAAAGGAGGAAAACAATATCACGGAAAGGACTGAAACCCATGACATAGTCTACGTCATTTACGAGATTGTGAAAAGATTTCAATTCTTTAGTTGGGTGGCTTAGTTTTGCAGTTTATATCTATCAGAATGAAGAAGTTTTGCATCGTATATTGGCTCGATGAAAGAAAGGTTTCAATCGAAAACCTTACAAATGTGCAGGAAGAAGCAAGGAGCGTGGGCTCGGAGGGAGCCATCAAATTTAAAGGAGGAAAACAATATCACGGAAAGGACTGAAACCCATGACATAGTCTACGTCATTTACAAGATTGTGAAAAGATTTCAATTCTTTAGTTGGGTGGCTTAGTTTTGCAGTTTATATCTATCAGAATGAAGAAGTTTTGCATCGTATATTGGCTCGATGAAAGAAAGGTTTCAATCGAAAACCTTACAAATGTGCAGGAAGAAGCAAGGAGCGTGGGCTCGGAGGGAGCCATCAAATTTAAAGGAGGAAAACAATATCACGGAAAGGACTGAAACCCATGACATAGTCTACGTCATTTACGAGATTGTGAAAAGATTTCAATTCTTTAGTTGGGTGGCTTAGTTTTGCAGTTTATATCTATCAGAATGAAGAAGTTTTGCATCGTATATTGGCTCGATGAAAGAAAGGTTTCAATCGAAAACCTTACAAATGTGCAGGAAGAAGCAAGGAGCGTGGGCTCGGAGGGAGCCATCAAATTTAAAGGAGGAAAACAATATCACGGAAAGGACTGAAACCCATGACATAGTCTACGTCATTTACAAGATTGTGAAAAGATTTCAATTCTTTAGTTGGGTGGCTTAGTTTTGCAGTTTATATCTATCAGAATGAAGAAGTTTTGCATCGTATATTGGCTCGATGAAAGAAAGGTTTCAATCGAAAACCTTACAAATGTGCAGGAAGAAGCAAGGAGCGTGGGCTCGGAGGGAGCCATCAAATTTAAAGGAGGAAAACAATATCACGGAAAGGACTGAAACCCATGACATAGTCTACGTCATTTACAAGATTGTGAAAAGATTTCAATTCTTTAGTTGGGTGGCTTAGTTTTGCAGTTTATATCTATCAGAATGAAGAAGTTTTGCATCGTATATTGGCTCGATGAAAGAAAGGTTTCAATCGAAAACCTTACAAATGTGCAGGAAGAAGCAAGGAGCGTGGGCTCGGAGGGAGCCATCAAATTTAAAGGAGGAAAACAATATCACGGAAAGGACTGAAACCCATGACATAGTCTACGTCATTTACAAGATTGTGAAAAGATTTCAATTCTTTAGTTGGGTGGCTTAGTTTTGCAGTTTATATCTATCAGAATGAAGAAGTTTTGCATCGTATATTGGCTCGATGAAAGAAAGGTTTCAATCGAAAACCTTACAAATGTGCAGGAAGAAGCAAGGAGCGTGGGCTCGGAGGGAGCCATCAAATTTAAAGGAGGAAAACAATATCACGGAAAGGACTGAAACCAATGACATTGTCTACGTCATTTACAAGATTGTGAAAAGATTTCAATTCTTTAGTTGGGTGGCTTAGTTTTGCAGTTTATATCTATCAGAATGAAGAAGTTTTGCATCGTATATTGGCTCGATGAAAGAAAGGTTTCAATCGAAAACCTTACAAATGTGCAGGAAGAAGCAAGGAGCGTGGGCTCGGAGGGAGCCATCAAATTTAAAGGAGGAAAACAATATCACGGAAAGGACTGAAACCCATGACATAGTCTACGTCATTTACAAGATTGTGAAAAGATTTCAATTCTTTAGTTGGGTGGCTTAGTTTTGCAGTTTATATCTATCAGAATGAAGAAGTTTTGCATCGTATATTGGCTCGATGAAAGAAAGGTTTCAATCGAAAACCTTACAAATGTGCAGGAAGAAGCAAGGAGCGTGGGCTCGGAGGGAGCCATCAAATTTAAAGGAGGAAAACAATATCACGGAAAGGACTGAAACCCATGACATAGTCTACGTCATTTACGAGATTGTGAAAAGATTTCAATTCTTTAGTTGGGTGGCTTAGTTTTGCAGTTTATATCTATCAGAATGAAGAAGTTTTGCATCGTATATTGGCTCGATGAAAGAAAGGTTTCAATCGAAAACCTTACAAATGTGCAGGAAGAAGCAAGGAGCGTGGGCTCGGAGGGAGCCATCAAATTTAAAGGAGGAAAACAATATCACGGAAAGGACTGAAACCCATGACATAGTCTACGTCATTTACGAGATTGTGAAAAGATTTCAATTCTTTAGTTGGGTGGCTTAGTTTTGCAGTTTATATCTATCAGAATGAAGAAGTTTTGCATCGTATATTGGCTCGATGAAAGAAAGGTTTCAATCGAAAACCTTACAAATGTGCAGGAAGAAGCAAGGAGCGTGGGCTCGGAGGGAGCCATCAAATTTAAAGGAGGAAAACAATATCACGGAAAGGACTGAAACCCATGACATAGTCTACGTCATTTACGAGATTGTGAAAAGATTTCAATTCTTTAGTTGGGTGGCTTAGTTTTGCAGTTTATATCTATCAGAATGAAGAAGTTTTGCATCGTATATTGGCTCGATGAAAGAAAGGTTTCAATCGAAAACCTTACAAATGTGCAGGAAGAAGCAAGGAGCGTGGGCTCGGAGGGAGCCATTAAATTTAAAGGAGGAAAACAATATCACGGAAAGGACTGAAACCCATGACATAGTCTACGTCATTTACAAGATTGTGAAAAGATTTCAATTCTTTAGTTGGGTGGCTTAGTTTTGCAGTTTATATCTATCAGAATGAAGAAGTTTTGCATCGTATATTGGCTCGATGAAAGAAAGGTTTCAATCGAAAACCTTACAAATGTGCAGGAAGAAGCAAGGAGCGTGGGCTCGGAGGGAGCCATCAAATTTAAAGGAGGAAAACAATATCACAGAAAGGACTGAAACCCATGACATAGTCTACGTCATTTACAAGATTGTGAAAAGATTTCAATTCTTTAGTTGGGTGGCTTAGTTTTGCAGTTTATATCTATCAGAATGAAGAAGTTTTGCATCGTATATTGGCTCGATGAAAGAAAGGTTTCAATCGAAAACCTTACAAATGTGCAGGAAGAAGCAAGGAGCGTGGGCTCGGAGGGAGCCATCAAATTTAAAGGAGGAAAACAATATCACGGAAAGGACTGAAACCAATGACATAGTCTACGTCATTTACAAGATTGTGAAAAGATTTCAATTCTTTAGTTGGGTGGCTTAGTTTTGCAGTTTATATCTATCAGAATGAAGAAGTTTTGCATCGTGTATTGGCTCGATGAAAGAAAGGTTTCAATCGAAAACCTTACAAATGTGCAGGAAGAAGCAAGGAGCGTGGGCTCGGAGGGAGCCATCAAATTTAAAGGAGGAAAACAATATCACGGAAAGGACTGAAACCCATGACATAGTCTACGTCATTTACAAGATTGTGAAAAGATTTCAATTCTTTAGTTGGGTGGCTTAGTTTTGCAGTTTATATCTATCAGAATGAAGAAGTTTTGCATCGTATATTGGCTCGATGAAAGAAAGGTTTCAATCGAAAACCTTACAAATGTGCAGGAAGAAGCAAGGAGCGTGGGCTCGGAGGGAGCCATCAAATTTAAAGGAGGAAAACAATATCACAGAAAGGACTGAAACCCATGACATAGTCTACGTCATTTACAAGATTGTGAAAAGATTTCAATTCTTTAGTTGGGTGGCTTAGTTTTGCAGTTTATATCTATCAGAATGAAGAAGTTTTGCATCGTATATTGGCTCGATGAAAGAAAGGTTTCAATCGAAAACCTTACAAATGTGCAGGAAGAAGCAAGGAGCGTGGGCTCGGAGGGAGCCATCAAATTTAAAGGAGGAAAACAATATCACGGAAAGGACTGAAACCAATGACATAGTCTACGTCATTTACAAGATTGTGAAAAGATTTCAATTCTTTAGTTGGGTGGCTTAGTTTTGCAGTTTATATCTATCAGAATGAAGAAGTTTTGCATCGTGTATTGGCTCGATGAAAGAAAGGTTTCAATCGAAAACCTTACAAATGTGCAGGAAGAAGCAAGGAGCGTGGGCTCGGAGGGAGCCATCAAATTTAAAGGAGGAAAACAATATCACGGAAAGGACTGAAACCCATGACATAGTCTACGTCATTTACGAGATTGTGAAAAGATTTCAATTCTTTAGTTGGGTGGCTTAGTTTTGCAGTTTATATCTATCAGAATGAAGAAGTTTTGCATCGTATATTGGCTCGATGAAAGAAAGGTTTCAATCGAAAACCTTACAAATGTGCAGGAAGAAGCAAGGAGCGTGGGCTCGGAGGGAGCCATCAAATTTAAAGGAGGAAAACAATATCACGGAAAGGACTGAAACCCATGACATAGTCTACGTCATTTACGAGATTGTGAAAAGATTTCAATTCTTTAGTTGGGTGGCTTAGTTTTGCAGTTTATATCTATCAGAATGAAGAAGTTTTGCATCGTATATTGGCTCGATGAAAGAAAGGTTTCAATCGAAAACCTTACAAATGTGCAGGAAGAAGCAAGGAGCGTGGGCTCGGAGGGAGCCATCAAATTTAAAGGAGGAAAACAATATCACGGAAAGGACTGAAACCCATGACATAGTCTACGTCATTTACAAGATTGTGAAAAGATTTCAATTCTTTAGTTGGGTGGCTTAGTTTTGCAGTTTATATCTATCAGAATGAAGAAGTTTTGCATCGTATATTGGCTCGATGAAAGAAAGGTTTCAATCGAAAACCTTACAAATGTGCAGGAAGAAGCAAGGAGCGTGGGCTCGGAGGGAGCCATCAAATTTAAAGGAGGAAAACAATATCACGGAAAGGACTGAAACCCATGACATAGTCTACGTCATTTACGAGATTGTGAAAAGATTTCAATTCTTTAGTTGGGTGGCTTAGTTTTGCAGTTTATATCTATCAGAATGAAGAAGTTTTGCATCGTATATTGGCTCGATGAAAGAAAGGTTTCAATCGAAAACCTTACAAATGTGCAGGAAGAAGCAAGGAGCGTGGGCTCGGAGGGAGCCATCAAATTTAAAGGAGGAAAACAATATCACGGAAAGGACTGAAACCCATGACATAGTCTACGTCATTTACAAGATTGTGAAAAGATTTCAATTCTTTAGTTGGGTGGCTTAGTTTTGCAGTTTATATCTATCAGAATGAAGAAGTTTTGCATCGTATATTGGCTCGATGAAAGAAAGGTTTCAATCGAAAACCTTACAAATGTGCAGGAAGAAGCAAGGAGCGTGGGCTCGGAGGGAGCCATCAAATTTAAAGGAGGAAAACAATATCACGGAAAGGACTGAAACCCATGACATAGTCTACGTCATTTACGAGATTGTGAAAAGATTTCAATTCTTTAGTTGGGTGGCTTAGTTTTGCAGTTTATATCTATCAGAATGAAGAAGTTTTGCATCGTATATTGGCTCGATGAAAGAAAGGTTTCAATCGAAAACCTTACAAATGTGCAGGAAGAAGCAAGGAGCGTGGGCTCGGAGGGAGCCATCAAATTTAAAGGAGGAAAACAATATCACGGAAAGGACTGAAACCCATGACATAGTCTACGTCATTTACAAGATTGTGAAAAGATTTCAATTCTTTAGTTGGGTGGCTTAGTTTTGCAGTTTATATCTATCAGAATGAAGAAGTTTTGCATCGTATATTGGCTCGATGAAAGAAAGGTTTCAATCGAAAACCTTACAAATGTGCAGGAAGAAGCAAGGAGCGTGGGCTCGGAGGGAGCCATCAAATTTAAAGGAGGAAAACAATATCACGGAAAGGACTGAAACCCATGACATAGTCTACGTCATTTACAAGATTGTGAAAAGATTTCAATTCTTTAGTTGGGTGGCTTAGTTTTGCAGTTTATATCTATCAGAATGAAGAAGTTTTGCATCGTATATTGGCTCGATGAAAGAAAGGTTTCAATCGAAAACCTTACAAATGTGCAGGAAGAAGCAAGGAGCGTGGGCTCGGAGGGAGCCATCAAATTTAAAGGAGGAAAACAATATCACGGAAAGGACTGAAACCCATGACATAGTCTACGTCATTTACAAGATTGTGAAAAGATTTCAATTCTTTAGTTGGTTGGCTTAGTTTTGCAGTTTATATCTATCAGAATGAAGAAGTTTTGCATCGTATATTGGCTCGATGAAAGAAAGGTTTCAATCGAAAACCTTACAAATGTGCAGGAAGAAGCAAGGAGCGTGGGCTCGGAGGGAGCCATCAAATTTAAAGGAGGAAAACAATATCACGGAAAGGACTGAAACCCATGACATAGTCTACGTCATTTACAAGATTGTGAAAAGATTTCAATTCTTTAGTTGGGTGGCTTAGTTTTGCAGTTTATATCTATCAGAATGAAGAAGTTTTGCATCGTATATTGGCTCGATGAAAGAAAGGTTTCAATCGAAAACCTTACAAATGTGCAGGAAGAAGCAAGGAGCGTGGGCTCGGAGGGAGCCATCAAATTTAAAGGAGGAAAACAATATCACGGAAAGGACTGAAACCCATGACATAGTCTACGTCATTTACGAGATTGTGAAAAGATTTCAATTCTTTAGTTGGGTGGCTTAGTTTTGCAGTTTATATCTATCAGAATGAAGAAGTTTTGCATCGTATATTGGCTCGATGAAAGAAAGGTTTCAATCGAAAACCTTACAAATGTGCAGGAAGAAGCAAGGAGCGTGGGCTCGGAGGGAGCCATCAAATTTAAAGGAGGAAAACAATATCACGGAAAGGACTGAAACCCATGACATAGTCTACGTCATTTACGAGATTGTGAAAAGATTTCAATTCTTTAGTTGGGTGGCTTAGTTTTGCAGTTTATATCTATCAGAATGAAGAAGTTTTGCATCGTATATTGGCTCGATGAAAGAAAGGTTTCAATCGAAAACCTTACAAATGTGCAGGAAGAAGCAAGGAGCGTGGGCTCGGAGGGAGCCATCAAATTTAAAGGAGGAAAACAATATCACGGAAAGGACTGAAACCCATGACATAGTCTACGTCATTTACAAGATTGTGAAAAGATTTCAATTCTTTAGTTGGGTGGCTTAGTTTTGCAGTTTATATCTATCAGAATGAAGAAGTTTTGCATCGTATATTGGCTCGATGAAAGAAAGGTTTCAATCGAAAACCTTACAAATGTGCAGGAAGAAGCAAGGAGCGTGGGCTCGGAGGGAGCCATCAAATTTAAAGGAGGAAAACAATATCACGGAAAGGACTGAAACCCATGACATAGTCTACGTCATTTACGAGATTGTGAAAAGATTTCAATTCTTTAGTTGGGTGGCTTAGTTTTGCAGTTTATATCTATCAGAATGAAGAAGTTTTGCATCGTATATTGGCTCGATGAAAGAAAGGTTTCAATCGAAAACCTTACAAATGTGCAGGAAGAAGCAAGGAGCGTGGGCTCGGAGGGAGCCATCAAATTTAAAGGAGGAAAACAATATCACGGAAAGGACTGAAACCCATGACATAGTCTACGTCATTTACAAGATTGTGAAAAGATTTCAATTCTTTAGTTGGGTGGCTTAGTTTTGCAGTTTATATCTATCAGAATGAAGAAGTTTTGCATCGTATATTGGCTCGATGAAAGAAAGGTTTCAATCGAAAACCTTACAAATGTGCAGGAAGAAGCAAGGAGCGTGGGCTCGGAGGGAGCCATCAAATTTAAAGGAGGAAAACAATATCACGGAAAGGACTGAAACCCATGACATAGTCTACGTCATTTACAAGATTGTGAAAAGATTTCAATTCTTTAGTTGGGTGGCTTAGTTTTGCAGTTTATATCTATCAGAATGAAGAAGTTTTGCATCGTATATTGGCTCGATGAAAGAAAGGTTTCAATCGAAAACCTTACAAATGTGCAGGAAGAAGCAAGGAGCGTGGGCTCGGAGGGAGCCATCAAATTTAAAGGAGGAAAACAATATCACGGAAAGGACTGAAACCCATGACATAGTCTACGTCATTTACAAGATTGTGAAAAGATTTCAATTCTTTAGTTGGGTGGCTTAGTTTTGCAGTTTATATCTATCAGAATGAAGAAGTTTTGCATCGTATATTGGCTCGATGAAAGAAAGGTTTCAATCGAAAACCTTACAAATGTGCAGGAAGAAGCAAGGAGCGTGGGCTCGGAGGGAGCCATCAAATTTAAAGGAGGAAAACAATATCACGGAAAGGACTGAAACCCATGACATAGTCTACGTCATTTACAAGATTGTGAAAAGATTTCAATTCTTTAGTTGGGTGGCTTAGTTTTGCAGTTTATATCTATCAGAATGAAGAAGTTTTGCATCGTATATTGGCTCGATGAAAGAAAGGTTTCAATCGAAAACCTTACAAATGTGCAGGAAGAAGCAAGGAGCGTGGGCTCGGAGGGAGCCATCAAATTTAAAGGAGGAAAACAATATCACGGAAAGGACTGAAACCCATGACATAGTCTACGTCATTTACGAGATTGTGAAAAGATTTCAATTCTTTAGTTGGGTGGCTTAGTTTTGCAGTTTATATCTATCAGAATGAAGAAGTTTTGCATCGTATATTGGCTCGATGAAAGAAAGGTTTCAATCGAAAACCTTACAAATGTGCAGGAAGAAGCAAGGAGCGTGGGCTCGGAGGGAGCCATCAAATTTAAAGGAGGAAAACAATATCACGGAAAGGACTGAAACCCATGACATAGTCTACGTCATTTACGAGATTGTGAAAAGATTTCAATTCTTTAGTTGGGTGGCTTAGTTTTGCAGTTTATATCTATCAGAATGAAGAAGTTTTGCATCGTATATTGGCTCGATGAAAGAAAGGTTTCAATCGAAAACCTTACAAATGTGCAGGAAGAAGCAAGGAGCGTGGGCTCGGAGGGAGCCATCAAATTTAAAGGAGGAAAACAATATCACGGAAAGGACTGAAACCCATGACATAGTCTACGTCATTTACAAGATTGTGAAAAGATTTCAATTCTTTAGGTGGGTGGCTTAGTTTTGCAGTTTATATCTATCAGAATGAAGAAGTTTTGCATCGTATATTGGCTCGATGAAAGAAAGGTTTCAATCGAAAACCTTACAAATGTGCAGGAAGAAGCAAGGAGCGTGGGCTCGGAGGGAGCCATCAAATTTAAAGGAGGAAAACAATATCACGGAAAGGACTGAAACCCATGACATAGTCTACGTCATTTACAAGATTGTGAAAAGATTTCAATTCTTTAGTTGGGTGGCTTAGTTTTGCAGTTTATATCTATCAGAATGAAGAAGTTTTGCATCGTATATTGGCTCGATGAAAGAAAGGTTTCAATCGAAAACCTTACAAATGTGCAGGAAGAAGCAAGGAGCGTGGGCTCGGAAGGAGCCATCAAATTTAAAGGAGCAAAACAATATCACGGAAAGGACTGAAACCCATGACATGGTCTACAACCATACTATTTGAACTGGAAATTACCGACTCAAAAAATGTAAATAACGAACTATCTGTGAAGGTTCACTACCTGGATGAGGTACGGGCTGCTTCAAAGTACGATGCATGGGTTTCCGCCTAAGATATAATTGACATCCCGCAGTGCTTTGTGAAATGTACTTCAGAGCAAAGAGCGTTTTTCTTTTCAAGCCTTCAATTATTAACTAAGAAAAATCTCCATGTTCAAAGGAAAGTAAACTCAGTCGTGAACATCAAACTTCCAATCCAAAGAAGTTTATTTGAGGAACTAAGAATCATAAACAATAGCACAAGGAAATCCCATTTTGTGATCAATTCTCTGTCCGATTTTGATTGCATTTTGGGTAAAGGATGGCATTGGAGAGTCTGCAACGAGGAGAGAGATTTCGCTCATATTGAACCGGGCACATTGAATTATTAGATGTCAAAGAGTACACAAGTGAAGGATTCAAACAACTGCTGCAAAGTGACAAGGGATACCGATTTCATTTGCAATTTACATTGTACAAAGAACAGTGATCTTACAATGATTCTCATTTCTGATAGACTTTCATTATACGTTTAATGTTGGTATACCATGGCATAATCAAGGAGTTATCCCTTCTCTGTATATTGTTACTTAGTCCTGTTCATGCCATTCCCAACCATGCTCATGAACAAGAAAGCTTCCCTCATTTTATTGAAATTGATGTTTATGATATTTTCCTATTCAGTTCAATTTTTAACTCCAACTACCACAAGGTTTCAGCCAATCGTGCCCAAGGACTGGACTCGTTTAGCTCGTGCTCTATTCTCCCCTAAGGACATTGATGGGTATCTGACAGACATAAGGCGTGTCTGCACTATCTCGAGATTGCCAAATATCCAGCTATTTGAATTATCCCGATCGCAAACTATCCAGCTTATTTGCGTCTTCATTAGACCGAAGTAGCAAATTAGCTGGATAGTTGGTCGGGATAATATCCCAAGATATCTCGGTCTAGTTTGCGGTCTTCCGTGTTTACTCGAGGTCAGTGGTTGCGAGGTCAGCGCTGAGCGGTATAGATCGCATGTGCGAACCGGAAATCGTTGTGCATGATGGGATCGGGATAATTGACTCCGTACTTCGGTCTAATGAAGACGGTCGCAAACTATCCCGCTAGTTCGGAAATAGAAGGATATTTTGCAAACTAGACCGAGATATCTTGGGATATTATCCCGACCAACTATCCAGCTAATTTGCCACTTCGGTCTAATGAAGACGCAAATAGCTGGATAGTTTCGATCGGGATAGTTCAAAATAGCTGGATATTTGGCAATCTCGAGATAGTGCAGACACGCCTAAAAATGTTCAAAACATACTCGCACAAATACTTTCTGACTACCAGATTTCTCAAGATAGGGTATGTCTTAATTGTTTAAAGCCATTAAAATGTAAATTAGATAGGCATTAAAAGGGCAAAAGGGATCGGAGGTGGACAACAGTTAGTCTCCAGTTCCACTATTCCCAGGAGGAAAGGAACTACCGACTCCTGGCAAGAGACCAGCAGCCTTTGCGAAGGGTACTTCTCCAGGTTCACTTCTATAAGCCCTCCTGGATGCGGTATTCGGGCATGAAACCCTTGCCCATGGGAACTCCTGTGGGTTAAGGGTTGCTGCCAACAAAGTTAGTCAGCCTTTACGAAGGGTACTACTCCAGGTTCCCTTCTCTTCGCACTCCTGGATGCGGTATTCGGGAATGAAACCCCTTGCCCATGGAAACTCATGTGGGTTAAGGGTAGCAGCCAACAAAGTTAGTCAGCCTTTGCGAAGGGTACTTTTCCATGTTCACTTCTATAAGCCCTCCTGGATGAGGTATTCTGGCATGAAACCCTTGCCCATGGGAACTCCTGTGGGTTAAGGGTTGCTGCCAACAAAGTCGGCCAGAACGACCATCAGCCCCTTGACAAAGATAAAATCCAGCAAATTAAAGGCAAAGTGAACATGGTGCAATGTCAGATACATGCCTGTTCCAAGGGGTTGGATAAATCTAATTCCAATTTGTTTTTGTGCCATCAATAAGCCAGTTTGCAATCAATACGGAACCTTGTTGAAACGCATATATTGGGACAAGGGAAATTATCAGGGATACATCCAGGGATTTGTCCATGGGGCTCCCATGATCGACGGGCTGATGTGTACAAATAAGGACCACCTTGCCGATTGTGTACTATTTCATTTCCCCATGAATTCCCAGTAGCGTATCACTTTTAATTATTGACATAATAGAAATTGTGTTACAAATATGTCATATGTGAATACATCTCTTTGTTTATGATGTGATAAAGTCATTAACATTTCCTCTTTTTTTCCCCCAAGAGTGTGTGCTGAAGCGATTCAGGACAACTTCCGGACTTCCTTGCATGACCAACCAGGAATTCAACAAGAAAATCAATTCAAAGTGTGGGACAGCACGCAAGTCACTAAATAACAAAAACTTGAAGTAAAGTCTTATGAGAAATGGCAAAGTGGCATTTCACGGCAGATGTCAGAGGCGGGAACGGAGACAACACAAATTGTAGAGGGCTTGGTCGAGATAGAAGCAGATACAAAGGAGCAGGAGATTAAGGAGACAAAATAGCTGGATGGCGTGGAGATTAGGAAGTGGGCCCTTGATACCTTCACAGAAACCAGTTCAGGACGGAAGGCTGATCATGTTTGTCTTCCTGTGCATGTGGAAGTACAGGCACACATCAGGACCTCTTCCAAACGATGCATCCGAGGCACGATGCAGTTCAAAGAACTCCATTGCAATAACTATGTTATCTCAACAAATGAATGTGATAGTTTTGTATTGATTGGAGAGGATGTGTTTCAGGTGACCAATGTTCTTGTCAACAATGAAATTGAACCTTCTTTTGTTCATGTGTACTAGATAACACAGTTATTTCAGACCATGGATAAATATGTTATTGTCGAGTATCTTGACACGAATGAAGTGGAAGTGGTATCCTCCAAATGGCTAGGGGAGGATGATGGAAAGCAGAGTTGCAGATGGCCCCACTGCCACGCTGCAAGTGCGGTACAGCGGCACAACTTGCCACAAGACACCTGGCCTTGGTTTGCATGCGAGGTTCAGGATGATGGAATTACAGGTAATTCAGGACAACAGTCCCCCTGAACGTTTTCTAGAAAGCAGCAAAGAAGAATCACTGCTTATATCACAGATTAAACCTCTGAGTACGCTTGGTGGAGCAACCGAGAAGGAGGTTGTTGCTCGTATCATGAAATGGGGAAGAGAAGGTACGCATGCGCGGTAGCGGCGCAGCAAATATGAATATTCATGCTATTGAGTGCCAATCGCTCGAAATTGCTGAATATGCACGACTCGAACAAACAGAGCGGTGAATATAAACAAGCGCACGTGTTGAACTGTCATATCACGAGCACACGCGATGGAGATTTTGAAAGCAATATCGGATGTCGTCTCCGAAATCTTACCATTTGAGTTAAAGAAAGAACAAAACGATCTGTTAACCCATGCCTTAAAGGGGAAAAACACCCTGGGGATACTCCCCAACAGTATTACCCACTGAGCGGCGCGTCACTTTTTCTTGTGTTGATGCAAATCGTAGGACAGATCAAACATTCAAAAATTCGGACAAGAACACCATCCTGACACTATTTGCTTGCTTCATATCGGTGTGAGTATAGTCTCTCAGTTTCCATTAGACTACATGCATCTGATTTGTTTAGGAGTCGTAAGAAAGTTGTTCAACTTGTGGATGCGGGGTCCACTGGACGTCAGACTAGGACCAAGAGATGTAAAAGCAATAAGCAAAAAATTGCCGGTAAATTAAGACTACTATAGTTTTGGTGGTGTAAATATTCATAAATGAATGACGATGTTAATGATACAAAAATGTAAACACCATAGTGTGTTTGTGTGTGAAAGAGATTGGTGGTGTGATACACTTATTGCGGTAGCTTCCTGATATTGTTGTGTGTGACTGAAGATTTTATGCCCGGGTTCAATTGTTTTTAGTACTTTTTTCCGCTTTTCTGTTATAGTTATTTATTTTAAAGTTTAGTGTGTGTTTTCTGCCATCGTAGATCATGCCTGGTATTTTTAAGGTGTGTGTGTAGTTGAACAGTTCGAGATCAGGAGGCCATGAGACAAAGTCCCGCATGTTTTCGGGCTCGTGTTGGAGTCTGGGGAATCGGAGCAAGTGGCCATCTATTGCCACTTCCCAGAAGAACAGGTTGGCAAAGATCTGTTGGCGTTGCCGTTGCAGTTGCGACGCAAAATGAAGGGCAAGAATATGTTCATGTCCAAAGATTCCAAGGTATTTATTTTATTGTTTGCCTTGCATACTTTGTTTTATGATGTACCGGTACATACATTTTGTTGTTGTTAATAAACTTCAAACTTCAACTTCACACTTGTAGATGAGCCCCCCTGCGACGCTGCAAGTGCAAAGAACGCGGTACAGCGCCACGACTCGCCACAAGACACCTGGCATTGGTTTGCATGCGAGGTTCAGGATGATGGAATTACAGGTAATTCACCCAACAGACCCCCTGAACGTTTTCTAGAAAACAGCGAAGAAGAATAACTGTTCATATCACAGATTAAATCACTGGGTACGCTTGGTGGAGCAACCAAGAAGGAGGTTGTTGCTCGGATCATGAAAGCAAATTTTAGAGATGAACTCGCGTCAAAGTTGAATCGGAGAGGTATGGGGTTCTAGCGCCCGGAGGCCGTCTACGCCTTCCACGCCCACAGCATTATCCGATTGCTGAATGAAATCAAGCAACAGGGTCGGCAGAATGCCACCATGATGCAAAGTCTGCTCAATACTCAAGGCCAAAGAGTTGAGGCAGACATCACGGACATGGGAGAGGAGGCTCACCTGTCTCCAACATCACTGAGCTGGAGCAGCTGAATGAGCAGCTGAAAGTGAAGCCATTTAAAAAGAAACTTGGAATTATCAGGCTAAATAGTTACTGTCACCAAAGTTTACTAAATAAATATTAGTAGATAAGTGTAATGCTGATGTAAAGATGATGATGCCACTGAGTTAGGCAAGGTAAATGTTTGTGATGTTGTGTCCCTAGTAGATGTTAAAATGTATTCCATTTTTTTTCCTTCTAGGTATGGCAATGACCTACATGTCTACTGGATACCATGTACATGTACAAAACAACAAAGTATGCTCTGCCTCTCTTCTTCTTAGCTGTAAAGACCAATGTTGGATACAGTGTAGTGGCAGAGTTTGTGGTCCAATATGAGAGGAAGGCTGCTATTAAGCAAGGACTGGAGACAATACAAGATTGGATGAAGAGGGAGCAAATGAACTGGAAACCAAAATATTTCATGACTGATTTCTCATGTGGCGATTTATTTTGCACGGCTGCATTAATGGAGCAAGCAGAGCTATCATATACTTGAAAGTTGCTACGAACAACACAGCCCGTCAAGTTCTGCAGTATATTGAACAAGGATGCAGAGACTTTGGAATACCTTCAATGGTAAGAGCTGACCATGGGGTGGTAAATGTGGACGTGGCACGGTTTATGATAGACAACAGAGGCCCCGGTCGAGATAGTTTTAGAACTGGACGAAGTGTTCACAACCAGAGAATAGAGAGACTATGGGGTGAAACAAATCGAGTGATTGCTTCATTTTATAAAGTATTGTTTCAATACATGGAGGAGAGTGGGATCCTCATTGAAAGAAACGAAACACGTTTACATAGAGTTTTCTTGCCTCGAATCCAACAGTCCTTGGATCAGTTTGTTTCAATATGGAACCATCATGGACTAGGGACCATGAACAATCAGTCACCAATGGCATTGTGGCACCAAGGTATCCTACAGAACACCTATGAAAGCTTGGCACATGATGCTGTGAACACTCTAGGGATTGATGTGGATGGGCCAGTTACAGATATTCAAACAAACAACCATTTTATCAGAGATATAACCCCTAAGAAGATAAAACTACTGAAGGAGATAACATCATTTGTGTCAGATCGTTCGTTGCATTTGCCACGTTTGTAGGTGGAGGTTTTCTTTTTGGAACTCATCTTTGAAACTGCTATAGTACATGTTGTCAAGTGTTGTTTCATTAATTATGTTGTGATTTTATTTTGTCAACGCCACAATGTCAAAGAATCATGACAGTCAGGCTAGCTGGACCAGCGAGAGCGAACGCGCCCTGGTGGAAATACGTACCCAGTCTGCCCCTCCGACCCCAATGCTGACCGCCCATCCATACCCAACCCTGACCGCCCCTCCGGCCCCAACGCTGACCGCCCCTTGTGTTGATGCAAATCGTAGGACAGATCAAACATTCGCGAATTTCTGACAAGAACATGCACCATCGTGACACTAGTTGCTTGCTTCAAATCGGTGTGAGTATAGTCTCTCAGTTTCCATTAGACTACATGCATCTGATTTGTTTAGGATTTGTAAGAAAGTTGTTCAACTTGTGGATGCAGGGTCCACTGAACGTCAGACTAGGACCAAGAGTTGTAAAAGCAATAAGCAAAAAATTGCCGGTAAATTAAGACTACGATACTTTTGGTGGCGTACATGTAGATGTTTATAAAAACTTTAGTTAATAAAACTGAATTGTTATCACCAGAGTGTGTGTGTGTGTGGAAGGCATTTGTGGTGTGCTACATTAGAAGTTCATTAAGTGTTCCCTACCCGTATTGTGGTAGCTTTCTGATAGTGAATTATTAAATTTGTATTCGTAATTTTGTAGTTGTTATCGCGGACAAGTTCGTGGACCCGCAGAGCAAGTGACATGTTCGTATATTGCTTGTTATTTCTGCTTTTAATTATTATAGGTCATATTTTTAGGGTTTTTCCGTGGAGCGGTGGTTTAAGGACCGTTTTCTTAGCGAATTTTTATTTTTATTTCACCAATTGGGGGTAGTGGCTGGAAGCTGGCCCTTGGGATACATCCCAAGCAGGCCACAGCGTATACTGAAGAAGATTGGGGTCGATTTGTAGCCCTGTTGCAGAACCCCCTCGTGGTTGGGATGAGTGAAGTCGGCTTTGACTTTTCGGTCCCTTCCCAACGGTGGCCGGACCAGGAGGTGTTGTTTCTTCGCCTTCTAGGTCAGGGCACCCAGGGGAGGGTCCTCATCTTACATCTTCGAGAGGGGGGGGGGCACACGCAGATACTAACTATGCGGTGCACAGGTTGAGCCGGAGGCTTCTCAAACGACAATGCTCCCCACTTCAGCGGATCCATCTCCACCATTTTAATTCTGATGAAGTTCAGGTGAAAGCGTAGGCCATAGCTTTCCCCCATTGCTATTTTGGCTTTTCGGGGCTGGCCCGGCATTTCACCTCATCACAGGTCAGGGGGTTACGGGCGGTGGCCGCAGATCGCGTGGTCCTGGAGACCGATTCTCCCCCCTAAACAAGGAATGGGTGATAATTCACCAGACTTCCTGGGTGATGTGGGGGCGATCGTCGCGGATCTGCGGGGACTGCCCTTAGCCGACCTGATGGGACAGACGGTGAGAAATGGTCAAGCACTTTATGGCATGTTTGGTTAGGTATTAAAGCTCATTTATTCCCTTTTTTCCAAAGTAAAGAGTGTACATGGTGCAATGTCCGATACATGCCTTTTCCAGGGGGTTGGATGAATTTAATTCCAATATGCTTTTGTGCCATCAATCAGCCAGTTTGCAATCACAGGGGAACCTTGTTGAAACGTATTGGGACAAGGAAAATTATCAGGGAAACATCCAAAGATTTGTCCATGGGGCAAAGGAGTTGAGAAGAGGCCACTTCCACATCTCCCTATATCAGCAACACGTCCTTCCTCAAATGCCTTGATTCTGACTGCCTCAATCGTGATCGCTGAAGCGATTTTGCACAACTTCCAGACTTCCTTGCTTGCCCAACCAGGAATTTAACAAGAAAATCAACTCAAAGTGTGGGACAGCACGCAGGTCACTACATAACAAAAACTCGTGTATCATATAACTACTTCATTTTGCCAAAAAGCAAAGAAGAATGATAGGTGAAAATTGACTTATAATCTTGAAAAGGAGTTTGGGAAACGGACCAGTGGCAATTTCAGAACTTGATTTGTACATTAAAAGAGAAGTTTCGCTCCGCTGATATTTTTGTTTCTTTGATTCTCACTCGCTGCGACTGCGATTTGTTATATGAGCAGAGTAAATACTATTGATTTCTTTGAGATGATGGTTACTATGACTCGTTAAGTGATGAGTGCAGGGCAGACTATACATGCCTTACACAGTAAGAGCACAGAACAGGTGAAGAATATTACAAACCAATGTCTGGAGGATCAAAAAGAAGGGGAAAGGTGTGGGATGAGGTGGCAACAAAACTACAAGAACATGGACTGGATGTGTCCAGGCGATCGATACGCAACCGATAAAAGATACATAAAAAGGAAAAAACTATCTAGAGAAACAGCAAAGTGGCATTGCACAAGAGATGTCAGAGGCGGAAACAGAAACGACACAAATTGTAGAGGGCTTGGTTGAGATGAAAGCAGATACAAAGGAGCAGGAGATTAAGGAGACAAAAAGAACTGGATGGCGTGGAGATTAGGAAGTGGGCCCTTGAATCCTTCACAGAAACCAGTTCAGGACGGAAGACTGATCACGTTGTCTCCTCATGCACGTGGAAGTACAGGCATGCATCAGGACCTCTTCCAAATGATTCACTTGAGGAACAATGCAGTTCAAAGAACTCTATAGCAATAACTATATTATCTCAACAAACGAACGTGAAAGTTTTTTAATGGTTGGAGAGTAGGTTTTAGGTGACCAATGTTCTTGTCAACAATGAAATTGAACATTCTTTTTGTTCATGTGTACTAGATCATATTGTTATTTCTGACCATGGATAAATGTATGAATGAAGTGGATGTGGTCTCCTCGAAATGGCTAGGGGAGGATGATGGAAAACAGAGTTGCAGATGGACCCCCTGCAACGCTGCAAGTGCAAATAATGCGGTACAGTGGTACGACTTGCCACAAGACAACTGGCCTTGGTTTGCATGTGAGGTTCAGGAGGACCAATACTCCCAGGCCCTGTGGAGGGGGAGGTTTATTGAATTATTTCAAGCCATTGGGTTCGAATTCAGAGTCTAAAAGACAACATGAACCTGCAGCTGATGAAGAGGCCAGTGAACAGCCGCCCCCGCAGAAATCACCTAAAGTTGTTGGGGTAAAAGTATCCACTGTTCTTTCTTGGAAATCATCTAAAAAATCAGATCTTTTGTGGATCGAGCGCGAGGCCTCAGGCGGGAAGGTTACTAAAATATGGTGCAAATTTTGCAGTCGCCAACCGGCTCTGGTAAGGAGAATTATTCAGAAGCTAGGCAAATTAGTAGATAAAGAGGCGTTCATTTCTGGGACGACCAACCTGAGGAAGACAAATATGGACAGGCACACTGAATCTATACCCCATCGGAGTGCAAAAGGTGAGATTCCTGATTTTCCATTTTAATTATTATTTATTTATTATTCTTTTAATGGCATCATTGAATATTCAGCAAATATGAATATTCATGCTATAGAGCACCGATCGCTCGAAATTGTTGAATATGCACGACTCAAACAAACAGAGCGGTGAATATAAACAAGCGCACGTGTTGAACTGTCATACCACGAGCACACGCGATGGAGATTTTGAAACAATATCGGATGTCGTCTCCGAAATCTTACCATTTGAGTTGAAGAAAGAGCAAAAACGATCCGTTAACCCATGCCCTAAAGGGGAAAAACACCCTGGGGATACTCCCCAACAGTGTTACCCACTGAGCGGCGCGTCACTTTTTCTTGTGTTGATGCAAATCGTAGGACAGATCAAACCTTCGAAAATTTGGACAAGAACACTATCCTGACACTATTTGCTTGCTTCATATCGGTGTGAGTATAGTCTCTCAGTTTCCATTAGACTACATGCATCTGATTTGTTTAGGAGTCGTAAGAAAGTTGTTCAACTTGTGGATGCGGGGTCCACTGAACGTCAGACTAGGACCAAGAGTTGTAAAAGCAATAAGCAAAAAATTGCCGGTAAATTAAGACTACTATAGTTTTGGTGGTGTAAATATTCATAAATGAATGACGATGTTAATGATACAAAAATGTAAACACCATAGTGTGTTTGTGTGTGAAAGAGATTGGTGGTGTGATACACTTATTGCGGTAGCTTCCTGATATTGTTGTGTGTGACTGAAGATTTTATGCCCGGGTTCAATTGTTTTTAGTACTTTTTTCCGCTTTTCTGTTATAGTTATTTATTTTAAAGTTTAGTGTGTGTTTTCTGCCATCGTAGATCATGCCTGGTATTTTTAAGGTGTGTGTAATTGAACAGTTTCGAGATCAGGAGGCCATGAGGCAAAGTCCCGCATGTTTTCGGGCTCGTGTTGGAGTCAGGAGAATCGGAGCCAGTGGCCGTCTATTGCCACTTCCCAGAAGAACAGGTTGGCAAAGATCTGTTGGCGTTGCCGTTGCGAGGCAAAGTGATGCTAGCTAAAGGAATAATGAAGGGCAAGAATGTGTTCATGTCCAAAGATTCCAAGGTATTTATTTTATTGTTTTGCCTTGCATACTTTGTTTTAATAACTGTTCATATCACAGATTAAATCTCTGGGTACGCTTGGTGGAGCAACCAAGAAGGAAGTAGTTGCTCAGATACTCAAAGCAATTCTTAGAGACTAACTCGCATCAAAGTTGAATCGAAGAGGTATGGGATTCAATGTCGGAATAAACCAAATTGACATTACAGACATTATATGTAACCTAAGTATTTTACTTTTTGTCATGAGGAATATGTCCTCATGATATGTAATCTAGAAAGGAGTGGAGAAGAATCGGACCATATTGTCAAGACGGTATAAAAGCTGCTCTCACCTCCTGCCTTTCCAGTTTGTCAGTCTATACGGAATAAAACTAGCGCCCAGAGGCCGTCTACGCCTTCCACGCCCACAGCATTATCCGATTGCTGAATGAAATAAAACAAAAGGGTCGGCAGAATGCCACCATGATGCAAAGTCTGCTCAATACTCAAGGCCAGAGTGTTGAGGCAGACCTCATGGAAATGGGGGAGGAGGCTCACCTGCCAGTCTCCAACATCACTGAGCTGGAGCAGCTGAATGAGCAGCTGAAGGCGAAGCCTTTTAAAAAGAAACTTGTAAGCTTATCAGGCCAAATAACTTTTGTTATTACAGTTTACTATATAAATATAAGTAGATAAGATGATGTAATGATGATGCAAAGATGATGTAATAATGATGCAAAGATGATGACACAGAGTTGGACTAGATGTCGATATGTTATGTTTGATGCTGACCTATATAGAAGCAAGTTAAAATTCTCTTTGCTTATCGCCACTACCGGTATGTGATATCTCATTTAATTTAACCGTTGCTTCTATACTTTGCTCTGTGCAGGTGTCATCTGATTGCTGAACGAAATCAAACAACAGGGTCGGCAGAATGCCACCTTGATGCAAAGTCTGCTGAATACTCAAGGCCAAACAGTTGAGGCAGACATCATGAACATGGAAGAGGAGGCTCACCTGCCACTCAACAACATGTAGCTGGAGCAGCTGAATGAGCAGCTGAAAGCGAAGCCTTTTAAAAAGAAACTTGTAAGCTCATCAGGCCAAATAGTTATTGTCACCAATGTTTAAAACTGATCACTAACAAATTTAATAAAAGTAAAATGGATTTTTGTTTATCGCGATATCGAAATTGCTGACGTTTTGTCTTTTCCACTGAATTTGCATTTGCATTAGTAGATGTTAAAATGTATTCCATTTAATTTTTTTCTAGGTATGGCAATGACCTATGTCTACTGGATGCCACATACAAAACAACAAAGTATGCCCTGCCTCTCTTCTTCTTAGCTATGAAGACCAATGTTGGGTACAGAGTGGTGGCAGAGTTTGTGGTGCATTATGAGACGAAGGCTGCTATTAAGCAAGGACTGGAGACAATACAAGATAGGATGAAGAGGGAGCAAATGAACTGGAAACCATAATATCTCATGACTGATTTCTCATGTGGCGGTTTATTTTGCATGCATGGCTGCATTGATGGAGCAAGCAGAGCTATCATATACTTGAAACTTGCTACGAACAACACAGCCTGTCAAGTTCTGCAGTATTTTGAACAAGGATGCAGAGACTTTGGAATACCTTCAAGAGTAAGAGCTGACCATAGGATGGAAAATGTGAACGTGGCACGGTTTATGTTAAACAGAGGCCCCGGTCGAGGTAGTTTTATAACTGGACGAAGTGTTCACAACCAGAGAATAGAGAGACTATGGGGTGAAACAAATCGAGTGATTGCTTCATTTTTTTATAAAGTATTGTTTCAATATATGGAGGAGAGTGGCATCCTCATTCAAAGAAACGAAACACGTTTACATAGAGTTTTCTTGCCTCGAATCCAACAGTCCTTGGATCAGTTTGTTTCATCATGGAACCATCATGGACCATCATGGACCATGAACAATCAGTCACCAGTGGCATTGTGGCACCAAGGTATCTTACAGAACACCTATGAAAGCTTGGCACATGATGCTGTGAACACTCTTTGGATTGATATGGATGGGCCAGTTACAGATATTCAAACAAACAATAATGTCCAGGTGCCACTGATCATTTTGGACCTTCCAGAGCAGTTCACTGAATACTTTGACAATATGGACCCCTTACAGGAGAATGGAAACTTTAGTATTGGTCTTTATGTCCAAGTTTTGGACCGGATGAGAAGTATTACTGCACCGTAATTATCTGACAATATCCAGAAATGGATAACAAACAGGAGGAGAAGGGGAAACAAAAGAAAAAGAAATGCCCTTCCAACAGGAACCAAATCAAGCGGGTACTATGCTTTCATGCGAGAGACACTGAATGGTTTGACAGGTAGGATTTAACGAAGAGTTGGTTGATACTTTCATCAAACCGGAAAGTGTGTCCGTGTCAGAGGTCAGGGGTAGGAGTGCAATAAAAAGGCGTTTGAAGGTAGAGGGAAACATCATCGAGGTTTGTATTTTGCTGTTGTAAAATGTTGTGGTAAAAATTGTGTGGAGGTATTCAGTTATAAATGATGTTGTTTAGTGCTGTAACATCACGGATATCTCCAATTCCGTTTAACCGCCAGTCAAAACCGGATGGTTTTCGGTTAAACGATTTAAAAAAAAAAAAAAAAAAAAAAAAAAAAAAAAAAAAATTAAATCGCAAGCCAGGTTCGTGTGAAAAAGCGGAAAAGGACTTTCATTTAACTGCGAGGTGCATTTAAAGGCGCCGATTTATGCATCGTGAACTTGTCACAAATAATAGTAACAATGTCGTTTTTAGAAGAATGTGTAAGTCCATTAATGTATATTAAAAACAGTAGAGGACCTAGGATAGAACCTTGTGGTACGCCGTGTGTAAAAGTTGGATGAATTATTATTATAAACTACATATTGAGATCTATTACAAAGATTACTTTCAAACCAAGATGACAGACAAATTGGAGTGTTGTTCTAGTTTTGTAGTAGTGAGTCAACACACAGATTACTGAGCTGGGAGACATTGCCAGGCATAGTGCCAGGTGGAGGGGCATAAATTGAAACTTTAAAAAAAAAAAAAAAAAAAACGGGAAAACGAAACCGTCCAATTGAAAACGGAATCCGCCATGGGCGGTCGGATACCGGACGGACAGACTGGGGAAGTCTGCCCAAGAAAGAGAGGGCTAACATGGATGGACCAGGACGACAGGTCATCGCAGATACCATGCTCTTCTGGCGCAACGGTCTTACTCTGGACTACGCTACTGAGAAATTGTTCTGGACCGACGCCAAGCATTCTCTCTGACACTTTGCTTCATGCCATATACAGATTTTATTGTGGTGGGGAGGGGGGGGGGGGCCCTACTTTTGATTCCTAGCCCCCTACCCCATTGGTGTTACTTACATTGCATACCGGTAATTGAATTGGTCTAAACTGGTACTGGTTCTACTATCAACCAGCACGCTGCCATTTTCGACGTAAAGAGACATATCAACCGGCTCTGTTGCCATTTTCAAAGTAAAGAGACATATCAACCGACATGTTGCCATTTTCAATGTAAATAGACATATCAACCCGCACATTGACATTTTCAATGTAGAGTTTTCACGGAATATACTGGTACGGAATGAAACGGAATGGAATGTACTGGTACGGAACGAATCGGAACGAAATGAATACTCCGATTAAAGCTATGAATTCCCGTAGAAGCCTTTGTTTAGATTTTGATTTGTGATGATGACCATGTTTGCTGTGCCAAAATTCCTGTATACATGTACATGAACATGTACCTGTGAGTTACTCCGTTGGGCAGGAGACACTCCACCCGGATCTTGGAGGGCATCAGATGCGACCCCCATAGTATTCCGGAAGACGGTGGCATTGTTGGTGTTTCGAGTTGAACATGTAACCTTCTCATTTTGTTGGCCTGCAAATGGGACATAGTACCTTTAAAGGTAAAGACCAGTTTTGGTCATGCGATTGCATTGGGACGCTAAACATGTAAACAAAAATTAATGGCCTACCGTATATAACGGTGTATAAACCGCACTTTTTTGCCGCCGAAAAAAATTCAAAGTCGGGGGTGCGGTTTATACACGGTACACCAAAAAAAACAAAAATTTTTTTTTTTTTTTTTTTTTTTTAAAGTTTCAATTTATGCCCCTCCACCTGGCGCTATGCCTGGCAATGTCTACCAGCTCGGTAATCGGTGTGTTGACTCACCACTCGGAAACTAGAACAACACTCAAATTTGTCTGTCATCTTGGTTTGAAAGTAATCTTTCTGATAGATCTCAATATGTAGTTTATAATAATAATTCCTCCAATTTTTCTTCTATTACATGGTGTACCACAAGGTTCTATCCTAGGTCCCTACTGTTTTTTAATTTACAAACCTCGCACTACCGGGCATGTAGAATCTTTCCTTAAACGTTTGACTACAGCACTAATGTTGTTACATAAGGTGGAATTGTGGATTAAAGTATTATTTTCATCTTCATTTGTTTTTATTATTCTTTAGGTAGGAGGATGCATAAGGACTCTGGACAATTCAGATCGAAGGGGGTGGCAGCAGTATGGAGGTGATACTTGAGGCGAGGCAGCCATCAAAAAGTAAGAAAGTTACGATAACAAGGAAAGACGACTTTCTTCGACTCCCTCAACTAGTGTGGAGATGTCCGTATTGACAGAAGATCAGGGTGACATAATAGGAATTGGAGACACAGAGAATGGGTATGGCCGTTTTCAGTATTTTTTGTTGTTGTTACTTTATATGATTTAACAGGATGAAGCCGTGATTGCTTGAATTGAAAGTTTTTGTTATAAAATTTGGGCTGTTACTGATCCACTGGATCGGTCTAGCCTAGATCGGTCAAGGAATGAGGGAGAGCGGGGTCTAAATATGAATGGCTTTGACGGTCATTTTCACTTGGACCGAATGATTGATGCCATCGCAAGAAAAGGTGATCAGGATTCCTATCCTCGACCGGGTATGAAGCTAGTTGGTGGGGTGGTGAATTTCTGCGACCTGCATCATTTCGACCGGGCGCTCCGACTTATTCCACTTTTCTCCCTTTTTCATATAGCCGTCGGGGTTCATCCTAAGTATGTTTCCATGCTTACGGATGACGGCTGGGATAAGTTGGAGTGCCTCTTTTCATGTACCCGGGTTACCGCAGTAAGTGAACTAGGTAGCGATTATTTTCGTGTCCCCCAGGCCAAGTGGCCCAGGCAGTGGGCTTTGGTAAGAAGGATTTTGGGTTTGGGTTGCCGCAACATGGTACTGGTCCTACACCTACGACCAGCCCAGGGCGATCCGTGTGGCCATCACCTGCACGGAGAGTTCAGGGACTTTCTGGGGCAGTATTGTGGGCGTCACCAGCACATCCACATCCACAATTTCACCGGTGATGCCTAGAACTGGATGCATGGATGGCTGCTTTCCAGAATGCGTACGTCGGGGTGTCGGGCCTAGCCCTTTCATTTAATCCGGCCCAAGTGGACATGGGCCCAAGTGGACATGGTCCGAAGTATTCCCTCCCCCGGCTCCTCTTGGAGACCGACTCACCGTACTTGCCTGTTTTCCCGGGAGCGTCGGTCAACACCCCCTACTTGTTGGAGGATGTTGGCCGCAAAATTAGGGAAGAAAGGTCTGAAGTACGTTCAACGACAGCTCGCCCACCAACCACACCAACAGGAAACCTGTAAGTATGCCTGTATCATGTAGTGAAGTACAGTTAACTTTGCATAACTAAAATTCGCATAAGTCGAACTTTCCCCAACTCGAATCAATTTTTTTTTACCAAACAATAAAAAACATGTTTTTTAAATTTCTGCATAAGTTTAACTATTTTTATGATCCCAACAGATTTGACTAACGCAAAGTTAACTGTACATGTATGTTTTATATGAAATTAACTCTGCAGTGTGCTATGAGTCACGGAGGTTAATTTGCTCAACTTTCCAATTGTCTTTTATATTATTTTTTTTTAATCCCTTTGGCTTGATGTGTCATAAATATGATCTCTATATATAGGTGAAGTTCATATAATTTTTCCTCTGTCCCCTCAATATTTCAGGCACAGTTATGGTTATCTCAGTATGTATTCTTTGTTTAATTCAAATGATGAAATCTCCATAAAATATTTTACCTATACACGTATAACAAATGATACACGACTTGTCCATTTTTGTAGCTTATACCTTTCCATGCAAAAGCATCAGATACTAGTCTTGTTCATTCTTTCATGCATGTAGGCCCAAAAAAGGTGTCTCCGTACATGTTTCTGGAGGCAAGGCTGCCCCAATGAAGGAGCTTCAGACCCTCATGGTCAAAGCCTTTTCCAGGAGGGAGATGGCTACACACAGCCTAACGGGGGCAACGTGTAACGTCTATGCAGGGAAGGGAGCAAGGCCCCAGATAAACCAGGAAAAAATGGATGAGATATTCAGTAAGTCATACACTAGTCCTTTACATACATGTAGGTTGTCTACCTGGTACCATTTGACCATCATACTGCATTAAGGTGTTTTTTTTGGGGGGGGGGGGAGGGGGGGGGGGGCCTGTATCAACCTTGTACCAACATGGTGCTATTTAATGTGTCTTTCAACATGTATTCGTTTCTATTTTCTGTATTTTTCAGATGTCCTCATTAACAGAAGATCAGGGTGACATAATAGGCATCGGTGACACTGAGAATGGGTATGGATGTTTTCAGTATTTTTTTTTGTTGTGCATTCTTAATTGTGCATGTCAGCTGGTTGAATTAGTGTTAAGTGTCTGTAATGAAATTGTATTGTGAAATATGTGTAATATGCATTTATATGAGACAGCCAGTTTGTGTGATAGATAGACTGATAAGTATTTCTCTCTCTTTTCTCACCAGTGGTTTGTGGTTTTGGGGGCATGGTCCCTCTTAAGCGGCCGTTAGAGGCTCCCAAGGGTGCTGATGTAGCCAGACCTGACGGCGGCTCCAGCTTCAGAGCAGGTAACCTCCCCCCAAGGAGGAGGCGGTATCACCATGAGCAAATCTGCCCCTATCCCTCATGCGCGATCAGGACGGTGCATATTAAGTTCCATGTGTATGGCCATCTGCCTAACCTGGCTTTCATCCCAGTAGGTACTGACCCCTCTTCTGCCGAAGTGCTTCGGCTGCGAGGGGAGTTTTTGCGATGGGTGGCTACTAAGTTTGTGGGGGATGGGCGGGACCTGGTCTGGAGCTTAGTGGCCTTCATTAATCAGGACTTTCGTCCTAGCCACCCTTCCATTGCGCCGGAGGTGGAGAGAGCCGTTAGAGCTCAGATAGAGTTTGAGGGATGGCCAATGCCGTCTTCTCTTTCTCTATCTCCCATCAACTCCACTGCGTGCATCTTACATTTTAGGGTGTTAGTGCATTTGCACCTTAAGCTCTCTCCCTCTTTGCAGGCAGCCTTCTTCTCCTGGATATCCTATCGAGGTTATCCTGGAAAATGGAGTGTCTCTCTCTGTGGGCGAGGAGGTGCCCTTCAACTATGAGGTGGTGCTACCTCTCCGAGTGTCATACAGAGCAACATCGTCTGGTATCGTGGAGACGATGACTGCTGTAGTCGAGGAGAAGGAGCAAGATGTGTGACTAAATTGTAGTTTACTCCATCTCCATAAGGAAATGGGTGTCACTTTGTGTAGGTGAGGAAGTGAATTTTGACTTTGAGGTACAGGGCAACAGAGTCTGGTATTTCTTGGCACTGCTATTAAAACTGAATATTTCACGTATATGTGATGTATGAGAAATGGTCCTTATTTATAATTTGTGATGACGAATATATTTAATATGTATAGTGTTTGTTTAAATGTATGTTTTGTTCATTTTCAGATATCCTATTGAGGTGATTCTAGAAAATGAGGTGCCGCTTTTTGTAGGTGAAGAAGTGAATTTTTGGCTTTGAGGAGATATAGTATAATTGTTTTGGATTGTCATTAGTATTCTTACAGAGGCTGGGTGCTCCTAAAGATGTACACTGTTTGGAATCATGAAATATTTGCTTTTCGGTCATAGTTTTGTGAGGCGTGTCACAGGAAGAGTGCATGGCACTCTACGCTTTCTGGTCGATTCAGGGAATTAAGGATAGAATGTTTTGGGGAGGGGGGTTTATCCTTTGATAGGATACGTTCCCGTCTGGGATATTATGTTAGTTACATTCGGTCCTCACATCCAGATATAATAAAAGTGGACTTCAGAGATTCCTGAACCGGAATATCTGTCAGGGAGATCATGTGTTAATCATGCAGAAGAAAAGTGATAAGTTCTCGAGTAGATATGATCCAATCCCTTGGCTTGTTACAGCTGTCAATGGAGGAAGTGAAAAGCAAAAACGCAGAAATGAAAATACTGTAGCGAATTTAGATATGTCTGTATCATGTGCATAGTCATTATTATTTCGGTATATATTGTTGCTTGTTGTGCAAGTCAAACTCTATAGTCCTTGAGTAGATTTACGATGTTGTTTTTCGTCCTAGAGTAATTCTGGACTTTCTATTGCGTAGCCCAGGGCCGGGCTAGTCTAGAGAATCTGCCCTCGTCTTACGTAACGGCAAGGACAGATGCTCAGTCGCGTGTGGCCCCCGACTGACCCGAGCGGAGGCCAGACTTCGTCCTCAGTTTGAGGACAGACTTTGCCCTTTAGCTCGAGGTCGGGTTGTGTCCTTACTGGAAGGTTGGCCTGCTAGAAAATAGTATAAATATAGCTCCCTATATGAAGCCGGGAAAATCTAAAATCGGGAGACTTTTTAGACAGACTTCTTCTTGAGGCTTCTCCTCGGGACTCCTTTCTGCCACTTTCCAAATCTGCAGGCGTTCGATAATTCACTGTACATGACTGTATTTAGTGCCAGTTTAGAGAGCATGATTTCTACCGAGTTGTCATTATTGAAAGTAATAAACGATGAATAGAACTGAAATTCAAGATCGACCTACTCCATTTCTTCTGTCGCATTTGTTTTGTATACACGCATGAGTGAGAGAGATACTGAGCGAGAATTAAGAAGAGACAATTAAGAGTTCGAGAACGAGAGCAGTCTGTATTAAACAGTTGTAATAAAATTTCGTTACAATACCAGGCGCTACATATCACAAGTCCGGAAAGTACCATATTCACAACGTGACTACGATCTCCAGAATGAGCTCAACTGTATTTCCGAGCCTGTTTCGCATTCATTGCGTTTCTGAACTCGAAGTCACCGACCCACTACATTTAGGGATTACAAGATAGGCCTGACCAAGCCAATACGCAAACGAGAAGCTATCAACAGAAGCTGGATTGCCTGCAGTTTAAATAAAAACAATAATTTTGTGTAGCATCAAACGGTGCATTACTACCGAAAACAAGGGAAATGGGAGGATTGAGATACAAATTCAGGCAAATAATGGTGTGATTACACGGATCAAGGAAGATGAAATAGTCGCTGCCTTGACTTGGGATGATAGAAGTGAGACACCAGAAGATGATGTCATTGCATCAGTCCAGTAAGAAAGAAGGGAGATACAAAAGCAGGTGGTGGCATTGATTGGCACAAGAGCAGAAGAAAATTATCTCTCAGATAAGTCATACTAACAAATTAGAACATTTTTTTTTTACTTGATCTATACGTATAGCCGAGCGCATGGAGGCCAACAACTATGCAACCAAGAAGCAAACAATTATTTTGACCCGATAACAAAGTTTGGGAGGTTTGTACTCACGCATGTAGGACTTTCCTGAGATACCGGTGTCAGATATTCATACTATCCTTCACAACATGGAAGAATACAAGATGGGCCTCAACAGGCCAATACTCAAAAGAGAAACCATCAACTGAAGCAGGAACACAGTTTTTTTTTAATGAAAAGTATGTTTTTTTAGCTTCAGAGAGTAAATTAATGCAGAAAGATTATATGGTTGTAAGGACAATTTTTTTTAAAAACCGATATCACATTCACAAATTAAGATACATCAATGAACTTAATACTTTTAGTCACTATGAATGATGCCAACCTCTTGACACAAAAAACAGACTGAGTATCCTAACAAAATCAGATTTTCACGAAAACTTGACACTACCACTGACCCGTCGGCCCAGGACCAGTAAAATTTCAAAAAAATGTTTGCTCTTTCATTAAAATTTAATGAGAAAATAGTAAAGCAAAGTTTTTGTTGGAGTTGCGTGTGTTTACTTGTACATGTTTCTATGCGATTCCGCTGTTTTTATAGGTTTTTTTTAAAAAATGATTAAAAAAAAAAAAAAAAAAAAAAAAAAGATTTTAAGATCGTATTTCACTCTTATTATAGTACTAAATACGATTTAATCGTACTGGTTGGCATCTCTGCACTATGAATGATAAATTCATTCCTTTTTTTTTTTTTTACATATTACATATTACATATTTTTGCAATTTCAATATTCGGAACATATTTTTTATGTATCCAGTATGTC
The DNA here is from genome assembly GCA_035222895.1 of Strongylocentrotus droebachiensis. Taxonomy (NCBI): domain Eukaryota; kingdom Metazoa; phylum Echinodermata; class Echinoidea; order Camarodonta; family Strongylocentrotidae; genus Strongylocentrotus; species Strongylocentrotus droebachiensis. Next base: position 694,319 of record JAVYIG010000113.1, read on the forward strand.
ACATTAATCAGTTCAGGATTTATGATGCGAGATAAACATATATGTAAAACAGCCGGTAGATCTTCAAAAATAAGATGATGAGTATTTTGCAGTCAATTAAATTCATAAACTTTCATATTTTCACATGACACATGTACGCAGCTCAATCATCTTCAATTCGAAGAACATTACAACAAAAAAATACATGTAACAAAATTAAATATGAAAGAAACATACACACACTCTGTCAAACATCTCAAATATCAGTTGAACAGATTCACAGTACTGCTTTCTTGAGTACCGTACAAGTTATTGCAAAGAGTTTTAAACACATTATTCTACCCCATCCATATGGATTAGAAATGAATGTCACACACCACATACACACACATCTCGAACCGGTCAAAGGTGCATGGAACCGAGATAAATGGCCTCAGGGCTGACTTGGTCTAGGTGGAAATTGTAGCTGAATTGTCCAAGAAAGCTGATTTGATCGCAAATACTTGGGTCAATTTTCATACTACAACCGCTTTTTGATCACCCAAATTCAAGATTTCATGATGAGAATATGTAAAACAGTCACTCAAAATGAAATGTTGACAATTTTGAGAGGTGAAATTCTATATACAGTCAAACCTGCTTTAGTGACCACCTGTCTACAAGGACCACTTTTTTGTATTCCTTGAAAATGGTTTCTCATTGAAACATGTTCTAAAGGAACCCGTCTACAAAGGCCAAAGGTTTGACTGTAACATGAAAATCATGGCTATTCAATGGCCCGTTGTGTAGATCGCCATGTGAGGCTAAGTTTGCCTTAGTGAGGACTTAGCTCGACCTGAAGTTGCATCATGGATCATTCAGACACATTGCTTACGTGGCCTGTGATTCCAGTCAGGTTGATTGAGGTAGGCCTGCATCATCGTCACCTGGACGAGATGTTTCTTCATGATGGGGTCATCTTGAGATGAGCGTTGTAGATTTGACCCAACGTGTGCTGTATCCTGGCTGTCACCATGTCAACTGCCTCCAGCCATGAGCTTGATCCTCCTCTCTTCACAGATCTGAAATGGGCAAGCAATGAACAATATAGTCAACTTTAAAACCCGTCTGTACTAGTTTGGCTAGGAGGGATTAGACCACCCAGGAAGGTCACTGACAGGTGGTCATCTCATCAACTCAGCTCTCAATTAACATAAGAAAAAGAGGATCATGGGGGACCAATGGTCACCGATTAGGCATTGTTTTCTATATAGGGGGAGCAAGTAGCTACAAGTAGTACGGTGGGCCTTTAAAGGCAGGTTGTATCCTTTGGGACTGCTGTTTAAATAAATCACACTAACTAACGCTTGACTGCATGGTAATTGTTGATATCATCAAAGCTCACATTTATCTTTCATAAATTTTGTATCTTTACAAAAAAGGGTTTGAAAAATAAAATAGGAAAAAAAGAAGAAAAAAATGGAGGGAAAAAGTTTGGATCAATCACCTTAATATTTCTATGAAGTTAATTCCTCAGATCCTGCTTTTAAAGTGGCTTCAGAATAATTCAGTCTTTGATTTCAATGCCACAAATATAGTGGAAAATTGATATTCACAGAGCACTTATGAACTAGTGGGTGTAAACCAGACAGAGCAGTCTAACTACATGTAACTGAACAGCACAGTTCCAGTGCTTGAGGGTGAAAGTGACATTTGGGTGTCGCTTGCCTCTCGTCTTGGCACGATGCAATTATTGCATTCAGCTTCATATTGCTACATCCCGAGGGGAGAAGGAACCGATGCAGGAAACAGACGAGCTTGTCTAATTCCCTCTCACAATATTTGTGTCCTTTTCTGCCATCTCGCTTTTCATCATCACTTGAACTCAATACGTGCCTCTCCTCTCACTTTCTCTCTTTAATTAATTCCACCCTTATATTATTTTTCCACACACATGCTCTATCTTATCTCTATCTGTCTCTCTCTCTTTCTTCTCCATTTTCTTTCTTTCTTATCTCTCTTTCTCTCTTTCTCTTCCTTCATTTTTTTCTAGATTCGCATAAGTAACATTTTTCTCTATTTTTTCCCCTTCAATATAAATGTTTTTTCTTTCCTTGAAATAGATACTTGCATCTACAGCATATATCTCATGAGCTCCTACTATCTAAATATTTCAATATTTCACTATGATTTCCCCCAACTTTATTTGTCTCTTCCTTAATCTCTGGTCTCTCTTATTCTGCCTCACAAAATGTCCACCCTCTCCTGATTTTCTTTCTCATCTCTCTTATATTTTAGAAATATTCCCCCCCCCCCCCTTCTCTTCCTCCTCTCACTCTCTTTCTCTCTGTCTGTCTACATACAAGTTCATATTCTGCATCTCTCTTTAGAACTACATGTATTTACATCCCCCTTGATTCAATGTACATTGTTTCCATACAGATATATCTGTCTTCAGGCCAAATATAAAGTAAAATGATACTTTTAACATAACATGTATTTATAATCATAATTATACTTGAAATCATATGGGACATCAAACAACCAAATATCTTGGACTTGCCCAGATATATTTGTCTTCGTGCCAAATATACCAAGTAAAATGATACTTCTAACATAAATATATATATATAATCATAATTATACTTGAAATCATATGGGACATCAAATTACCAAATATCTTTGTCTTCAGGCCAATTATCAAGTAAAATGATACTTTTAACATAAATATATATATATTCATAATTATACTTGAAATCATATGAGACATCAAATGACCAAATATCTTGGGGTTGCCCATAAAAACATGATGTTATCTTTCTTACCTTGTCAGACTCCTCATGACATGGTCGACCATTTCCAGGTTCTTGTCTAAGATCAGCTCCCTCAAGTACTGAACGATGAAGCCTATGTCTTCATCCACTGGGTCTACAATGGAAATCAAAGACACCATATCAACATTAATTATGATACCAGGGGGGTGTTTCACAAAGATTCCAAGTCCAACTTAACTCTTAAGTTAGACTAAAAAGTTATGGAGAGCCATTCGAAGCCTTATAATGAAATTATTCAAAAGCAAAATTCAAGTTTTTTAGACTTCTCATAAATTCCACATCAAGAACATGACATCTCCCATGATTACAGGAAATATGAATGATTTGAATCAACATGTTAAATGCCTTTTAAAATAACTTTAACAAAATATTTTCAAAGATTTTATTTATTATTCATGACTGAAATAAACTCATAAATTAGGGGTGAGAAAATCGGCAGATAAACTCATACATGTACCTTCCATATACAGGATGAAAACAAAAACAAAAACAATCATAATTTTTAGTTCCAACAAGGGTTCTTTCTATCAAACGCAATAAATTTGTTGTATTACTTGATAAATGGAGACATGTGCAACTGATGTAACAATGTTTGTTTTAACGATATGTCACAACATTTACTTTGTTCAAATGCATTGTTTCGTTCTTGCTCAAGAATGATTCAAAACATTTTTCTTTGGAAAAAAAAAAAAAAATAAGAAGATTTTTGTCTTACCATCTGTTGATGCAATCCATTCCTTCAGGAGCACCTTCACATCCCACAGATGTACAGCACCACAAAGATTAACATCCTCCTCTTCAATCTCTCTCTCCATTCCATCCTCCTCCTCCATTCTATTCCTCTCTTCTTGCACATTGCTCTCCTCATTCCTAAGGTGCTGAGGAATGTGTGCCTCCTCAGCCTGCCTCCCGTCTCTGGATGAGAGTTTGGGCGGAGTCTGGATCCGGGTGATGATTTGTTGGATGCCCATCTGCCATCTAGGTCTCTTGGGGTTGTTGGCTTTGCCGGAGGGACTTCCTTTCCTAAAATGGTAAAGACAAACGGCATGTTCAAAACGAAACAAAACAAGCTTTTTAATTGCACTGCCTTCCTCAGTATAATCTTATTCTTTTAATGCAACCTACTAAAAAATTGTGATGAAAACAAATTTCATGCATTTTTTACATTATAATAAATTATCTTGATTCTTGATCTTGATTCCCGATAATTTTATTGTTCAATACAAATTGCATGCATTAAATTTATCACTTCAATGTTTTCATTTATCCAAAAAGCACTTTCAACACTGTTTACCATTGTTGATGACTACATGCAATTTTTAAGAAACACAAATATCTTATACAAATATGTGAAATACAAGTTTGAAATAGGCAATTAAATATTACTTGGAACAAATTACTTGAAAAATAAGTATACTCTTACCACTGAAAGAGCTGACATTCTATTCTACAACACATGCTGCAGAGGCGATTGACTAGTAAAATTGTCTACACTAATTCAATGCTTATCTTCGACCCTGTACCAAACTTATTCTACAACACATGCTGCAGAGGCGATTGACTAGTAAAATTGTCTACACTAATTCAATGCTTATCTTCGACCCTGTACCAAACTTATACCTGACCCTATTGTGAACTCTAGCCCTAACTCTAAACCTAAAATCCAATTGCAAACACTGTCCTAACCCTGTATCTTTTTAAGAAATAAATCCCATACAAGATTGTCACAGAAGCGAATGTTAGAGTAGTTTGTGCTAAGAGCGTCATGAAAATCATTTTCTTGAAGGGAAATTACAAAAAGGCAAAACACCAATAAAACACATATTTCTTTTTTGCTTCTGCATACGACTCTAGGAGAATGTAATACCATCAACACCACTTCTGTAACTGCCTCCAGAGCAAACAAATGTCCTTCAAGATGAAACCTCTTACCTTGGTCTACCCCTCTTCCTGATCTTGAATGGGCTCTTCCCTGGACTCTGTTTGGCGGGAGATGTGGTCTCCTGTCTAGTCTCCATCCTCCTCGTCTCTCTCTCAGGTTCAACTTCATGGTGAGCCTGTACCTGCTTTCCTCGGTAAGCAGATCTTAGTTCCTCTTGAAGCTCGGCCGGTAGTGCCTCAAGGCATGATGGATCAATCTGAAGGGACATTTGAAAGGCAACATTGGTTAACATCCAAAGAAGATTTTGAGGACATGGAAGAAATGTATGGCAGGGATAATCGTATGACATGCAAAATCTGGGGGGTGTTTCACAAGACTTGCCATCAGTGACAAATGACAGTTTCTGTTAAAAGCTAGTGAAATCCTTGTTTCTGATTGGTTATCAGCAGAGTTGTAACTGATTTTTGTCATTTATGGTTGAAAATGGCTCTTTGAAACACCCCCAGGATCTATTTTCATCTCCAGCCATTTTTCAGATTCCCTTTTGGGTTCAGGTTCACAGTAAAGTAAGCAAGTAGATGATTTCCTTGATAAGCTGATCTAGGCTAACATTGCCCATCATTCTGTGGTTGTGGTTAACCGTTCAAGAGTATAAAACCTTGTGCATGTAAGTTCGCATTTTTCTATATTGTACAGCACCAAATAACGAACCCCTAAAACCTTTGGTAAAATATTTTCATTGATTGGTACACTTTAAAGCCCCACTGCACTACTCATAGCTACTTGCACCCTCTACAGGTATATAGCAAACAATGCCTAATCGGTGCCTGTTGGTCCCCCTTGATCCCCTTTTTCTTATGTTAATTGAGAGCTGATTTGAAGAGATAACCACCTGTCAGTGACCTTGCAGGGAGGTCTAATCCCCCTAGCCAAACTAGTTTTAAAGCTCACCTGAGAGAAGGATGGAAGAGCTTCCACCACACCTAGTGATGATGTTCCCTGGTTAGGATCGTCCTGCATCAGTTCTTCCAAGATACGAGGTGGCACGGACCCGACCACACCTTGGTCCCACCTACTGGAATCCGTGATGCCAGATGATGTGCTTGGTTCGGATGTGTCTTTACTGCAAAAAGAAGAACGAAGTCGGCTTTATATATACAGGGATTATTTCAAGAAGTAGTTTCAGGGATGAAAAATAATTTGGAGTAACTGGGCCTAATTTTAGAAATGCATATACAGCTGAAACACAAACAATAATGCCTCTGCAAAATATAAAGAACTAATAGAATGCTACCTATGAATGGGTTCTCTTTCAGAAACTAGTGGGCAGAAAACCTAAAAGTTCACAGAAGACAATATCTACCTAATTTCAGCTACAGTACAGCCTCATAACTGCATGATGAAGATTTATTCTAGTACTAGTCAATTTACAATTCTGGACGACCAGACATTTTGAAAATTTCTGCACTATGAGAGTGCACTCATCAATCAACCACCATTAAATACAAGATCAGAAATTAAAAATGGATAGTGAAATCTATTTCCCTCATCCATTCTATAATACTTTTTTTTTTGAGTGGTGGATGATCCAGGCAGTCCTGGAAGAGAAAGGGTGGCCAATGTACCATATGCCCTTTTAACAGGGTACATGATACAGAAGGAACAAATCATATGTTTGGAGCCAGAAGGGCATTCACTCTGTTTATTAAAATGATGTGAGTTAACAACTTTGCGGCTCCAAACAGATGAAATTACACCAACTTAAAGAGAAGGTGAGCTATCATTGTTATAAGTAAGTAGGGGAGAACATCAGATAAAAGTGTTCCCTGAAAAGCATGGCTCTTCAAATGCTTTCATATTCTAAATATGGTATGTAACAACATCCAAATCGGGACGGATCTTTATGCCACATGTTTGTGTAGCCCCATAAACATCGTTCTGTGTACAGTGCTTGTAACTTTACCAAGACTGGGCCAAATTTCTTATCGTTTTGATGATTCCAGTACCTTGCAATACACACCAATACTTATATGCTAGATGATCAACCTTTTCTGATCGATTCCACACCGTTTCTTTCACAATGCAATTGCAGGACCAGTACTTAACTTTGTCTTTAAACCTACCTTGCTGAATGATTTGATTTCTGTCCCCTGTAACTCTCCAGGATCTGTTCCTGTAGGTCCTTTGGAAGTTCTTGAAGTACTGACATATCAATCTGTGGTGGAACAAAAGACAAATGAATTGATAGAAACTGATATAAAGTGATATAAGATATACAAATAATTATGTTAATCCCAAAGGGGAAGGATTGGAAGAAGATATTGCAAGTAACAAATGTCTTCCTTTAGGATTGTAGAGCTTATATTGCAAAAATGGTTTTACGTAACTCATACATAGATGAACATGTCATGTCCTTTTTCCCTAAAATTATTGCATAGCTAATAAAGTCATATCTTTTCAACAACCAATACAGGTCCCCATGTTTCAAATTGAATCCTCAATTAATATATATTTACCATAGCCACATCCAAATCTACATTAGGCTTATAGAAAACGTTATCATGAATGTTAAGAGCAGAGTCTGTAAATGCTTTGGTGCCACCAAGTTTTTTGAAGAGTTGGTTAAAACAACTTCAAAGTGTTACAACATTTTCCTTAGAATAATGTTTTTATTGTGAATTGGGCATAAAACTATATTCAATGGGGGCACACTTGAAAATGAGGTTACCTGTTTTAGGGTTTAAACTAGATGGAACTTCAACTGCGCGCAGTCGAAATGATGCCTCCGTCATAGAGCAATTTTACAAACCAAAACAGAAGAAATTTTTCAAATTCAAGTTCAATTGTAATCCATCAACAGGTTCTCAGAATATCGTGATTACAAGCAATTTCTCATGTACATATATGACCCTTTGATCTGTGACCTCATGACCCTAAAATCTACTCAGTTCATTGGCTCTGCAAGATGTTCAGAGTTAAATAGTAATCCATCTGTCAGTTCTAATGAGAATGCGTTCACAAGCTATTTTTGCATACATATTGAGCCGCATGACCTTTGACCTTGACCTCATGACCCCAAAATCTAATCAGTTCATCGGCTCTGCAAGTAACATACATGACCCAAGTTTGGCAGGAATCCATCAATCGGTTCTTTAAATAACGCGATCACAAGCTATTTTTGCATACATAATGAGCCCTGTGACCTTTGACCTCGTGACCCCAAAATCTAATCAGTTCATCGGCTCTGTAAGATACATACATGACCAAAGTTTGGCAGGAATCCATCAATCGGTTCTTCAGATAACGCGATCACGAGCTGTTTTTGCATACATAATGAGCCCTGTGACCTTTGACCTCGTGACCTCAAACTCTAATCAGTTCATCGGCTCTGTAAGATACATACATGACCAAAGTTTGGCAGGAATCCATCAATCGGTTCTTCAGATAACGCAATCACGAGCTGTTTTTGCATACATAATGAGCCCTGTGACCTTTGACCTTGTGACCCCAAAATCTAATCAGTTCACCGGCTCTGTAAGATACATACATGACCAAAGTTTGGCAGGAATCCATCAATCGGTTCTTTAGATAACGCGATCACGAGAACGGGACGTACGGACGTACGTACGTACGGACGGACAACCTGGAAACATAATGCCTCCGGCTTCTTAGTAACGGAGGCATAAAAATACATTCTCGGTCGCAAAAAGCTGTTTCTCACTATTATTCAGTGTGATCTTATGCTCACAGAATGGAAGGGGTTTAAAATCAACTACAATACCTGAGAGGGGGACGGAAGGGCAAGATGGCCGGACAGACGGCTGGACTGAAGGTCCTTGGGACCGGGAATGAACGGTAGAGGGGGAAGGATGGATTTCCTCTTCTTCCGTGGTGGTGTCTTTGAAGTAGAGTCCTTAATAACATCAACCGCTGAAACCTCAGCGTCTGCATAAACTTCAGCATCTGTCGGCCTCTTGGACACAAAATTTAGCATTGTTCTCACTTTAGGTTTAGACCCTGATGGGGCAGTTGAGGCTGATGAAAGGCTAGTGGACTGATCTGTAGATCCATGAGTGCTTTCTACAGGGTCAGGTGTGATGTCAGCAGGCTTGGGTTTTGTCATGAAGGCTGTAATGGATTTGCTGGGAAGGGTTCCTGCTTGAGCAGACGAGCTGAGCTTACTGAGCTGAATTCCAACCTGTTGACAATGTTCACACATAAATAAACGTTAATACAAGCATTCTCTCGTGTCTACATCTTGAACCTCTACATCTTTGCATTCTCTCTGAATGACTTGGATGTCATCAGTGACATTCTAGAGATAACACGACCTTGCCTTGACCTCACATAATATCCTTTGACCTTTGAACTTACTCCTCTCATATCTATGGCTGTGATATCTTCTTCCTTGAGAAGTATTCTGCTTTCTTTCCTGATCTCCTTGACCTCATCTGTGGCTTTACCTCTTGTACATGACACTGAGTTGTTTTCGAAAAGACAACTGAACTTACCAAGAATCTAAGACATTTCCTTGTTCTACAACTTACCCCTCTCATATCTACAGCTGGGACCTGTAGTTCCTTCAGAAGTTTCTTGCTCTCTTTCTGGATCACCTGGACATCCTCCGTAGCTTGACCCAGGGTACAGGACCTTGCCTTGTCCTCGCATATGCCATGACCCATGAACTTTGAACTTTCTTTTGGGGCATCAGGGTGACGAACCTACAAGGTGCAAGGGTAAAATGTGACATGAATATACCTAAGAATACTCCTAGACACCTTCATCCTGCACAATTACCACTTGACAACTTTGCCTCGGACAATGATTGACATGGCAACTTACTCACCTCCAAGAAATGAAAGACGCAATGTGAGAGAGATGAAGAAAGAGAGAAACAGAGGGGGAGCAGACAAAAAGGAAAGATTTTAATAGAAATATGATAGAGAGAGAAAGAGAGGGCGGGGAAGGAGTGATTAAATACAAGAGGGCAGACAAGCCGATGTATTTTGCAAGAGTAAGAGAAAGGGAAATGGAGAGAGGGGAAGAGAGGGAGATAGAGGGGAGAGGAAAAAGGAAAGGGAGAGGAAGAAGGAGAGAACAGAAAAAAAGAAAGAGAGAGAACGTTCCTGTATGAGATCACATACCTTTAGTTTAATAGTAATAGTCCTGGCAAGCATCTTGATTGCTGTAAGTCTCTTGTGGACCTCTGCTGCCAGCTCTGAGATGAACTTCTCTGAGTCACTTTCCTGAAATATTTGATAGACAAACAAATAAATCTCATCTCATTTCATACGGCGTCTCAAGTTTTGAACCGTAGAGACCAATAATCACAGTGCACCTGCAGCTGCATAGAGTATTCCAAAAGCCTAAGAATGCACCACATTTACATACATTAATCTTTTAATAAGAGGGGGGGGGGGGGGAATTGTTGCACTTCCCTGAAAAATAAATAACAATTACATTATTATTTAATGCTTATATGAAAGCTACCATTTGAAGCTCGAAGTTCACTTAAAGAAGCTAGGCGGAGAAATTTCACATGATCACTCAAAATGGGCAAATTACACATGTCCGGATAGCGTAGACCAATTAGAACACACCCATTCTGGTCTAAAGTCTTGTGAAAATAAATGAAACGCGGTAAGAAGCTTTTTCCAAGAACCTCCTCAAACTTCTATTCCTGGCTTGAACAGTTTGTTCGCGCAGCAGGCCGATTATGACGCCACTGGTTGGGCACGATCGCAATTATAGGCCTCAAGCTCGCCTCTCGCACAGCTCGTGTGCGGTATTTTGCATAGGCATATACGTAAACATTATCCAGACTTCGCATGCTTCATATCCTGACAAGAAAGTGGAATAACAATCTCTAGAAATCATGTAATTACATATAATATTAAGCAAATTTAGGTTATATAATACGAGGGGTGAATCGTGCAATTCGATTTGTCCAAATACCCTTCCGTTCTGTGTAATTTGCTGAGGTGTTTTGCATTTGTTCGGTCATCATGCCTTGCCCTTGGCGTGATAGTGATTGCTGTTGATTATATACGGAGACCATATGATGAGTGAATCGCGAGCTTCCCTTTGCATGTTTATGTCCTGCAGCTGCAGTTCTATTTATGAATGGTGCATATTTGTAGTTGATTTTCACCAAATATAACCTCACATCTGATCGTCTTTGTTTTGTTATCCGTGAAATTTGCTAAAGAGCCCTACATCCCGACAAATTCGAAAATGTCTCGCCCAGTCACCCCAGTGACAATTAAGGTGCATGACAGATTGATCGCCAGTTGAGCGGGGCCTGGGGAGCTGAGCGGCAGCTGGCAGCTCAGCCAGCTCGCGCAGCCTATCACTGGACTTGCACCAGCATCGACGCCGTCTTCTCCAAATTGTTTTCTTTTTTCCATCTGTCCTACACCCCCATCATCATCATCGTCACTATCAGTACCACTGTCACTAGTTGTGGAGCTGTGCTCATCAACTTCGAATTCTAAATCGAGTAAAACCTCTTCTTCGAGCTCGGACATTTTGATCAGATATTTAGCGTTCGAGTGGCGTTTGTATACGTAAAATGCATGCAGGCGAGAGTTGTGCGAGAGCTCTTGGGAGCGCTCTCGCGCTCATGTGCCCAACCTCCTACGTCACAAATCGTACGTCACAATAGCAGGCCGATCGAGGGCGGAATAATTGGGTAGTAATTTCACCACTTTTAATAGCAGATAAGTCAATTCTGTAACAATTTTTGATAACTAAATAGAACCATTAGAAAGATTGTAACATTAACTTTGCAATGATACCAACATTATTAAGGTTAAAAGCCTTTTGAAACCTTCGCTCTGCTTCTTTAAGTGATTCATGCAAGTCTGCCTACACAGATTTCATCTAAACATTTGTGTGTGATATCTTGAGAAATGAGTACAGTTAACTCTGCACAAGAGCACTTTTAACCAAAGTCGAATCAATTTTTTTTCTTCTCTAAACCATGCACAAAATGTGTTAATTACACTTCCTGAGCCAAATTCTGCATCATAAACTATATTTTTGAGGTCCCGACGGATTTGAGTTATCCAGAGTCGACTGTAATGGTCAGTTGATAATTATGCGCTTTGATGCTACCCACCTGTTTGAATCGGATGCCATAGTTCACCTCTGCCGATACAGATTTCCTCTCCTGCTCCTGTCGTATCGGTCGATCATCCAGCCCCCGGCAGAATCCGTAGAGCAACTGACCGGTCTTCTGTCCAAACTCCTTCTGTACGTTTCCCAAGGACAGCTGCTGTAGGTCAGCACAGGTCTTGATTTCCAAGGTCTCCATCTTGCGAGTTGTGGATCGCCCAACCCCTGTTGGTCATCAAATAGATAAAAACTGGTCATTCTCTCAGTTCCCTACACGGAAATATACATATGTAGTAGATGGTCAACAGGAAGGCGGTACCTATTACAGTGTACAACATTTTGCATAAGCATAGAAATCATATGGCCTCGATTTTGGGAGTTATGGTCCATCCCATCTACGTTGGTCAATGGTCATTATAAGAAATTTAAACAAAACACTTCACTTCTACATACAATGAAGCACATGAATGAGCACATTTTTTGCTTCATCACTATAAATTAAAACTTATCACTTATGTTTAAAGCCCCACTGCACTACTTATAGCTACTTGCACCCTCTATATAGCAAACAATACCTAATCAGTGCCTGCACGATCCCCTTTTTCTTATGTTAATTGAGAGCTGATTTGATGAGATAACCACCTGCCAGTGACCTTCAGGGAGGTCTAATCCCACCTTGCCAAACTAGTGCAAACGGGCTATAAGAAAGGGTTTTTTTTAGTCTTTAAAAAAGAAGGAATTTACAATCAGATGGATGAATTATCTACAGGAGAATTAATACTAAACTTGTCTGAAAGACAATGAACTTCATTCTCAGAGAGAAATATCTGATTAATACCTGGCAAGTCTTTGACTGGTTGGGTTCTGATGAATGCATCTGCAGCATGAGGCTCTACGATGAACTGTCCATTGGGTTTGGCCACTCGGGTCGCCATTCTTGCAAGAAGGATGTTCGATGCTAAAGTAAAGAGAAAATGCAGAAAACATTACTAAACATATAAAAACCCATAGTCAGTTTTGCTAAGCTCCCAAAATCTTCTGTTAGATTTTTTTTTTTTTTTGTTGATTAATAACAGAGCAATCAAGCTATTGTGTCTCATGATACGATACTCACTACATGTCAGCTTTCAGTATATCTGATCTTTTAATTAAGCATAGATCAGGCTACATAGGAAGTGATGGGACATGTTTGATGTCAATTGTGTTCTGAATCAAAATACTCGGTAACGTAAAGGGATAAAATAACTATATAGTTGGACTTGCTCTGCATGTTACTAGTAAAACTAAAGCTGCTGTGACTTTGTTCAAATTTTCTTTTTAAAGATTGCATTATCAACCATATCAGACTCAGTGCCTTGGAGACATTCAAAATTCAATGTAAATTGCAAAGGCTCCAAATATGTCTCATATGTATTCACTCAGGGTGGTCCACAAGGGCATTTAAACATACATGTAACAGAGACAGGTTTGACATGCTAATTGTACAGTTTTGAAAATCAGCTACAGCTTTCGACTGAACAAGTTTGAAATTCTGCAACAGGTTAATGTTCAGCCTCAACCAAAGGTATTTACAGTGTATGAAATTTTGGTTAGAAAGTGCTTCAAGAAATGGCTCATTTTGCACCAGAAGGCCTCTCAGAACCTTAGAGCCTCAGCAAGCCCTGGACCCAGGCTTCAAAGGACTTTCTGCTTCGCATACAGCAGTTCATACTCGTTCCAGTTTTACATGATTGAGGACCACCCTGGTTCCACTGAATAAGTATACCAGACAGCGACCTACCTATTCCTGCAGAGGCATTGCACTGCGTTTGATCTTTGATCTCCTTCCTCAGCGTCTGAACAAACTCTTCAGCAGAGGCTTTGGTGTCTCTCAAGATCCCTGAGATGTCAACAAACATTTCATCACAGCTCACTGCCTCAATGTCATGCGTGTAGCTGCAAGGAAAGAATAAAATATAGCAGTCGATGTTAAATCAACAGTTTTGTAGGGAGATATTAAAGGTCTTTCGCGATATTCGATCAGTATGATGATGAGGTGAATATGTGCTCTGACTGGTTCAGCTAGTTTAAGTCTGCCAAGACCAAATTGATAATCAGCCTTCTTCAATAAACTTTGAATTTTTGAAAGCTCTGTCTCGGAACAAAATCTAAAAATTTAATGTGGATTTCTTAATCACTTTTGATGATTTTATAAATTTGACAGAATTCTCATTTTTATTGTTTTTGTTGGGCTCTATTTTCAGTTGCTCTTTTTAGAGTCCTAAGGGCTAACTACCATTGATATCCCATCACCATGCCCCCCCCCCCCCACCCCCTCCCCTTCCCTTTTTCAACAAAGTTTCTTCAGATATTGTACAGTGTATATCATTTGCCACAATGACATCTTTGAGGAATAAGACAGCACTGAATACCACTCCTCACCTGGCAACAATGTCATACAGTTTCTGTGAGACTCTCTTGTAGCCGTCAAAGTCATAGGGAATCGTCTGGAGTTCAGGGCACAGTGACTTGGCCCTCCCCATGAACATACCATTCTTCACGCCCGCCTTCCTAGCTACGTAGTTACAAGATGCAATCTCAGCCATTGAATGAAAGGTTTCCTTGGGTTTGCCACTGGACAAAGACGATGATGCGCCTCCTGCTGTACCTGTCACTCTGGCGTCTGAAGAACTGTTGCTCTGATCCTCCTTGTGGTTCTGGCGTGCGGCTTCAGACCCATACTTCTTCTCATAGTACTCGCGCTCAAACTGACTGATTTCCTGCCTCTGTTCAGACATGCCACTCTGTCCTTTGGAGTGTGTCACTGCCACAGGCTTGTCCACCAGGTCAGGGCGTTTGATCAGTCCAACAGATACAAAGAAACAGTCCATGTCAATATGCATGATCCTTCTCACCTTCTCTTTTACTTTTGTGGTCTTTGATGAACCTGTTGCCTGGTGTTCATTTTCTTTGGGATCTATCATGGCATCCTCACTCCAGTGTCGATCATCATCCTCTGTACCAGCCACTCCAAGTTCACATTTCTTCGCCTGTCTTTGGCTCTTTCCTTCTTTCATGATGGCTAGGAGCCTCTGCCTTCCTGGAAACGTGGTATCTCCGTTGCTCTGGAGTTCATTAACATAGGCCTTGCACTCCGCTCCCCATGTGGATATGTAATGCAGCCGGGAGTTGCTGTAAAACTCTGAGAGGAAGTTGGCGTCACCCGCTGTAGCAATACCAAACGATCTATTGGCTCTGCCCTGGACATTTGCATCCACTGCGGCAAGACTCTTGTCTGCTTTTGAGAGTGTCGAACCTTCATCATGTTCCTGTTCTTGAGAGACATCATCACTTCCTCCTTCCTCTGGAGCTGCTTTAGGAATAGGTGCTGGAATACTCAGAGCATCGGGTTTGACCTGTGGTCCTTTGGAAAACTGCAGTACTGCTTGGTTTTGCCGTGAAGACCTATCTGTGTACAGCTCATAGGGCAAGGAAGGAAGCAGGCGACCAGCCTCGATACTGCAGAGTGAAAAATTCAAAATAAAAATATGTCTTCCGCCATTTTCCTGATCATTCAACACACACACAAATGCTTATGATGGATGTCTACTAAACAACTTGCTTGTCTACAAGGAAGAGTAAGAACTTCAAATCAAAATAATTTAATTTCTTTCTTGAATGGCAATTAAAATTGCAGTTTGGAAAATAAATATAGTGCTTAGTATATGATGAAGCTAAATCTTAATTTTAACACACATCTGGATGGACCTTGGTCTTGTACCAAGCCTAAGAGAATAAGGGAGCTTGGCAGTGAGTACATTAGGTCAACTGCAGAGTAGGGCTGGTGGCTCAGTGGTAGAGCCTAGAGTTACTGGGTTCAAAACCAAGTCATAAGTCATCAATCCTCATAACCAAATCCCTTGGAGAAGACTTTAAATTACCAGTCCTCCGGATGTTTACTGACAAGCATACACACAGGTAAATACAAACCATCCAACCAACCATTTTCACAGGTTAATAATAATAATAATAATCTTTAATGGTCCACGCCAAATTTTATTAAACCGAAACGGAAATTTGTTTTGCCCAATCATAACCAAATCCCTTGGAGAAGACTTTAAATTACCAGTCCTCCGGATGTTTACTGACAAGCATACACATGCTTTCTTAGGTCAGTCAGGTAAATACAAACCATCCAACCAACCATTTTCACAGGTTAATAATAATAATAATAATCTTTAATGGTCCACTCCAAATTTTATTCCAAAAACCGAAACGGAAATTTGTTTTGCCCAATTGATCGTGAGTCCGGCAGCCACTGAGCAGCGCCAGATCGACGTTGCTCTATCCCTTATTATTGAACGCCAAACCAGTGAAAAAAATACACGGGGGCTCAGGGCGAATTTGCCCCCGAAATGCCTAAAACAGCCCCCGAAAATCAGAAAAGAGCCCCAGTAAATTTGCATAGAGTTCAATGCAAAACAAATTTTAGAGTGTTATTTTTATGCAGGCAAGCTTGAAAAGTAGCCCCCGAAAAATAAATATTAATTTTTTCCCTGCGCCAAACAAGGTAGCAACAACTCCCATCTTTTAACGTCTTTAGGTATGACGCGGCCAGGCTTCGAACCCACGACCTCCCGGTTGTGAGGCGGGCGCTCTACTGACTGAGCCAACACTCCGGTTGACATTTCTAAAGAAGATGAACACTAAATTACCTGTTTGTTATCCAGTCTGGCTTCACAATCTTCTCAGTTTTCAACTGTCTTAATTTGGCATAGGGCAGATTAGTAGCAATGATGTGTGTGACCCTTGACACAGAGTAGTAATGCTGGTACATCCCACCGTGTATCGTCATGAGTCGCTTCAGTTCATCTGACGAAGGATCTGTGGGGAATGAACAAAAATAGAGTCAGAGGGCACTAAGGCTGTGCACAACAGTGTAATGAGGTACCCGAGTACACTCCCAGGCTTACAAGCGACTACTCGAATATTCGGACGCCATGTCTTTTTATAATATTTAGATTTGTTTAGATTTTTTAAAGATTTTTTTAGATTTTTTTTGTTGTTGATTTTTTTTATTTGTTTGCCACCACCATACCACTGGTCCAGTATCCCAGTATCGCCGAAAACGCATGCACTTTTACTTTGAGTTGCAGTTGAAGGCGCCGATTTAAAAATAATAATATTAATAACAGTAAACAATGCTGTTTTAAACACCAAAGATGGCAGAATAATCCATTGTCCTCCGAGTCCAAACAGAAATCCGGACATTTGGTCCCAGTTTCTGAGTGGTGAGCTTGACAGTGCTTTAGTTGGGAAACATTTTTACCGACGGTACCTTGCCAGCGGCCGCCGCTCTCCCTGGCACGAGAAATCGTACCCGAGTAGTTGTCAACCGTGCGTGGAGCTTGTAGAAACATGTGTGGTTGATTTGGTAGTTTAATCTAAACTCAATATCCATGTGCTTTAACATGTGCATTAATCTGTGTAGAGAACATATTAGACCCTTGCAATTTGCATACACTTGGTTGTGTGTGTGCATCTTTAATATACAGTGCCTAAACAGCTGCACTGCATTTCTAATACACCTGTTTCTAAACATAAGACACTTCCAAGTTATTCATTTTATAGGGTAAAGAATACATTACCAACAAATTATAGAATTTAGCCTTTTAGGCAGAAATAACAGTCTTGCGTGGGAATTTCTAAAATAACAGTCTTGCGTGGGAATTTCTAAAATAAAACGCCGAGATATTTACTTACTACTTGGGTGTAGAGACTAGAAGCTTAGCTTATTTGTCCCTCTTTAATTGTCAACCTTTCACAATCACATGTATCCAGTCTACAGAATAACAGTTTATAATTACCCCCTCCCCCCAAGGGTTCCCCATGAAAGCCATATCAGACATTTAATTTCTGTCTAAATTCCAGGGCTGTCAACCCCAGGGGTGATAGTGAGCACTAAAAAAAAAAAGTTTTTTAGTTTTTTCCCCTCAACCATGCCCCCCTTGAGTAAAAAAAAAAAAGACGATTCACGGTGAAAAAATGGCATCTAACAACCTTCCCCCCTTTCGAGTAAGAAAATTGAGACAAAATTGGGAAAATTGGGAAAATTGGGGAAAAAATAGGGAAGAATAGAGGGAAATCGGGAAAATCAGGATAAAATGGGGAAGGAAAAAAAAATTGTTAACAAATCAGTAAGAAAAAAAAAATCAGGAAAAAATCAGGGAAAAAAAGAAGAAAAAAAAAAAATCTGGTAACATGGTAACCACATTTTCAATTTTACCTCTTTTTTTGGTGCTCAATCAAGGGAGGGGGGGGGGGGGGGGGGGTGGGGAGTAGTGAGCACTAAAAATGAAATATTTGTTGTTGTTTAACTCAACACTCCTAATACCCCCCCCCCCCCACACACACACACACACACAAAAGATGTTTGCATACAATCTCCCTTGAAGCAGTTCCCCAAGTTGACAGCCCTGTAAATTCCCCAATGACATTGTATTGTAACCCCGGGGGGGGGGGTACTCAGATTATAGTCGGACGGGGGTGTGCGGCTGAGACCTCCGAACCCATACCCACATCTAAGGGTCCTTTTGCTGAAATAGGTACCCATGTCTAAGGATTTTTTATGAAAAATGGACCCATGTCTAAGGATTTCAAACTTCAAATATTACATTTTTTAAGCTGTAATAATACACTTCAGCAAAGCATATAGAGAGTCAACGCTAATACGCATTGACCTGTAGCACTGCACTACGTGTTAATAGGCGGCATTTAAATACATGAATAGTCAATACACTCATAACACACAGATGCACACAATTATGCCGATGCGGCTGATCGGAAAGTTTGCCAGTGGACTCACAATTTGATTTTTTAAATTATTCTTTCTAACATCGGAAAGTTAAAAAAATGTATTTTACTGCTATTTAGGTGTCATCAATCGTAACTAAAGTATCGATTTTGAGTGAAATTGGTTGAGTTTTGTACAGTTGAGTTTGAAATGTTGAGAATCAATAGCACAGCTTTTAATACACAGCCAGGATAGTAATGCACCTATGTGTGTAATAATACAATGGCCAATCATTTTGCAGTTTCTCGATAAAATTCTTTATTAGTAAACTGTACCATACTACATGTAGTTTACAAGTAGTTTACACACATAAAGATGAAAACACCATGCAACATAATTTACTGTGCTAGCACCTCTAGCATCCTTTTTAATTGAAGGACTTTTCCTGTTTTAATTAACGTATCCGTAGATCTACACGAGCTCTCAAGCATCGGCTATATAGCTCCCTGCTTGAGCCCCGCTGCTGCCCGGCTGCTGGGCAGATCAGGGTACGCAGGGTACAGTTGCCGATCATATCATTTCAGCATGCATGCGAAGCGCTACAAGTTCCCGGGGGTACAACCCCTATACGGGCGGATACCATACCTAGCGCGCATTATGCCATACGAGTACCCGGTATAGGGCCCATGGGGTCCTGATATTATGTGGTACCCCGGGGTCTAGTTGAGTTTACGAGCTACGTACACCCACTGACCTAGAGGTCAGTGCGTACTCCTCGTACACTGGAAATGCAATCACCGAAGGATTCCCCAATATTGCCCCGGATTTATTTAGAGATGGGAGAGACTTAGGCATTTACAATAGGAGCAAATCCAAAAATTCCCGGAGAAAATGAGGGAGAAAAGAGGGGAAAGGAATAAATGAAAAAAGGGACCCATGTCTAAGGATTTTTTTTATGAAAAGGGGACCCATGTCTAAGGATCTTTCCTGAAAAAGTCACCCTTCCGAGCGGCACATCCCCGTATACCCAATATACGTGAGTACCCCCCCCGGGATTGTAACATTGCCAATCTCCAACTCATATTCAAGACTCCGCCAGTGCCATGCAAATTGCCAATCAAATCATCAGCCCACTACTCTCTCTCCATCAAATTTACTGTAAACTATCACTAGTATCACACTTAATATAAGTCACTATGTTGATCCTTGAATCAATGCTTTCATTTGTGAAATATGAAGAATATCACTGATGTCAAATCATCAAAGAGTGTCAGGTCAACAATAACTAACGTCATGAACGTTGGGACAATGCAATGCTGGCTGACCTGGGCAATGCCGCATGGCCACGGCAAATGCAGATCACCGATCTAAACGCTCAGCGATCCGCTCTTGTCGGGCCACGCTGTACCGTTGGCCTAGACCTACCTGTGTAACCGTTCACATGGATAGTGACCCCGCGGAAAATGTCCGTCGACGTTCCCGATTTCTCTTTATTTGTAGGTGCATCACCTCGAAACTGTTCCTCGAGTTTTCGTACCTTCTCAGACATGTAGCCTCCATGACTTTGATCTTCATGTTCAGACTTACTTGAAGGAACTCTCGAATGCATGATGACAATTTCACGATTTCGGATTTCGCACCATCAGCTTAAAATATAAGAAATGCAGTGTCAATGAGAGACAGCCAACTCGGCAATGTTTCGTATCACGCGCGCATCTATATCGCATAGACAAATAAAGTAGGCCTACATGATTCAAGATTGTGCATTATTTTGTTTACATGTTTTGTAGATTTGGTGCTGAATTAGACCCCTCCCCCTGCAAAATAGGTAAACATGTGATGAAGTGGCATAGACAGATCCTAGGACTCTTGGCCTCTTGGGAGATAGGAATTACAAATATTAGCTAACTCACAGCTAGAGGGAGGTCCGAGGGCGAACCTCTTTGGTTTTTCTAAACAACAAAAATGTTCACAAAGGATTAACAAAACAAAATCATGAGTGAGTGAAACAATAATTATGCTCATAACTCGATCCTTGCGGAAACCTGTAATTTTCCTGCGTACGTAAACTGTTAGTGTAATTCATATTTCGTATATCTCTCCTGTTTGCAAGCATCCTCGACCTCATGTTGCAATATGTCGACTGACATTATCAGTGGCGGATTCAGGGGGGGGGGGGCAGGGGGGGCACGTCCCCCACCCCCCCCCCCCCCCAAAAAAAAGGGAGGAAAGGGGGAAGGAGGAAAAAGAAAAGGGAGAAAAGGAGAAAAAGGAGGGGAAAGAAAAAGGAGGGGAAAAGGAAAGAAAAGGGAAGAGAGAGGAGAGAAAAGGCGGAAAAGGAAGGAAGCGGGAAGACGGAGGAGAGAAAAGGGGGAAAGGGTAATTATAAGAAGGGAAAAGAATTAAGAAAGGTGGATGATATTATAAGTAGGTGGGGTTTTTTTTTGGGGGGGAGGGGGGGCACGCAATTTTGCAGTGTGCATAATATGGGGTCCCTCTTGTCAGGCGTGAAGCCCCCTCCCCCCCCCCCCCCAAAAAAAAAAAAAAAAAAAACACGAGAGATCAAAAGAAAAAGATTGAAAAAAGAGGAAAGAGAATTTTTTGAGTTAAAGGAGAAAGGGGGGAATGAAAGAGAATTAAATAACGATAGAAGAGAGGTGCGAAAGCATGAGGAATTGCCTTTCTTTTTAAAGAATGTAATAACAACCAGGGGCGCCGCTAAAGGGGCGGGGGTGGGGGGTGCGACACGCCCCGCCCCCCCCCCACCTGTTAGGATATTGTCGGTAAAATCGCTCTGCTGTGGGGAAAAAATGAGAAGTAAAGGGAAAGGAAAGAAAAGAAGAAAAGAAAAAGAAAGGAAAGAAAGGAAAGAGAAAAAAGAAAAAAAGGAAGGAAAGGGAGGAAGGAGAGGGAGAAAGTAGAAGAAAGAAAAGGAAAAAAAAGGAGAAAAGGAAAAAAGAAGGGAAAAGGGAAACGAGAGAAATAGAGATAGGAGAGAGAGAGGGGGGGTCAGAGCCTGGGAGAAGAGGGATGAGAGTAAGAGAGAGGGGGATGTTGGGTGGAGTCACCACGTCGAGGGGGCAAGAAAGGGTCCGCTATGTCGTTATACTTACTCGATCCTCGTGTACTGTTTGAAGTCGGTAATGTATTGTAGCGCCCGTCCCGCGGAGGGGGGCATACCTTTGAAAGGAAGACAAAATAGAATAGATGTTGACTAGGATGAATGGCAAAACAAAGTCTTTATAATTACTTAATCTTCTACAATAACAGTCTTTTCTTACAATAACATATATACGATCAAATGGCATAACAATACTCTTCAAGTATTAAACACAAATGCATCTACCTGTTCGCATACATTGAATTCATTAGCTCTCAGTGTTCTCTTACTATATCACTTAAAGAACATCATCTGGTTAGTTTCATTACTTTACTATCTCTAAACGAAACTATCCTTATACTTCCATGCTTCATTTATTGAAGCGCAACTCTTCATCGATCTCATAATCATAACTTGGCTACTAATAAATAACTTAACCCTTATCAAATGTCTATAACATTGAGGTATCAGTCAATCTACTTTAGCTTCTAATCATATAACTCTTCACTTAGCGTCTCTCTCAAGAAATCACATAATACAAGAATGTTAGCATAATCATCCCTATTATACTGCCTTATAAGCTTTCTACTCTTTACACTCCAAGACTGAGGATCTCTTGTGCACATAGACCCTTAGAATGCAATTCTACTCTCAGCCTTCACTAATCCCTAAATTCACAAGTTACTTCTTGTCTCAGGTATTCACATTAATACTGAATAAACTCATAACTCTTTCTTAACTAACTCATGTATTTTCCAATAGGCATCTGGATCAGTTTGATCTAATACTGTCTTTTTGCAGCGAGATTACTGAACTTGAAAAGATACATCTTCAACAACTTATATCCTAAACTCCTTACAATATTCACAGAACTGGCAAATAGTCTTAGTCTGCAGTCTGCACTAATTATATAGCTCTAGCAAACTTACAACCCATTACGATTTCCTCTAACTGTAATCTCATCTACACATACATAGTTCATATTCTAATCTATATCAACAACCAATAGTTTTACTAAATACATGTATATTCATTTCATGGTTATATACAAAGTAAAGTGGGAGTGAAAGGGGAGGGGTAAACAATACAGAGAGAGAGAGAGAGAGAGAGAAGGGAAATAGAGAGAGAGAGAGAGGGATACAGATACTCTTTTCACACTGGTTTTGCTTAAAGGGATTGGATCGCCAGTTTCCATGTGCAGAAGGCCATAATTCGCTGACACCAGACTTGGTGGAAATACCATTAACAGAGATGCCAACTTTTGGAAAACAGAAATAGGGAAGATTTGTAACTGACACCAAATAATGTGCGCGTAGCGCACATCTCGAGCGCGTCAGGGAAAAAATTAATATTTATTTTTCGGGGGCTACTTTTCAAGCTTGCCTGCATAAAAATAACACTCTAAAATTTGTTTTGCATTGAACTCTATGCAAATTTACTGGGGCTCTTTTCTGATTTTCGGGGGCTGTTTTAGGCATTTCGGGGGCAAATTCGCCCTGAGCCCCCGTGTATTTTTTTCACTGGAGCGCGTAGCGCCCGACCCATGCGGCCGGGGTCCAGGGCCCGCCTTAGGGCCCTGGAAGCTCTGGGGTTCTAGATGCTCTCTGGTGCAATCTGAGCCTTATTTTGCAGCATTTTACATGTGTATTTAGTTAAATAATTCCCACTTTTTAAAAAAATAACATACAAATTGTACAAAATGCATGATGAATTCCTTTCAGACTTCTGAATACACGGGTAGATTCTACTCGATACTGTATTCGGTCTTATACTTCTGAGACCATTTTTTGGTCTTCTTTTGCTGATTTTCCGCCATTTGGATTCTGTGTCAATATCAATGCATTGGTTACGGCGATCTATATAGTATATGCTGAAACAATCTTTCGCTACTCTTAATTTGCACATTAACATAGTGAAATTACTACATGTTAAAGTTAACAGACAATATTTCTCATTCAATTTTCAGATATATATACTGATAAGCGCCAAAAAAAAAAAAAAAAAAAAAAAAAATGTTTTTTTTTTTTTTTTTAATAAATCGGGAGGATAAGGATGGTGATCGTAAGGTCGGGAGTTCGGGTGAATTATCGGGAGCCTCCCGACGAAATCGGGAGGGTTGGCATCTCTGCATTAATGGGGGTACAAATTTGCACACAGCAAACCCATAGTCCAGTCAAGAATTACCCCATAATCTCTCGGAGAGCTCGAGAGTCTTCGGGCAAATCAAAGCATTACATAAGGTCCAATGGCCATAAAACTCAAGGCTAACCCTGGTGATTGACAACACCTGTTATTGGGTAAACACCCGAACGGTGTCGAATTCCCCATGAGAGCTGACTATACTCTTTTCACACTGGTTTTGCTTAACCCCGTACTTTGCTTAGCCCCGTACTATCCTTAACCCCGGACTATTTTTTTTGGCTTTTCACACACGCTGTTTGTAGTCCCGTACTAGCCGCTATTCCGGAATAAGAAAATTCCCGCTGTTCTCACTGCATTTCGTTAACCCCGGATATCGTGCATGTTATGATTGGACATACTTCGCATCTGGCCAGCTGCGATACGCTCCATTGCGTAGTACCGGACTATTTTTCGTTTCTGTTCTCATTCATTTGCTTAGCACCGCAATTGCGGGGTTAGCAGGAGTTAGCACCACAATTGCGGAGTTAGCCCTGCTATTTTGCAGGGTTAGTTAACCCCGTACTATAGGTGGGGTTAGCCAACTTTAGCCCACTTTGGTAAAAACCAGTCTGAACAGAAAGTGGAATAGGCTTAACCCCGTACTATAGGTGGGGCTAAGACCCCCCCTTAACCCCACCTATAGTACGGGGTTAAGCAAAATATTGCCAGTGTGAAAACAGTATAGAGAGAGAGAGAGGGGGGGAGGGGGGGGAGGGGGGGGGGTACAAAGAGAGAGAGGAGAGAGAGAGAGAGAGAGAGAGAGTGACTATAATTCCCAATAACATTTAACCTGAATTATCATTCCTAACAATATAATACAGTGAGTTTAACACTGTGATTATGCAAGTCTTCAACTTCAATATTCCATCAACCAATTCAACTCTAGCTAACTACTAGACAGTGTGACCATGTGTTTCTCAACAAATGTATTCCCCAACAGAAATCCTTTGTCTTCTCATTTAGCAATCTTGCTGACTCTACCAAACTTTCATTCCCGCCTAAGATACCATTTTCCAGCAAGGGTCAAAAAGCAAACAAAGCTTGGGGGAGGGGATTAAGAACTTTGATAAGATGTGTTCACATTGAACGCACTGCCATATCCTAATAACACACTAGTATTGTACACATGGTGCGTCCACACTCACTCATACCATGATACTGAAAGTTAGAGTTAATCTGACCTCGAACAACTCATTTCGCTATTAAACTGTATCTAACCAAACTAGAATATATAACAATGTGCTTTGGCATATTAAATGCATAGTAAATGGCACATGTCCTTGGCTAAGAATATAATATATACACATGAATATCGTAAAAAAGACAAATATACTGACAGTAATAAAGTATATTCTCTTCTCAAAACTTACTTAGAATGTTGTCTAGGTCAAACAACATAATCATCAATCTCACACACACGGTAATAGTTTCCTATCATTACTACAAGTGATAGCAATGTTGCCATCAATGAAATTATCTCTTCCCACATGGCATCTCTTCCCACATGGCATTTCTTATATTTCTACCCATAGTCCACATGTCATATAACCCAACAAGTCATTGGCAAAGATCATTAATATCTCTTTTTACACAGTACTACAAGATATGTGAATAGTGAAGCTAATAGTTAAGAAATACACATATTATGAAGAACAAGAATATAACACAATAAATAATACAAGATTCTTTCTTACCTTTGAAGTTTGAAAGGAAGACAAAATAGAATAGATGTTGACTAGGATGAATGGCAAAACAAAGTGAGAAGCCACTCCTGGTATCCCAGCTGGTGTGTTTAGGTTAGATGTTAGGTGAGGCCACTCTCGCAGGAGGGGGTACCTAATCAACTAAGAGGAGGGACTGTGGGGGCTAGAAATATACTTGTGTCATACATGATAAGTCAAAGATACACAAACAAATAGGGGGGGGGGTATTCTGCGGGGCTCCACAAATGAAACGTCAAAGCTTCCCCACTTCGGGCGACAGGGGGGGGGGGGTAACTGAATTCAGACAAGGATTAAGAGTAGAGAACGGTGCAACGAATCGTCTTCTTTCTCAGTATAAGAATTTAATGAAGGCGTCACAGCTTCCGCTCTTCGCGCGGGAGGGGGGAAACTGAATTCAGACAAAGATTAAGAGTAGAGAACGGTGCAACGAATCGTCTTCTTTCTCTCTAATAATTTAATTAAACGTGAAAGCTGCTTCGCGCGGGAGGGCTAAAATGAATTCAAACAAGGATCAAGAGTCGAGAACGGTACAATGAATCGTCTTCTTTCTCTAATAACTAAATGAAGTGTCAAAGCTTCCGCGGAATTTAACGTCATGTTACTCCAGGAAGTGCCTAAAATGCGCCTAATGTGGTTCTAAAATTGCAAATGCTTCCTACTCTGGGAGGGGTTCTGCATGATCCCCCTCTCAGACCCCCCCCTCCCCCCTGTAAGAAATTCCTGGATATTTTATCAAAATGAAATGATAGAGGTCGTGTGAGGAGAAATTACAATTTCTATTGTTCGTGACGGCCATCTTGATTTTCAAAGTTGTTAACAATTCAAAGGGCATTATTCATTGTTCACAGGTCACTATCTCCCAGCCAGTGATTAACAACGCTAACATCGACTAAACAATACATAAAATTAAAAATGAGAAATCTGACTGGGCGTGCCGTTCACCTACAATTTAAGGGGCATGGCCCGGTAGGTTCATGATTCACAGGTCACTATCTCCCAGCCAGCTAGAATTAACAACACTATAATCGACTAAGCATTATAAATAATTAAAATTTAGAAATATGACTGGGCGTGCCGTTCACCTACAATTTAAGGGGCATGGCCCGGTAGGTTCATTATTCATAGGTCACCGTCTCCCAGCCAGGAATTAACATTGAATAAGCATTACACATAATTAAAAACTACGAATCTGGCTGGGCGTGCCGTTCACCTACAATTTAAGGGGCAGGGCCCGGTAGGTTATCATTCACAGGTCACCATCTCCCAGCCAGGAATTAATATTGAATAAGCAATACACATAATTAAAAATTAGAAATCTGACTGGGCGTGCCGTTTACCTACAATTTAAGGGGCAGGGCCCGGTAGCGTCTTATTTTTTCGTACCACGGCGAGGCCGGATTCCTGTTTTATCATGAATATTCATTAGGCAGGGTCGGGGAAAGTCTCGATTCTCTTAAATATTCATATCGAGGTGGACGTGGGAATGCACGACGCGCGCTATATTCGCACAAAGTGAGAAGATTTAGTTCACGGAGAATGCATATGGGTGAGTAATTGATTGAAATATCAGTAGATTAAGAGAATTTAGTCATTAATTTGAAAAAGCTGTAATTCGTGATCTACTGTAATTTCTTTACATTTTGAGACTGTTCTCAACAGATTTGTGGGGAAAAGGCTAGGAAAATATTTCTCTTGAAATTGCACTTTGATTTTCATCGTCGTGAAGTAGTTTGACTGCGGTTTGCCTTCATGTCACCCTTTAGAGCCCCGGGGTTCCGGCAGGCCCACGTTGGGGAATTTCGGTGCTCATCTGCATCAAGATAAAACTTTCTGATCAGGTTTTATTCCAAATTTGATCGTCATCGTGAATCTAATTCACCAATCATCCATTGAATTTAAATCTAGATTTAACGTTACACCTTAAAATAATCTATGAAGTATGATTTCGTTAATAATCCAAGAGGGTTAATTCTTGTTTATATCTTTAGTAGATGTCGACTCTGTTGGCTATACTAGTATTACTAAGACTAAGTGCTATCCGTTCGCTCAGTTGCATCATTGGTGCGTGTCATCTTTTAGACCAAAATTGTTTGTGACCATGGATAATCAAACAGCTCCAAACCATATTTCATTTAGACGTAAACCTGGAACTTATTAATAAAAATATTCAAAAACAAACAAACTAGACCTAGGATTCATTTATTTAATGTTCAGATGTTGTGTGTGTCCAGTGTGCTTGTCAAGTTGTCATAACTTTTCTAGATCTAGACCTATATTAAAGATTTTTTTTTCTCCAAAGTGTGCAGTTCATTTGATAAATCTATTTTTTGTTGGACGTTGTATAAGAGAAGACCCCTAGGGTAGTCGACAATTATGTTTACTTATACGCAGAGGCGGCGGAGCCTTTGGGCGGAGCAACTTCCAAAGTGGGGGGGGGGGGGGCACCAACAAAAAGGGCACTTTCTTGAAAAAAGGGCACCTTCAGAGGGAAAATATACCATTTTTTTGACATTGGTATATACCCCTATTTTGTGATTACATTATCAGGGATGATTTCAATATTTGTTTCTCTTAATACAGCATTTAAGATATTGCTTAAGTATCATACTTTGCAGTTTTTGGCTTGCAGTGCGAAAAATTACATCTTATAAAGAGGAAAACCCAATCCTGATGGGGTTATAAGCACAATCTCATAACGGAAGACTGAATAGATCTGTGATAAGTTACATAATTATAACATCTATAACTATGGGCAAGCGTAGCGAGCGAGCTTTGTGGGAAATTGCTTTTAGTCGCTTGAAATTAGGGACACGTTTAATGGTGAGAGGAAAAGGGGACACTTATCGAAAGGGTTAAGACACTTATCAGAAAAGAAACGAAGCATGTGTCAAAGTACAAAGGCTAATTATCAGAGGTGAAAATGGGGCACTTCTTACACCTAAACAAAGAGGCATGCACCAGGGATGATAAGAACATGGGCATTTGTCGACGGAAAAGAGGCACCCATCAGATTTTGATAGGGGGCATTTATAAGCAGTGAAAAGGGGCATTTATGAAAAAGGGATAGGTTCTTTATAAGAAAGGAAATAGGGTACATATCATTGTTAAAAGGGTAATGAGAAGGGGAAGTGGCTCTTATTAAAAAGAAAAAGTGGCACATGTTTAAATAAACGGGGCACTTATCAAAGACGAAAAGTGGTACCGGTAATTATGATAAGGGGTAAGGGTGCTTATAAGGAAAAAAGGCATTATATAGGAAGGAAAAGGAGGACGTGTCAAAATAAAAAGGGCATTTATAAGAGATGAAAAGAGTACTGACTAGGAGGGGAAGGGGTGCTTGTCAAAGTAAAACAAGTATCTCTCAGAAGTGAATAGGGTCATTTACAAGAGATGAAAAGGGGCACTTAAGAGAATGAAAAGGAACTATTTTCATAGATGAAAAGGGGCATTTATGAGAAGGGAAAGGGCCTATTTTTAAATGGGGGCACTTATAAGAAAAAGGGGCACTTATTAAAAATGAAAGGGAGCACATGTGAAGATATAAGGTGCGCTTATCCAAGTTAAAAGGGGTAGTTATTAAAAGGGGAAGGGGCACTTTAAAAACTTAATAGGGGCACTTGTCAGAGTAAAAGGGGCACTTTCCTATGTAAAAAGGGGCACTTTTCCTATGCAAAAAGGGGCACTTTTAGGGTACTTGACCAAATGGGAGGGCACTCTGCCCCCCCCCCCCTCTCGGAGCGCCGCCTCTGCTTATATGGTATGTAGTCCACCTCTTCTTGTTATAATAAACTAATTCTACTTAGTACTGCTTCGTGTTCAAAGGCCATAGAAACCACTGTTTGATGCACAAGTTAAATCTTCCATTTAGTTTTACTTTGTACTGTGGTTCATTAAATAGGAATGTTGATTTCCACACCATATTAAAATTAAGGCCAACCATGACATAAAAATATCTATTAATTTGAA
The DNA here is from genome assembly GCA_035222895.1 of Strongylocentrotus droebachiensis. Classification (NCBI taxonomy): domain Eukaryota; kingdom Metazoa; phylum Echinodermata; class Echinoidea; order Camarodonta; family Strongylocentrotidae; genus Strongylocentrotus; species Strongylocentrotus droebachiensis. Next base: position 723,852 of record JAVYIG010000113.1, read on the forward strand.
TTATGCTAGATCTATTTTATTTTGTTAAGGAGAAAGGGATGCCTTGATTGTCGTATTGGTTTTCTTCTTCTTTTTGTTCCAAAAGATTGAAACTGAAGAGCTGGAAGGAGGACATTACAACATCTCTTATATTTGCAAGATGAAGCAGAAAGTCCCATGCAGGTACAGTTATCAGGTTATTTAGCACACACATATTAAACGACCACCTATTAATTCACTCAAAAAGGAAATGGAACTAAGTTGACATTGCAAGCATATATAGTGGAGGGTATATTTTATTCTAGTTCTGCACCTAGTATACAAATATTTATGTCTTTTCTTTCTATGTTTACAAAGGAAAATTTGTCCTTATTTACAGGAGGTCCTGTGTTTAGAAGAGCCATATCAAATGCACATTGTAAGCACTACATGTAGGGTATACACAGGACCCCTCATTATTTTTTTTTGTAAGGGGTACTTTCACTTCTTGAGCAATGAAGATGAAGAAGAACACAAAATAAGATTGATAAAAGTCTGTTTATAGGATGTATTATGGTTGATATGTATCCATCAGTATCAGTTTTTAATTGAAGTACATGTACCTACTTTGTTTTCTCTCATGTAGGATGATGCCTCTCTACAGTGGATGATGAAGGCATTCTGGTTTGCAAACTCAGGAGAGGAACAAAGAACAGATGTTGACGGGATCATATCTAGAGATGCGGGCCTACTACACTTCATACGAGCAAGTGTGCTAATATACATGAAGGTACCCCCAATAAATTTTTGTGGAACAAATGTCATGGAGAAAATTATAGATCTGAAACAGATATTTTTCATTGTCAGTTGACTTGTAAAAGAATAATTGACTTAATATCACAATTGTAATTTAGATTAAAAATTAAATGTCAATATAGATGAAATATAAGTCTACATTACGTATGTTTCAGTAGCATTATTTCCAGTACATTCTCTAGTCAAAGTTGTTTGGTCATTTTATGTCCCATACTTAACCAAGTATTATTCAATTACCGGTATGAGCACGAGTTGTATTACATTGTATTACTTATTTCATACCTTGTCTGATCCGAGCTCCAGCAGGCCTATCGTCTTAATGGGATCATCAGTAATAATTTAAGATGCGGTCAGTATTTAAACTAGTCTTGTACAAAAAATAGTTTAGGTTTGCCCACTAGAACCCCAAGTGAATTTCAGTCCTTCCTTTTTCTGAGCAGGTATCAGGGTGTATGTTATTAGTCATTGTTGATTTTTTTTATATCTTATTTCATTTTTCCATTCAACAGACTTGGGTTATGTTTTTTTCTGAAAACTAGGCTACAACTTTAGTGATGGATGCAGAAGATATCTACACGAGACTACGTCTTAAAGATGCCACCCTCATATAATGAAAGAGGACAATAGAGATGGGTTTAAACTGGAATATTTACATGATATTTATTTGTTATTTGTATTATATGTTTGTAGAATACTACATTCAATAAAGCTAATGAAGTTTATCATCTTGTCGACTTTCAAATAATTAAAGATAACTAATCCTCAACGAATAAACATTAAAATTCTAACAATGTCAACTACCATCTTATAGGATGAAACTGAGGACTGGGCAGAAAGATTCTCCTTCAAATTTGATTGATAAAGGTCTATCAGTCTATATCAAAGATTGAATTAATCAATGATATTTTGATTATAATTATACATGTTAAAATTCATTTACCTCTATGGACTTCTGTATGGGAAGTTTTGTAGATTATGAAATTATTGCTACTTCAAGTATTGTATGTAAGAAGGTTTGAAAGACAACACTCTAAATGCATTAAATATGGAAACTGCTAATCCTCATTGCCTTTCGTATTCAAACTGGTAGCTTTCATAGAATCATGTTTTGATGCTTCCCAACCAAAGAAAACAGGGAGTGGGGGGGGGGGGGGGGGGGGGGCTTGCTATCCTCTTATCTTATCCTCTGTACAAATATGAGTATATGTTTATATTAGAAGGATTTAGAAAGTGACATTTTGAATTATAGCATTACTGTTGGTAGAAGTAATGGCAGTGTCGATTGTTAATGTGGGGGAGGGGGGGGGTTCCTGGTGAAATTTACGGTATGCCAATGTCAAATTAATAAAAAAGAGAAAACTATTCTTAGGAATAAAAATTATACAGTACATGGGCCTCCTAACAAAAACCCTGGTACCACTGTTGTGTTTTGAGTGTTTTTTTTTTTTTGGGGGGGGGGGGGGCTGGCAAACCAATTACAAATTTCCAGTGTTAAATTCAAATTTTTTCTTTAACAAAATTATGTCAATATATTGTAATTAAACAATGTTTCACTTTCCTTTTTTTCAAGTTAGATATTTGAATAAAATGATTAACATACTTTCCGGTTTCTCTGGCCTCTACATTAAAAATGTTCTACTTCTAGCAAAGCTCCTGGAAAGGCTGCAAAAAGGGAGAGTGAAGAGAATGAAATTGAAATGTGGACAGTAATGGAGTGAATATGGAATGGTTGATGGTAGTTGATAACGAGTGAATGCAAATGAGTGGCAACAAGTACGACTGAAAGTGAGACAGAAAGGAATTGCAACAGGTTGCTCAGTCAAGAGAACAAACCTTGCAGAAGATAGTTTTCGAAAGACAGAGAAAGAGAGAAAAGGGGAATTATAAAAAAAGGAAAAGGGGGCATGTGTCAAAGGGGCATTTATGAGAAAGGGTTGGGGTTGGGGCTCCTATTAAACAGGGAAAGGGGCACATATCAAAAGGTAAAAGGGCACTTGTTAGAAAGTTTAAGGGGACGCGTGTCAAAGTAAAAAAAATGAAAGGGCTTTTATCAGATATCACAAGGGGCACTTATGAAAATGGAACAGTGGCACTTATTATGAAGTTAAAGGGGCATTTGTTGCAGGAAAAAGGGGCACCTGTCAGATTTGAATAGTGGGTAATTATCGCCAGGGCCGTAGCCAGAGTTTGGGGGGGGGGCACATACATGCAGGTAATTGATCGACGTCCTGGGGAGGGGTCAAAAAGAGTTCAACCGATCTTGGATTTTGTTTTCTTCTTTTTTTTCTTCAATGTATGTGAAAGAATGTGTAGTTTTCTCTCGAGTTTGTCTCATCATGCGTGGAATCTGTGGGTGCTGGGGTTCCTGCATGCAGCAACCCTATACATGGATTTTCTTCAGTGGGTGCATATAACTCATGGACTGCACATTGTAAACCTTCAAATGATGAATTATCATAGAGTCCCCCACCCCCCCCCCTTCCCTCATTATTTTAGAAAGAAACGAAAGAGAACTTTTAAGAGAAAAAGAGAAAGGAAAGGAAAAAATGGTAACTAGGCCTAAACAAAAACAAGAGGCAAGATAAAAGATAAAAGATAAAAGAAAACAAGATTGAAGATATGGTATCAATATTATCTTGCTCCTTTCCCTTTTTCTTTTGTCTTCTTTTCATTTCAATTTTCTTGCAATTTATTTCTTTCTTCCTTGGTATCTATTCCGTATTCTTTATTTCTTCCATTCATTTATTATTTATATATATTTTACTTTTTAACTTTGTTATTCTTCTTTCTAATCCCATTTTTCTTTCTTCCTTTTCTTCCTTATGCAGTTAAGTGAGCATAGATCATAGAAATAATTTAAGTGCAATACACAAGTATTTTATTTTTGATAAATGTCTGTATGTAGGCCTATTCTTGTTATCTATTTTATACAGTTTATAATACTGTTTCACATATTCAATACCATAATGCAACCTCTGCTTGTAATATTTAAAAAGCAAACCTAGAACTGATTATTTACCAATTCATGAAAAGAACTAGACTCCCATTAATCTCAGAAAAGTAGGCCTAGGCTACTCACAAATTGCCTATCAAGACTCTTACTTGAAATATATGCTATATATCTTGTCTACCGGTACTGACATTTTGGCATTTACTAGTAATTAAACACAGCATTTATGACTGTATTATCTAAATGACCATGACATTGCTTTTCTATGTCATATTATAGGCCTGCCATTAATCCAACGTACTTGTTACACACGATATTCGATGCTGCGCATACCTCGATCATACATGAATATTCAAGAGAATCGAGACTTTCCCCGGCCCTGCTAATGAATATTCATGATAAAACAGGAATCCGGGCTCGCCGTGGTACGAAAAAATAAGACGCGGCCCGGTAGGTTCAACATTCACAGGTCACCATCTCCCAGCCAGGAATTAATATTGAGTAAGCAATACACATAACTAAAAATTAGAAATCTGACTGGGCATGCCGTTTACCTACAATTTAAGGGGCAGGGCCCGGTAGGTTCATAATTCACAGGTCACCGTCTCCCAGCCAGGAATTAACATTGAATAAGCAATACACATAATTAAAAATAAGAAATCTGACTGGGCGTGCCGTTTACCTACAATTTTAGGGGCAGGGCCCGGTAGGTTCATCATTCACAGGTCACCGTCTCCCAGCCAGGAATTAACATTGAATAAGCAATACACATAATTAAAAATAAGAAATCTGACTGGGCGTGCCGTTTACCTACAATTTAAGGGGCAGTGCCCGGTAGGTTCATTATTCACAGGTCACCATCTCCCAGCCAGGAATTAACAACACTAACATCGACTAAGCAATACAAATAATTAAGAAAATTAGAAATCTGACTGGGCGGCGTGCCGTTCACCTACAATAAATATTTAAGCGGCAGGGCCCGGTAGGTTATCATTCACAGGTCACCATCTCCCAGCCAGGAATTAACATTGAATAAGCAATACACATAATCAAAAATTAGAAATCTGACTGAGCCGATTCACCTACAATTTTCGGGGCAGGGCCCGGTATGTTATCATTCACAGGTCACCGTCTCCAAGCCAGGAATTAACAACATTGAATAAGCAAAACACATAATTAAAAAATTAGAAATCTGACTGGGCGTGCCGTTCACCTACAATTTAAGGGAGCAGGGCCTGTCGGTTATCATTCACAGGTCACCATCTCCACGCCAGGAATTTTCATTGAATAAGCAATACACGTAATTAAAAATTAGAAATCTGACTTTAGGGGCAGGGCCCGGTAGGTTCATTATTCATAGGTCACCATCTCCCAGCCAGGAATTAACATTGAATAAGCAATACACATAATTACAAATTAGAAATCTGACCGGGCGTGCCGTTTACCTACAATTTAAGGGGCAGGGCCCGGTAGGTTCATTATTCACAGGTCACCATCTCCCAGCCAGGAATTAACACTGAATAAGCAATACACATAATTAAAAATTAGAAATTTGACTGGGCGTGCCGTTCACCTACAATTTTAGGGGCAGGGCCCGGTAGGTTCATTATTCATAGGTCACCGTCTCCCAGCCAGGAATTAACATTGAATAAGCAATACAATTAATTAAGAAAATTAGAAATCTGACTGGGCGTGCCGTTCACCTACAATTTAAGGGGCAGGGCCCGGTAGGTTATCATTCACAGGTCACCATCTCCAAGCCAGGAATTAACATTGAATAAGCAATACACATAATTAAAAATAAGAAATCTGACTGGGCGTGCCGTTTACCTACAATTTTAGGGGCAGGGCCCGGTAGGTTCATCATTCACAGGTCACCGTCTCTCAGCCAGGAATTAACATTGAATAAGCAATACACATAATTAAAAAGAAATCTGACTGGGCGTGCCGTTTACCTACAATTTAAGGGGCAGGGCCCGGTAGGTTCATTATTCACAGGTCACCATCTCCCAGCCAGGAATTAACAACACTAACATCGACTAAGCAATACAAATAATTAAGAAAATTAGAAATCTGACTGGGCGGCGTGCCGTTCACCTACAATAAATATTTAAGCGGCAGGGCCCGGTAGGTTATCATTCACAGGTCACCATCTCCCAGCCAGGAATTAACATTGAATAAGCAATACAATTAATTAAGAAAATTAGAAATCTGACCGGGCGTGCCGTTCACCTACAATTTAAGGGGCAGGGCCCGGTAGGTTATCATTCACAGGTCACCATCTCCAAGCCAGGAATTAACATTGAATAAGCAATACACATAATTAAAAATAAGAAATCTGATTTGGCGTGCCGTTTACCTACAATTTAAGGGGCAGGGCCCGGTGGGTTCATTATTTACAGGTCACCATCTCCCAGCCAGGAATTAACAACACTAACATCGACTAAGCAATACACATAATTAAAAATAAGAAATATGACTGGGCGTGCCGTTTACCTACAATTTAAGGGGCAAGGCCCGGTAGGTTCATCATTCACAGGTCGCCATCTCCCAAGCCAGGAATTAACATTGAATAAGCAAAACACATAATTAAAAATAAGAAATCTGACTGGGCGTGCCGTTTACCTAAAATTTAAGGGGCAGGGCCCGGTAGATTCATTATTCACAGGTCACCATCTCCCAGCCAGGAATTAACATTGAATAAGCAATACACATAATTTAAAATAAGAAATCTGACTGGGCGTGCCGTTTACCTACAATTTAAGGGGCAGGGCCCGGTAGGTAAATCATTCACAGGTCACCGTCTCCCAGCCAGGAATTAACATTGAATAAGCAATACACATAATTAAAAATAAGAAATCTGACTGGGCGTGCCGTTTACCTACAATTTAAGGGGCAGGGCCCGGTAGGTTCATCATTCACAGGTCACCGTCTCCCAGCCAGGAATTAACATTGAATAAGCAATACACATAATTAAAAATAAGAAATCTGACTGGGCGTGCCGTTTACCTACAATTTAAGGGGCAGGGCCCGGTAGGTTCATTATTCACACGTCACCATCTCCCAGCCAGGAATTAACATTGAATAAGCAATACACATAATTAAAAATAAGAAATCTGACTGGGCGTGCCGTTTACCTACAATTTTCGGGGCAGGGCCCGGTAGGTTCATCATTCACAGGTCACCGTCTCCCAGCCAGGAATTAACATTGAATAAGCAATACACATAATTAAAAAAAAGAAATCTGACTGGGCGTGCCGTTTACCTACAATTTAAGGGGCAGGGCCCGGTAGGTTCATTATTCACAGGTCACCATCTCCCAGCCAGGAATTAACAACACTAACATCGACTAAGCAATACAAATAATTAAGAAAATTAGAAATCTGACTGGGCGGCGTGCCGTTCACCTACAATAAATATTTAAGCGGCAGGGCCCGGTAGGTTATCATTCACAGGTCACCATCTCCCAGCCAGGAATTAACATTGAATAAGCAATACACATAATCAAAAATTAGAAATCTGACTGGGCCGATTCACCTACAATTTTCGGGGCAGGGCCCGGTATGTTATCATTCACAGGTCACCGTCTCCAAGCCAGGAATTAACAACATTGAATAAGCAAAACACATAATTAAAAAATTAGAAATCTGACTGGGCGTGCCGTTCACCTACAATTTAAGGGAGCAGGGCCTGTCGGTTATCATTCACAGGTCACCATCTCCACGCCAGGAATTTTCATTGAATAAGCAATACACATAATTAAAAATTAGAAATCTGACTTTAGGGGCAGGGCCCGGTAGGTTCATTATTCATAGGTCACCATCTCCCAGCCAGGAATTAACATTGAATAAGCAATACACATAATTAAAAATTAGAAATCTGACTGGGCGTGCCGTTTACCTACAATTTAAGGGGCAGGGCCCGGTAGGTTCATTATTCACAGGTCACCATCTCCCAGCCAGGAATTAGCACTGAATAAGCAATACACATAATTAAAAATTAGAAATTTGACTGGGCGTGCCGTTCACCTACAATTTTAGGGGCAGGGCCCGGTAGGTTCATTATTCATAGGTCACCGTCTCCCAGCCAGGAATTAACATTGAATAAGCAATACAATTAATTAAGAAAATTAGAAATCTGACTGGGCGTGCCGTTCACCTACAATTTAAGGGGCAGGGCCCGGTAGGTTATCATTCACAGGTCACCATCTCCAAGCCAGGAATTAACATTGAATAAGCAATACACATAATTAAAAATAAGAAATCTGACTGGGCGTGCCGTTTACCTACAATTTTAGGGGCAGGGCCCGGTAGGTTCATCATTCACAGGTCACCGTCTCCCAGCCAGGAATTAACATTGAATAAGCAATACACATAATTAACAATAAGAAATCTGACTGGGCGTGCCGTTTACCTACAATTTAAGGGGCAGGGCCCGGTAGGTTCATTATTCACAGGTCACCATCTCCCAGCCAGGAATTAACAACACTAACATCGACTAAGCAATACAAATAATTAAGAAAATTAGAAATCTGACTGGGCGTGCCGTTCACCTACAATTTAAGGGAGCAGGGCCTGTCGGTTATCATTCACAGGTCACCATCTCCACGCCAGGAATTTTCATTGAATAAGCAATACACATAATTAAAAATTAGAAATCTGACTTTAGGGGCAGGGCCCGGTAGGTTCATTATTCATAGGTCACCATCTCCCAGCCAGGAATTAACATTGAATAAGCAATACACATAATTAAAAATTAGAAATCTGACTGGGCGTGCCGTTTACCTACAATTTAAGGGGCAGGGCCCGGTAGGTTCATTATTCACAGGTCACCATCTCCCAGCCAGGAATTAGCACTGAATAAGCAATACACATAATTAAAAATTAGAAATTTGACTGGGCGTGCCGTTCACCTACAATTTTAGGGGCAGGGCCCGGTAGGTTCATTATTCATAGGTCACCGTCTCCCAGCCAGGAATTAACATTGAATAAGCAATACAATTAATTAAGAAAATTAGAAATCTGACTGGGCGTGCCGTTCACCTACAATTTAAGGGGCAGGGCCCGGTAGGTTATCATTCACAGGTCACCATCTCCAAGCCAGGAATTAACATTGAATAAGCAATACACATAATTAAAAATAAGAAATCTGACTGGGCGTGCCGTTTACCTACAATTTTAGGGGCAGGGCCCGGTAGGTTCATCATTCACAGGTCACCGTCTCCCAGCCAGGAATTAACATTGAATAAGCAATACACATAATTAAAAATAAGAAATCTGACTGGGCGTGCCGTTTACCTACAATTTAAGGGGCAGGGCCCGGTAGGTTCATTATTCACAGGTCACCATCTCCCAGCCAGGAATTAACAACACTAACATCGACTAAGCAATACAAATAATTAAGAAAATTAGAAATCTGACTGGGCGTGCCGTTCACCTACAATTTAAGGGAGCAGGGCCTGTCGGTTATCATTCACAGGTCACCATCTCCACGCCAGGAATTTTCATTGAATAAGCAATACACATAATTAAAAATTAGAAATCTGACTTTAGGGGCAGGGCCCGGTAGGTTCATTATTCATAGGTCACCATCTCCCAGCCAGGAATTAACATTGAATAAGCAATACACATAATTACAAATTAGAAATCTGACCGGGCGTGCCGTTTACCTACAATTTAAGGGGGCAGGGCCCGGTAGGTTCTTTATTCACAGGTCACCATCTCCCAGCCAGGAATTAACACTGAATAAGCAATACACATAATTAAAAATTAGAAATTTGACTGGGCGTGCCGTTCACCTACAATTTTAGGGGCAGGGCCCGGTAGGTTCATTATTCATAGGTCACCGTCTCCCAGCCAGGAATTAACATTGAATAAGCAATACAATTAATTAAGAAAATTAGAAATCTGACTGGGCGTGCCGTTCACCTACAATTTAAGGGGCAGGGCCCGGTAGGTTATCATTCACAGGTCACCATCTCCAAGCCAGGAATTAACATTGAATAAGCAATACACATAATTAAAAATAAGAAATCTGACTGGGCGTGCCGTTTACCTACAATTTTAGGGGCAGGGCCCGGTAGGTTCATCATTCACAGGTCACCGTCTCCCAGCCAGGAATTAACATTGAATAAGCAATACACATAATTAAAAATAAGAAATCTGACTGGGCGTGCCGTTTACCTACAATTTAAGGGGCAGGGCCCGGTAGGTTCATTATTCACAGGTCACCATCTCCCAGCCAGGAATTAACAACACTAACATCGACTAAGCAATACAAATAATTAAGAAAATTAGAAATCTGACTGGGCGGCGTGCCGTTCACCTACAATAAATATTTAAGCGGCAGGGCCCGGTAGGTTATCATTCACAGGTCACCATCTCCCAGCCAGGAATTAACATTGAATAAGCAATACAATTAATTAAGAAAATTAGAAATCTGACCGGGCGTGCCGTTCACCTACAATTTAAGGGGCAGGGCCCGGTAGGTTATCATTCACAGGTCACCATCTCCAAGCCAGGAATTAACATTGAATAAGCAATACACATAATTAAAAATAAGAAATCTGATTTGGCGTGCCGTTTACCTACAATTTAAGGGGCAGGGCCCGGTGGGTTCATTATTCACAGGTCACCATCTCCCAGCCAGGAATTAACAACACTAACATCGACTAAGCAATACAAATAATTAAGAAAATTAGAAATCTGACTGGGCGTGCCGTTCACCTACAATTTAAGGGACAGGGCCCGGTAGGTTATCATTCACAGGTCACCATCTCCAAGCCAGGAATTAACATTGAATAAGCAATACACATAATTAAAAATAAGAAATCTGATTTGGCGTGCCGTTTACCTACAATTTAAGGGGCAGGGCCCGGTGGGTTCATTATTCACAGGTCACCATCTCCCAGCCAGGAATTAACAACACTAACATCGACTAAGCAATACACATAATTAAAAATAAGAAATATGACTGGGCGTGCCGTTTACCTACAATTTAAGGGGCAAGGCCCGGTAGGTTCATCATTCACAGGTCGCCATCTCCAAGCCAGGAATTAACATTGAATAAGCAAAACACATAATTAAAAATAAGAAATCTGACTGGGCGTGCCGTTTACCTAAAATTTAAGGGGCAGGGCCCGGTAGATTCATTATTCACAGGTCACCATCTCCCAGCCAGGAATTAACATTGAATAAGCAATACACATAATTAAAAATAAGAAATCTGACTGGGCGTGCCGTTTACCTACAATTTTCGGGGCAGGGCCCGGTAGGTTCATCATTCACAGGTCACCGTCTCCCAGCCAGGAATTAACATTGAATAAGCAATACACATAATTAAAAATAAGAAATCTGACTGGGCGTGCCGTTTACCTACAATTTAAGGGGCAGTGCCCGGTAGGTTCATTATTCACACGTCACCATCTCCCAGCCAGGAATTAACATTGAATACGCAATACACATAATTAAAAATTAGAAATTTGACTGGGCGTGCCGTTCACCTACAATTTTAGGGGCAGGGCCCGGTAGGTTCATTATTCATAGGTCACCGTCTCCCAGCCAGGAATTAACATTGAATAAGCAATACAATTAATTAAGAAAATTAGAAATCTGACTGGGCGTGCCGTTCACCTACAATTTAAGGGGCAGGGCCCGGTAGGTTATCATTCACAGGTCACCATCTCCAAGCCAGGAATTAACATTGAATAAGCAATACACATAATTAAAAATAAGAAATCTGACTGGGCGTGCCGTTTACCTACAATTTTAGGGGCAGGGCCCGGTAGGTTCATCATTCACAGGTCACCGTCTCCCAGCCAGGAATTAACATTGAATAAGCAATACACATAATTAAAAATAAGAAATCTGACTGGGCGTGCCGTTTACCTACAATTTAAGGGGCAGGGCCCGGTAGGTTCATTATTCACAGGTCACCATCTCCCAGCCAGGAATTAACAACACTAACATCGACTAAGCAATACAAATAATTAAGAAAATTAGAAATCTGACTGGGCGGCGTGCCGTTCACCTACAATAAATATTTAAGCGGCAGGGCCCGGTAGGTTATCATTCACAGGTCACCATCTCCCAGCCAGGAATTAACATTGAATAAGCAATACAATTAATTAAGAAAATTAGAAATCTGACCGGGCGTGCCGTTCACCTACAATTTAAGGGGCAGGGCCCGGTAGGTTATCATTCACAGGTCACCATCTCCAAGCCAGGAATTAACATTGAATAAGCAATACACATAATTAAAAATAAGAAATCTGATTTGGCGTGCCGTTTACCTACAATTTAAGGGGCAGGGCCCGGTGGGTTCATTATTCACAGGTCACCATCTCCCAGCCAGGAATTAACAACACTAACATCGACTAAGCAATACAAATAATTAAGAAAATTAGAAATCTGACTGGGCGTGCCGTTCACCTACAATTTAAGGGACAGGGCCCGGTAGGTTATCATTCACAGGTCACCATCTCCAAGCCAGGAATTAACATTGAATAAGCAATACACATAATTAAAAATAAGAAATCTGATTTGGCGTGCCGTTTACCTACAATTTAAGGGGCAGGGCCCGGTGGGTTCATTATTCACAGGTCACCATCTCCCAGCCAGGAATTAACAACACTAACATCGACTAAGCAATACACATAATTAAAAATAAGAAATATGACTGGGCGTGCCGTTTACCTACAATTTAAGGGGCAAGGCCCGGTAGGTTCATCATTCACAGGTCGCCATCTCCAAGCCAGGAATTAACATTGAATAAGCAAAACACATAATTAAAAATAAGAAATCTGACTGGGCGTGCCGTTTACCTAAAATTTAAGGGGCAGGGCCCGGTAGATTCATTATTCACAGGTCACCATCTCCCAGCCAGGAATTAACATTGAATAAGCAATACACATAATTAAAAATAAGAAATCTGACTGGGCGTGCCGTTTACCTACAATTTTCGGGGCAGGGCCCGGTAGGTTCATCATTCACAGGTCACCGTCTCCCAGCCAGGAATTAACATTGAATAAGCAATACACATAATTAAAAATAAGAAATCTGACTGGGCGTGCCGTTTACCTACAATTTAAGGGGCAGTGCCCGGTAGGTTCATTATTCACACGTCACCATCTCCCAGCCAGGAATTAACATTGAATACGCAATACACATAATTAAAAATAAGAAATTTGACTGGGCGTGCCGTTTACCTACAATTTAAGGGGCCACCCACTTCCCTCGAGCCGTCGGCTTTATCGGGTGCTAATGATCCAGTACACTTTTTAATATTATATTGTATGTGATTTTTTTAAATGAAATATTAAATTGAATTGAATGGAATTGAACACAAACATTCGACTAAGCAATACAAATAATTAAGAAAATTAGAAATCTGACTGTTCGCCTACAGTTTAAGGGGCATGCAGGGCCCGGTAGGTAAATCATTCACAGGTCACCGTCTCCCAGCCAGGAATTAACATTGAATAAGCAATACACATAATTAAAAATAAGAAATCTGACTGGGCGTGCCGTTTACCTACAATTTTAGGGGCAGGGCCCGGTAGGTTCATCATTCACAGGTCACCGTCTCCCAGCCAGGAATTAACATTGAATAAGCAATACACATAGTTAAAAATAAGAAATCTGACTGGGCGTGCCGTTTACCTACAATTTAAGGGGCAGGGCCCGGTAGCGAACTTTTTTTTCCTATGAACTGTTATACCTGGCGCATGCTCACATACGAACTGTTATACTTGACGCATGCAAGTAGGTCACAAACAATTAGACTTTGATTATTTATTGCTTTGCCTCACTATTTATAAAGGTAAAAAACTAAATAAACTGAGATTTGAACCCTCACGACAACTCCAAGGTACTATTAGTAACACGTTGTCCTTACCGATTGAGCTAACGATGAGTTGATGAAAAATTGCTTTGTATAATTACTATCACCCTATTGACCGCCCTGCCGGATTCCACGTGCGCATGCGCTGGTTTCCTTCGCGAGTGCGCATGCGCAGGTTCCCCTCGCGAGCTCAAAGTTCGTAGGAATTTTTTTTTAGCGGCCCGGTAGGTTCATTATTCACAGGTCACCATCTCCCAGCCAGGAATTAACAACACTAACATCGACTAAGCAATACACATAATTAAAAATAAGAAATATGACTGGGCGTGCCGTTTACCTACAATTTAAGGGGCAAGGCCCGGTAGGTTCATCATTCACAGGTCGCCATCTCCAAGCCAGGAATTAACATTGAATAAGCAAAACACATAATTAAAAATAAGAAATCTGACTGGGCGTGCCGTTTACCTAAAATTTAAGGGGCAGGGCCCGGTAGATTCATTATTCACAGGTCACCATCTCCCAGCCAGGAATTAACATTGAATAAGCAATACACATAATTAAAAATAAGAAATCTGACTGGGCGTGCCGTTTACCTACAATTTTCGGGGCAGGGCCCGGTAGGTTCATCATTCACAGGTCACCGTCTCCCAGCCAGGAATTAACATTGAATAAGCAATACACATAATTAAAAATAAGAAATCTGACTGGGCGTGCCGTTTACCTACAATTTAAGGGGCAGTGCCCGGTAGGTTCATTATTCACACGTCACCATCTCCCAGCCAGGAATTAACATTGAATACGCAATACACATAATTAAAAATAAGAAATTTGACTGGGCGTGCCGTTTACCTACAATTTTAGGGGCATGGCCCGGTAGGTTCATCATTCACAGGTCACCGTCTCCCAGCCAGGAATTAACATTGAATAAGCAATACACATAGTTAAAAATAAGAAATCTGACTGGGCGTGCCGTTTACCTACAATTTAAGGGGCCACCCACTTCCCTCGAGCCGTCGGCTTTATCGGGTGCTAATGATCCAGTACACTTTTTAATATTATATTGTATGTGATTTTTTTAAATGAAATATTAAATTGAATTGAATGGAATTGAACACAAACATTCGACTAAGCAATACAAATAATTAAGAAAATTAGAAATCTGACTGTTCGCCTACAGTTTAAGGGGCATGCACGGCCCGGTAGGTTCATCATTCACAGGTTGCCAGCTCCCAGCCGGGAATTGGCTATGCGTAAAGTGGCGATGGAATTATTGAAGAACCATGCAAGGAAATCTCATCATTCAACATATAAATGCCTGTTATATTTAGGCTCTTTCGAAGATGATATAACGATTAACATGCTAATCGTATCATATGTCAAAATCCGAAAATATGACAGCAATCGTTAATAAAGTTTGTAATTAGGTACGATACACAAAATAGAACTGACACACTTACGTGGCAATCTATTGGATAAAATGTACAAATAAACGAAATGTTTCATAAAATATACATACCATAAAACTGTTGTCATATATCATAAGATAACATACATCGCATTGATACAAATCCTCGTTATCAAAACATTCATTTTTCGGCAGACATTACCAAAATCAACCCGTAGACAGCAAGTCTGAGCTATATAGGGATGATGTGCGCCGTACCGAGACAAGCTCCCATATCTGTAAAGAGTGTTGGTATGTAAATCAAAGATGCTCGAACTGGACATGAACACTGGACTATAGATAAGAGTCAATTGATAAAATTGTCATCTTAAACAGTAGCTTTAGATTCCATTCTGATCTTGGTTTGTCGACCGCGAGCTCTCTGAAAGACGGCTTTGTCATGTTGGAGGTGGGCATTGTCCTCGTCAGCTTTGACATTGTCGTACCCGTTCCCAATTAGGGCGCTTTAGCAACGCGACGGAAGGCAAAGAGGACGGAAGAATTCACTCAACCGAGATCAAAATAATAATGTATGCAATTCGGATTCTGTATATTGAAATACTATTATTCTTATCAGGTGAATGAAATAATTTGAATTGAGGCACTTCACAAAGACTTATTCATTACATTTGGTTACATTACGAAAATGGTCTATTGTACGGCGATACAACTCTTCCGTCGAGTTTAGGGAACGAACGCTATTAGGGACTTTTAGATTCTGCATGACGAAAACGTTGACTTCACTTTTAAGGGAATGTGACGTCACTGCCAGTGCCGTAAAAGGACGTCACATTGCCTTAAAAGGGCAGTCCACGGTCTCGTCGTGCAGAATCTAAAAGTCCCTATTATGGCTGAGAACGGTCGTGAAAATCAACAAGACGGAGAAAATTCTGTTTCGCACATGCGCAGATTGATTATTTTGCTCGGTTACCCTCGTCTTTGCCTTCCGCTGTGTTTGCAAAAAGCACTCTATATACAGGTTA
Source organism: Strongylocentrotus droebachiensis (assembly GCA_035222895.1). Classification (NCBI taxonomy): domain Eukaryota; kingdom Metazoa; phylum Echinodermata; class Echinoidea; order Camarodonta; family Strongylocentrotidae; genus Strongylocentrotus; species Strongylocentrotus droebachiensis. The sequence goes on from JAVYIG010000113.1 coordinate 739,843, forward strand.
CAAATGAAGACGGGAGCATAGTACAGGACGATCTCGGTTTGGTGATTTCTCCCGTCCTCTTTGCCTTCCGTCGCGTTACTAAAGCGCCCTGAACACCATACCGAACAAGCCTTGAAAAAGATCGAAGCAGTTTCAACCAAATCGAAGAGAATAGGTAACGTTCTAAAAAGATTATTACGCAAATCTGCCTAATTGGTACCCAGTCTTTGTTAATCCTTTTCACAATGAATGATTTACTTGTAACGGCCGGTAGGGAAAGTCCAGGGTATTGTCCCATACTTATGTTAATGACATCATGATCAAGTTGTGAGTGTATAGCCTACCCAATGAACCTATCAACTAGAGCTCGGATCAGACCAAATAACATGAAAAATGAAACCTGTGAGGGTTTTGTGTACTTTTTGAAATCATTCTCAGTGTCGGATTCAGGGGGACACAGGGGGCACGTGCCCCACCACCCCAACCCCGGTAAAAAAGGGGGAAGGGGGGGGGGAGACAAAGGGAGAAAAAGGAGTGGGAAAGAAAAAGGAAGGGAAAAAGAAACAAAAGGGAAGAGAGAAAGAAGAAGAAAAGAGGGAGGAGAGAAAAGGGGACAGGAGAAAATGGAGGAGGAAAGGAAGAAAGAGAAACGAGAGGAGATAAAAGGTGTAAAAGGAAGAAAGGGAAAAAGACGGAGGAGAGAAAGGGGGGGGGGAATAATGAGAAGGGAAAAGAAAGAAAGGGGGATGATATTATAAGAAAGTGTTTTTACCGGGAAAGGGGCGGGGGGACGCAATTTTGCAGTGTGCATAATATGGGGTCCCTCTTGCCAGGCGTGTAGCCCCCAACCCACCCCCCCCCCACAAAAAAAAAAAAAAAAAACACGAGAGGTGAGAGAGCATGAGGAATTACATTTCTTTGAAAAGAATAATGGCATTGAGGGTCGTCGCTAAAGGCCAAGGGGGTCGTGTTGTCGGGAAAAATGAGGAAAGGGTGAGGGGGAAATGAGAGAGAAAGGGAAAGAAAAGAAAAAAGGAAAAGGAAAAGAAAGGAAAGAAAGAAAAAAGAAGAGAAGAAAGGAAGAAAAAAAAAGAGAGGAAGGAGTGGAAAGAAAGAAAAGAAAAGAAAGAAAAAGAAAGAAAATGAAAAAAATGAAGAGGAAAAGGAAACAAAAGAAACGAGGGATGAAAAGAGAAGAGAGAGAGAGAGGGTAAGAGCCAGAGAGAAGAGGGGATGTGAGTAAGAGAGAGAGGGGGATGTTGGGTGCAGTCACCACGTCAAGGGGGCAAGAAAGATACGCATAGATAATTATGTTGCTGTGTCGGGTCTGCTGTGTCGGTATTCTTGCTCGATCCTCGTGTACTATATCAATGCAGAAGTTTGAAGTCGGTGAGATGTATTATGTCGGTCGGCCGATAACTTTTTTCCCCCTACGAACTGTGACATTATATCGGGGGAAAAAAAAATTTCTAAATATTCAGACAATCATTAAGAGTCGGTACAACGAATCGTCTTCTTTCTCTAATAATTAAATGAAACGTCAGAGCTTCCGGGGAAAACTGAATTCAGACAAGGATTAAGAGTTGAGAACGGCACAACGAATCGTCTGCATTCTCTAATAATTTGATGAAGTATCAAAGCTTCCGCGCTTCGCACGGGAGGGGGGGGGGGGGGCAACTGAAAAATAACTTGTAATTCCTGGCCCCGGGTTTATAGGGTTAAATTTGTAAGCATTAGGACATTGGCATTAATATATTTGACGGTAATTGGTGGCCTCTATACACCCCAACTGAAAAAGGTCTAGCGACGCCCCTGATAACAACAAAGTTTATACACTCGAGATAATCTTTGCAAGTACTGCTGGTGAAGTACCAGACCACCGTCTTTGTGCATAGTGCTGCAACGAAGCATATACAACGTCTCGCGACGTGACAGATCACTTTTCTCTAATTAACTTCTAACCAATCAGAAGGCCTCGTTTTTCCATGAAGTGCCGGTGGACATTAATGCGCCAAACGTGGTTCTCAAATTGCAAAAGATCCCTACTCTTGGAGGGGGTAGGAAAAAGCAATTGTACGTCATATTAATTCAATTCAATTTCGGTTTATTAATATCAACATATAGATACAATGTACAGTGCAGTAGTCCAGGGACCAATTATGCAATGTTTACATGAAATGTGCATAAAAACAGGAATGATCATATAAATGTATAATAAAAATGATAAAAGATAAAGTTAAAATTATTGTTCATACCCCAGGAAGTGCCTGAAAATGCGCCTAATGTGGTTCTAAAGTTGCAAATGCTTCCTACTCAGGGAGGGGGGGGGGCGAAAAAGAGAGGGAGAGAGGGGCTAGAGGTTTAAAGTATTGCGATCTGTATAGTCCCTTTCTTGGCGGAAATCTGTCTTTTCATCGAGGCCCTATATTAGTCTGCAAGCACAAACCCTGGTCAGTCGTAAAAGTGAGTCTGCACTATAAGACTACCATAGGCCATGTACTGACAACCAGTAAGGTAGCTGGGCTAGACTTCTCTCAAGGCACAATGATTTGTTGATAAAGTGTCAAATTAGGGTCTGTGCCTGCAGACTAGCCCTATATAATGCTAATAAAGAAAGAAAGATTTGGTGTCAGGATGGCATTTTCTGGGTCACTATATTTAAAGTGCATATAGATGTACAAATCTTTTATGAGACACATCGAAGCAGTAACGATTGTGAAAATTAAATCATATTTGTATACAGGGCTGTTTGTATAATTATTTTTGCTCTATATTTGTCACCCTTTCAAGGCCATTAAAGCCTTATTTGCACCCGTTATTTAAAGGCACACTGCCATACTTGTAGCTACTTGCTCCCTCTATATAGAAAACTCCCCAATCGGTGCCTGTTGGTCCCCCATGATCCTCTTTTTCTTATGTTAAATGAGAGCTGAGTTAATGAGATAGCCACCTGTCACAGTGACCTCGATGGCTCTCTGTGTGGTCTAATCCCTTCTGGCCCAGTAGTGGTGACGGTCTTTAATGCCACTGACGAGCAGAAATTGATACAAACCCCGCTCCACTTTAACGATTGGTTGCTGCGGTTTGAAGGACTCTGTTCTAAATAAGTGAGAAAATAATAATGTATAAATATCGGGCGCGAGCACCATAAAAAGGCCATGTCGTTTAATTAAAATGATTTTCAGCGGTAATAATTCATACTTCTGTTCATTTGTTGATAGTTTTCAAATGAATACCAAGAAAACAGGACAGTTTCGTTAATGGCCATACGCTGAGAGAACTTCTTTCTGTTCAAGAAATAACTATACTATAGTTTGAATTACCATCTCCTGATTATTTCCTCGGTCCTCGTAATTACGGAGACCCCACCCCACCCCTCCCCCTCTTCGTAGAATTCGAGTAACGTTCTGCCCTTCATAAAGACGGGTAATTGCCTTTAGAGGCACGGTAGAGAATAATAGAGTAAATATATTTCCTATTATGACTTTATTTTCATTTAACTTAGCTGCAATGCAATAATCAATGCTTCAAAATTGGGAGGGGGTGTTCAATGACTTGAAATGGATGTGAGTGTGGAAAGGCAAGGATGTATTTTCAACTTTTAGTTTTATTCCAGTGCTCATTTTCTTCCATCTCAAATATAGATGGGTTCCATTGAAATGTTTCAATCAGGGTAAGTGCTGTTCGTGCCGCAATATTGATAGGAACAAAAGTCTTGTATATAGAACACGTGGCAAATTAACGTCTTTCATAAATTTGACCGGAATGGGAATGAAATTGACGGCTATTACTTTTTAATTGTGTTGACCAAAATATGAAAAATTGCTGAGTCACGTACGCCATATCCATAGACCTACTTCCAGAGACTTCCATATGCTACCTAGACTATAGGCCCAGAGGCAGTGATGTGTTAATTCATTGTCTAAACTATAAGTCAACAGAGTGAATGAGATACCTAATTTGAAACAATTGTCTTTAGATAATACGAGGATACGATTATAGTTTGTGCGAGAAATAAAAACTTAGCGATACCACTCTTCTAGAAGGTGTAGTGAATTAGTTAAAACATTTTTTTGATTAATGGAAGCATAATGGAGAGCTTCAATGCATCAATCAGCTCCAGCTCGGTCGATGACATGCAAGCGGCATTTGTTCTCATGGTGGTCAAAGCAGTGTTTGTGACCTTAGTGGCTCTTACTGGAATCGTAGGAAATATCATCAACATCATCGTCATCCCAAGAGTTCCTGACACGGCTATGGGTGCTGCAAGCAAGGTCGTCCTAACAGCCCTCTCAATAACCGATCTTATCGCCGCAGCCATGCTCCTGAACGGACCCTTGTCGTTATTCACTTACGAGTGGCTCTCCAGGGCCGGTAACATATACTGCGACATCACAGGCTTCATTACGACTCTGGCTCCAGCGACTAGCGCTTCTTTTATTTTCCTGATCAACCTGGATCGCTACATACAGATCACCCGACCTTTGACCTATCAAGTTCTTGTCACAAAAAAGAGAGCCATTGTCGCAGTCGTAACAGCAGCGTTCTATATATTAACCTTCCTATCATTCTTCGTAGGAATTTCCGCTAATTCAGTTGACCCTATCGCATATCACTATGGGTTTTCGTTGTGTCTTGTCTCCTTCTCTGCCCCTGCATTTTTGCTGAGCACCATCGGTAGCTTCGCAGTGAGCGTCTGGCTGGTTGCCGTCCTGCTCCTGGCCATATACGCCAGGATCTTCCAAATTGCACTCCGCCATTCGAAAAAGATCTCTGCGCAGATGAATAGCACCGCCCGTCTGAGAGACACAAACGCGACGCAAGGCCACGACGCCGTTGACGGTCAGGACCACGGAATCGCATACGTGGTAGACGTATTCCACCAGTTAGATGCCGACAACTTGAACAGTACGGCGCACCGAAAACGGGACCGGGTCCGTAGAGCCAAACGCGATTATGACGGGATTCAGCGAAACATCCGCAGTCTGCGTATACCCCTCGTCATAACCGGATGTTTCCTTGTGTCCTGGCTGCCTCTTACGGTAATGTTTACCTTCGCGTCCGCAACCGGAGCCACCTTTGGTAATATAACGTGGTGGATAACAGCCGTCATGTCGGCCTCCAACTGCAGCATCAATATGTTTGTGTATGCCTTTGGAAGAAGTGAATTCAGAAAAGCATTCCGTAAAATCTTCTGCAGGACATCCGTTAAATAAATAAAAAGTTCAGGCCTACTAATCGACTAAAAAAGTGTACAATTCCATTCACATATCTCTTGTTAAATGATCAAGGGTAATTCTTGAATGATCAGTTATTTCATGAGGATACCAATTAATTTGTATTTTACCTGTTTATGCTTGTGGATTTCTATCTATTTTGGGGGCTGTTTTTTCGTTTTATTCTTACCAAAGAGGACCTCATGGAAAACTATCAAATTGGTGATATATAACCCGCCATCCCTGTAAAAGTATCAGAAATATATAAATAAATAGAAGTAACCTTTACAAAAAATGGCAATAATTACGGGCCGGATGTGTTAAAGAGGATTAAGGACAACCTGTACCGGGGAGGTCTCATCTCCCTGCTTGAACGGAACCGAGGTCAGACGCACGGAACCCAATCTGCTACTCTATTCGCAAGTCGCTCTTATGCCAATTGAGAGTACTTAATCTTGCGAAATTTCGATATAGAATTAATATTTGAAGCTCATTTTTTTAGTATAGCATAGCGACATGGAATCCCTAACATACTGAGCGAACAGTTTTAGGTGATGGTACACTTTAAGAAAAAGAGGGGATTGTCATATAAATACTTGTTAAACAACAGATGCAGTGTCTTATATAAGGCTTATTATATTGGTATATAACTTGTAAAGTACTCAGATTCGGATTAAAAACTTTAAATATTTTCGTGCCGTATTACGTGAAAACTTTGATGTTTACATTTATATAATTTAGAGGATTGAGGGGTCGGATTCCCAAAAGCATGCATGGGACTAATTATGATGGGTCGTCAAAACAAGATAATTCAGACACGATATAAAGCATCGTTTTAATTATCTCTTACAAAGCTTTTTGTAATTTATTTCCTTATCATACACAAATAATCGTATATATAAAATTACATTGTTGGCATAAAATGCATTTCTTTAAAGTTTGATCTCTATATCGTCGAATATTTCCAATACGTGGGTGAATTGACAGAAATGACATGCTTTAAACCCAACAGTATAATCACTTGATAAAAATGTTAAGTTACGTACGTCGATAATTTTTGTAATATCTGACCTAATGAAAACTATCGGATTTCATCAATTTTTTCGTCGTATGTCGATAATTTCTACATATTTTTCAAAATGTATATGTTCAATTTACATAGAGTTAATGCTTTTATACATTCAGATTCAAGGTCAATGTAAGCTGAACATGTTTTGTTTCTCAGGTTGTGTGGGTTATTTTTATAAAATGAAATAATTGTTACATTGTTGGAGTTGTATATATTTTGTTGGACTTCTATGGAAACCAGGTTTTAATGTTGGTCTGATGCAACCTATGATACACAAAATAAAAGTAATAATAATCAGCGAGTGAATGAATCTTACCTGATACACAAAGACCAAATATTTGGGCACCTCTCACTATGAACATGACGGACAAAGAAAGCGGACAAAATATACAGTTCCTCAGGTAGACAAAGGAACATCCCTTCACTGCTATTATGTAAAAAAAGTTTTTGCATGTGACACCTGTTCTACACATTTTTACATAATAGCAGTGAAGGGATGTTCCTTTCTCTACCTGGGGAACTGTATATTTTGTCCGCTTTCTTTGTCAGTCATGTTCATAGTGTCTATAATTAGGAAAATTCTTTGTCTTGTGGAAGTGCTTTTTTCAGAAAGAACGGAACACAACATTTTTGGAGGTGTCGTGGCCCCGGCCCCCCACTCAGAGGTCGAAATGACCGCATGCGTGTTGCCAAAATGTCCGGTAAAGGGGTACTTTTCGTGCGACAAAGTCCGGCCCGAGAATTGTAAAAAAAGGGGTGTATTTGACTTTTCACCCGGAGATTTCTTTAAAAAGGGGGTGTTTTTTCGTTTTTTCTCTCATCTCTTTGGACTCCTGAGAAATTATTCCGAATTTAGGGAGGTACATCGAGCATTTTTCCTGATTTAGGGGGGTCTCCAAGACAGGAAAAGCCCGGGAAAGGCCCGCGAAAGGGGGGTTCGGAAATGTTGGCAGTCCTCAGATAGGGGGTGCTTTCAAAAAGAGGGAACAAGCATATGCGTACCCTAAATAACACTGAGTGGGGGGGGGGGGGGGGCGGGGTCGTGGCCTAGTGGATATTCCACCGGACTTTAGACCAGTACAATGGCTCGCAGCTCGATCGAGTCCCGCTGCGGCACTATTGTCCTTTAGCAAGACATGAATCTATCATTGCCACACTAGACCCAGGGAAGATAAATAGGTACCTGGCAGGAATTAATTCCTCGAAATGCTAGACCGCCGTGACGGCAGCTCTGTGTATACACATCCTCTAAGTGATTCAATTCCCGACATTCTTATAAAATAGTTGACAGAGAAGGAAAGAGAACTGCAGTTCTCTATAGAGAAGGCAAAAATAAAAACGTTTTGCTGTTATTACGTATAAAGCTATTATAGTGAAGAAAAAAAATGATTCGTAAAAGCTTTGCGGAAATTTATGTCTTTATTTCATCAGTGCAATTTTTTGTCATTGCCTGGTATTCTAGTAGCATTTCGTTGATTGTCAAATGTCCTTTAAAGGTACTATGTCCCATTTGCAGGCCAAACAAGATGAAAAGGTTACATTCCAACGTCATTTGAAAGAAAATACTAATCTAGAACTTCCTTTAAAAAAATAGAGGGGGGGGGGAGCTTGAAAATGTCTTTAAGTGGGAAAATAATGACTATTAGTTGTCGAATCGACTTAGGAGCTATAGAGCCAGTAAGTAATAGTTTGATTTTCAGACGATTGTACCGAATGGTTGTACATTTTATGCCTCGCGAAGATTCAATCAATTTAATGTTGGCCATGACAAGAAGTGGGTTATTGATGTAGACAAATGCTCATGTACCCTTTACAGCTCATTTTATATATGTTATTATCAAAGATGAAAAAAAAAGCCATTCAGTCACTCAATAGTGTCTGACAGTGAAATCTAGCAAATAAACGGGTTTCCTTGTATAATTTGAATATTAGGACACTGCTAACGTTTAAATTTCACAGATAGGACATACATGACATATTGATAATTCCTGCAAAGTTCTACATAATTTGATGTTGACTGCAAAAGGGACATAGTATCTTTAAGTTCCCGCCACTCCAAAAATTATTTATGTAAAGCATGCGTGTATATATTATTACAATGTGTATCGGGCTATAAAAATAAAAGCACATTTGACCGCCATTACCTAGTTCGAGATTATTCTGAAGTCCTTCATAACGGACATGTTCTTTTTCCAACTCATGTACCTAAAAAGCCATGATTGTATGGAATGTAAATTCGATAGTAGGAAATAATTATTCTGCTTTCTAATTTTCTTTAAATATAATCACTCGATTCGCAGAAAAATCAGTGATACGGTCATGTTGCAAATATAACTTGTGCATCGGAGAATTTTACTGAGAGATTCTTTTTTATTAAAAGCGCAAACGGTGTAAAAAGCATCGTCTCTAATCAAATTTTCAATAATTAATGAACCGACATTTCCTTTTCACGCAGTTTAAATGTCCCCCGAGTTGTGCTTCGAGATAACAATATAACCCATTAGGAAAATTTCTAGGTTTTATTAATTATAGCTGTTATTGTGCCGCCGCATTTCCTGTATAGTACCATTACAGTTTTTTTTTATCATGACCTCTTTGCGCCTGATGAGTACTCACATTTCCCCTTTTGAATTTAACGCAGCAACGTGGTACCGTTAATGGAAAGGGACTCACAGAAACGTGAAATATTGGATGATGGAAAATATGATGATCTTTGTAAGAATTTCTATACCACGCTAATTGCTTAAAATAATTTGTTTGCATATATAGAGAGAGAGAGAGAGAGAGAGAGAGAGAGAGAGAGAGAGAGAGAAAAAAAAGAGAGGGGGAGGAGGGGGGGGGGGGGGGGGGGGGGGGGGGGGGAAATAGGCCTATATTTCGAAATGACCCTATCGAAATCAGTAATGACCATATCGGTACGATTGTGCGAGGAAATGGTTTTTAACAGACATGGTTTTGAATGTTGTTTTACTCAAGCCTACTCTTTAATATTTTAAGAATTGCTTTAGATACAAAATTTGTGGTAAAATCTGGAATAGTTTACCTTTTGCTCTTCAAAATGCTAAATCTATCAGTGTCTTTAAACGTAATCTATGTACAAGGACACATTTTTGAAACCTTTGTGATACAATGCCTATTCATATACTGCTCTTGACATGGCTTATTTCTCTCTCTCTCTCTCTCTCTCTCTCGCTCTCTTTCTCTCTCTCTCCCTCTCTCTCTTTCTTTCTCTCTTTCGTTCTCTACCTCCTACCAATTTCCTTATCTCTTTTCTCCCCTTCTTATCATTTTGGTGGTATTTTAATGCTTTTTAAGTGATTTGATGTTTTTCGCTGTTAATTTGAATTATATAGATTTTCGCTTTTTGTGCTGCTCTTGACATGGCTTATTTCTCTCTCTCTCTCTTTCTCTCTCTCTCTCTCCCTCCCTCTCTCTATTTCTTTCTTTCTCTCTTTCCTTCTCTACTTCCTACCAATTTCCTTATATCTTCTCTCCTCTTCTAATCTTTTTGGTGATAATTTGTAATGCCTTTTAAGTGATTTGATGTTTTTCCGCTGTTAATTTCAATTATTAGATCGTCTTTTCTTTTTGCTTTTTACTTCTTATAATGCGCATTATTCGTATACATTATTTTAATTTTGTTTTTCATCTTTACTTGTGAGCCTTCGTGAAGGCAATATTTAAAAAATATTGAATGGATATTTTGCACCCAAAATCCTTAAACCCCAATTTTACCACTACCGGTCTACCCCATCCAGTCAGGCACCATATTTAGTAATATCATTCTATGTCATGGTTTATTTAGGAAAATGGAAATGTAATACCGGTAAGTTGTTGGACCCCGGCCCCCCCCCCCCCCCCTCCCCACTCAGAGGTCGGAATGACCGCATGCGTGTTGCCAAAAATAATGTCCGGTAAAGGGGTACTTTTCGTGCGACAAAGTCCGGCCCGAGATTGTAAAAAAAGGGGTGTATTTGACTTTTCACCCGGAGATTTCTTTAAAAAGGGGGTGTTTTTTCTTTTTTTCTCTCATCTCTTTGGACTCCTGAGAAATTATTCCGAATTTAGGGAGGTACATTGAGCATTTTTCCTGATTTAGGGGGGTCTCCAAGGCAGGAAAAGCCCGCGAAATGCCCGCGAAAGGGGGGTTCGGAAATATTGGCAGTCCTCAGATAGGGGGTGCTTTCAAAAAGAGGGAACGAGCATATGCGTACCCTAAATAACATTGAGTGGGGGGGGGGGGGGCGGGTGTTGGACAACATTACTCAGTCTGATTTGATTGAAGATATATCTCATTAATGAAACAGTGTAAAGGCTATAGTCTCAAACAAACCTACACCATTAGACTGTAAGCTCACTCCCACATGATATATTGCGATACTTTCTTTCAAGGCTACTTATTATTTCAAGTTCATGTTATACAAACGTCGAACCCCGGCCGCGTCATACCAAAAGACGTTAAAAGATGGGAGTTGTTGCTACCTTGTTTGGCGTTCAACAATAATAAGGGATAGAGCAACGTCGATCTGGCGCTGCTCAGTGGCTGCCGGGCTCACCATCTATTGGGCAAAAAGAATTTCCGTTTCGGTTTAATAAAAATTTGGAGTAACAGTTTCAATATAAATGTAATTTCTTCTCACTCAAATCGTTGGTCTGGAAACAATTATTTGCCCATTGTTGTATATTGTATTACATGTTTCACTAACGATGAATTTAATTGTAATGCAATTTTCAAGTTTCCCAGGTTTATTTAGGAGAATAGAAGATTGATATTGTTAAATTGTTCGATAACATCACTCAGTTTGATTTGATTGAAGATATACGGTAATTAATGAAACAGTGTAAAGGCTATATAGTCTCAAACAAACCTACACCGTTAAACTTCAAGCTCACTCACACATGATATATTGCGACACTTTCAAGGCTACTTATTTCAAGTTCATGTATATACAAACGGTAACAGCTTCAATATAGGATTTCCCGGCCAAATTCGCGTGTTTGTCATTCGAATTCATTTACTTTGCATTTAAGTTAGCGCAGATCGGCTTTGCCATGCCAATTATCATTCAATTTTCCAGCTTTTGTATTTGATTTAGGATTTTGGTCGAAGGGTTTCATAGATCTGTCATTCAATTTAGAAACTGCTCAACTAGCATTCAAATTAATATTCACTTGTCAAAGCGTAATTTTAATCATTCAAATTAACACCTGTCATTCGTATTCGTAATATTTTGTATTCAAGTTAGAAAATGTAAGGGGGGAAAATTGCAACAAACTTTTACAGTTTTTAAATAATGCAGTTAAAATGCATGATTTGTCATTGGGGTATAAGCTGTTATTCCATTTATTTATTTTCAGGACAATGCAGATGGGTGTAGTCAGACATAAAGTAAAGAAGGGGCGAAATCAAGGGATATGGCATTTCTGCACGGACATGTTCATATACCCGGGAAAGGTGGGGGTACCCTCAATCGCCCCTTTTTACTACAGACTCGGATTTTTACAAAAGTAATTCACATTGTATCTTATACCCAGCACACCCATCTGTTTTTCTTAAAGAGTTTCATAGTTTACTTGCCCGCCAACAGATCGATGGCTAAAGACATGGCTAAATAATGAATCATGTTCAAATTGTTGGCTCTATAGTCCCTACCCCAGTCACAATATTGTACCCTTCTTCCATAATGAAATTATGATAAATTTATGATGAAACATAAGACAAACAACTTCCTTACATGAACATTTACAAATATACTGAGACCATCAGGTCCGTAGATGCAAGTCGTTTTTTTCTTCTTAACAATCAAACTTAAATGCTGATGAATTTCAGATAAATCTAATAAGTATAAGTGTATAAATGCAAGAAAATGAAATATGATGAAATACACATGAAAAAACAATCTTGAAAGAAAAAGAATGAGCTATAAAAAGTGTGTAATAAACGAGAAATGTATCATGACCATCAATTTAAGTGCACATAGTGCTATTTTGAATGCTACAAATGAATAAGAATGCTAGAAGTACACCGTCGCGTTGTCAGAAAATCGTGTTCCGCCAAATCGAATGACCAAATAGCGAAAGAAGCACAATGGTCGTCAATTTGAATGAAACATACGTAGATTCTAACGAAAATTCCATAGATTTGAAAACTAGAAAAGGGAATATAAACCCGAGATATACCTGACTGCACTAAAACCGTCGAATTTGAACGCAATACAAATTAACTTGAATGACAAACTCGCGAATTTGGCCGGGAAATCCTATACTAAAGTTTTGCTAAAGAATGTAATTTTGTAATACAACAAACCAATAGGGGGTAGCATAGAGCTATATAATAAGACTTATCATATAGCTCTACGGGGGGTAGTCACTTCCGTCACCTCCGCCCCTTCAATCTACCCTCTCCTCTTTCGTAAATATGGCTTAATTTGTTTATTTCTTCAATCCTCTTCTCTTTCGTTATGTATTTCTTTGTTTCTCCTTCAATTTATCCTCTCCTTTTTCGTCATGTATTTCTTTGTTTTTCCATATAAATGTATATTCTTCTCTTCCGTTGTGTATTTCTTTGTTTTTCCTTTGATCTTTCCTCTTCTCTTTCCTTATGTCTTTCCTTGTTTTTCTTCTCCATATCCTCTCCACTCTGATAATGTATTTCTATGTTTCCCTTTTCTATTATCTTCCCTTCCCTGGGTGTACGTGCTTGCACATGCTGCTGGTGATTGTAAGCGATGTTCGCTGATGACTTGGACTCTTTCACCAGAGTACTTCTAGGAATTTTTCGCAAAAGTGGCCAAACAGTTGTGTACAAAAAAAAAAGCGCTGTCCGGATGCAGGTTATGAAGTCAGGGCTACAAGAAGAAGAAGAAGGAAAACAAATTGTTCAGGTCAGGGATGGTTGTCATTAAATTTCGAATTTCTTCCAGACCCATCGATTTTCAAATAGTCTCTAGATATATTCCTGTTTATCCCGTGCATGACAAGTCTGAAATAACTTGATGAAGTGAAGTCTGAAATATTAAATAAATGTAGCTTTATTCAAATGACTTATGCCTGACACAGACTGGTGTGGGAGCATAAACATTAGATTGTCTGTGGGAATACAACATTGAAGAAAAATTAGAGCACTCTGAAAGAAAGCTTCGATTCACCATTGTCTATCATTATGCCTTCAACTCATTTTCCAACTGTTCAACTTGTTCAACGAAGCCTGAAGCGATGTTTTTTCCCACTTGTTTCGAGGTGTAAAGCGCACAATAAAAAGCAAACGTAGTCTTATTTTCTTTGTTAGCCATAACAACAAAATATCATTTGCGACCTCGTCAGACCTACAAACCTGCCCTACTGGTGGGAAAATAATTCCGGAACGTCACGGATCTGTAAACTGGACATGGTCATTAATTTTTACAATGCCTGTAAGAGAACTGGAAGGATGTTTTTTTTTTTTTTTTTCATTTCTGATCCGGACGTGATACATCATGGATGTTTGATAGTGGACACAATTTGCTCATTTTTTTAATTTTGCATACAGTAGATGCATCTTTATGTTCAGGTAAGTTAAGGTTCATTAAAATTATACTTGTGTCATTTACCGCTATTCATACAAGCCTTACAAAGATGGTCCACATTAAAGCGGTTATCAAGGTTGGAAATGTTAACACAAGCAAGGAGAGATGGTATACATACCAAGGCGTGTGGTGAAAAAAAGGATACATGAATAACATATAGATGTGTTTTAAAGTTGTCGACAGTATCAGAATGTTCGACATTCATAGTATATTTGTAAAGTGCTTAGAGACATTTGTATTAAGCGCTATATAAAGGTTAAATATTATTATTATTATTATTATTTACAGGTTATCGTATCATAATGGGTCAAGAACAATCCTCGGAAGCCGTTCTCTCGTCACTTCCTCGCAAGAAAAGCAGCGTGGTGTCAAACGCGAGTCATCGAGAACGGCTCTATAGCCAGAGTGGTCGATCCGGTAGTCGTTCAGGTGTACGAGCTGGTAGTCGAACACTTGTTGATTTGCTTGAAGACGTCGAGGGCGATGTGTCTTTAGTCGACCTCGAGAAGTTCGCCTCGTCATTCAAACCCAGGAAATATTCCCACTTCCAGCCGTTCATTCCGCGCAACCTGTGTAAACTCTGCCACATGATCAGCGATCAGACAGGTTTGATTATTTTTAGCATTTGTTTCTATAGTTGTTAAAGGTAATGAAAGTTTTGGGAAATTTTGAAAATTGGATGGATAGTAATTCCTTACATTTATGATATATTTGGATGCCCCTGTGGATGTATTATAAGCACTATACAATTTAGCCCCTGAAACACTTTTGCTTTCGAGAAATTGAATAATCAAAAATTTACCGGTGCTCCAGGTAAATTTCAAATATTTCAAATAGCGCCTAAGGCCATTCAATCTCAGAATATGCAGTTCTGATACATAATTTCCAAACGGGAATAGCAAATCGGTCGATTGTAGTTAAGAAACATTGTTTTAAAGCTAAAGTAATATCAGTCTTGAGTGGGCGCTATACAACATAAAGATATGCAATATATGTTCATTTGAACCCAATTCATGACCCCGTACCAAAACTTTGTATCACCTTTAAACTATTGATATTATATTCTTAATAGGCATGTCATATCTGGAATATTGAGGAGTAAAACAATATTCTTTAAAAAAAAAAAGAGACTTTTATAACGTTGTATTTTGCTCAAAGAATTTCATCTTCAAATGCGAAAGATGATCTTTTTACAATATCAAACAGTGACAAGAATTGATTGGGCAAGTTCACTGGCAACAGTTAAAACAGGGGCGGATCCAGGATTTTGTAAAAGAAAGGGTATAACATTAATAAAGTGTGCTGATGAGCAGAAATAGCAGGTCATCACCTCACAATAAAGAATTAGACTTTGGACTTGTATGATTAATGTTGTCAATGGAAGCTGGTGATGTTATTACGGTCGAACCACAATATGTGTTAGCAAGGCACTGGAGAAACTTTGAGATCAGAGTGTGAAACAAATTGTCAAAGCCCTCCAATGTTCTTAGCTCTGAAAAAATACTGTAGCTCAGGTCTTAGACAAAATGTAGTTTTTGAATAAATACTGAATGATGTTGTCTAAAAAGCTCTCGCTCGTCTTGTCACTTTGAGTATCGCCATGTGCATGTTCTTTATGCTTTGGGATTGTTTGTTCTTGGTGTTTGGGGCGGTTTGTCTTTTAATGATAATAGGCCTACAGGTGTTTTTCGCTTGCTTGTTTGGTTGGTTTGTTTGTGTTGCTTTGTTCGTTTTTCGAGGGAATTAGTGTTTGTTATCATGTTATTTAATTGATGTGACCCGATTCGGAAGGCTAAATTTCCCGCTTCATTTCATTTTCATGGCTTTGAGCATTTAGATACAAAGAGTGATATACCGCTCTCTCGCTCTTATCTTTTCTCTTTCTCATTCTCATTCTCCCTTTTCTCTTCCACCTTTCTCTCTCTCTCTATCTATCATTCCCCTATATATATTTCTCCCTCCCACTCTCTCTCTCTCACACACGCACGCATACGAATACACAGTACACCATACAACGCACGCATACATCCACACACTACTTTCTGTCTTTCACTCGTCATTCATTTAATTTTAATTTAATTTAATTTTTATTTCAACACGGATCACTTGCTTCAGCCAATAGCTGTTCTTCTGCAAGGCCGTGCATACATAATACAAATCACATACGAAATATATACAATTCAAAATAAGACGCAATACAAATTAAACAATTAAAACAGTAAAAGAAGAGCGGATTTAAAATCAAATGAATAAAATAAAATGAAAATAATTATAACGAGCGTGATAAATAGCACAATATAATAATTAATAAATACAAATATTCAATGAAATGAAATTAAGTAAAAGTTAAGTTAAAAATTAGGGATTGAAAATTTAAAAATGTATAGCCTATATATTTAAAAGAATACTCCCTCCTCCACTTTACCCCTCACCCTTTCGTCACCCTCTTTTACTAGCTCTTCCTGGTTTCTTTCTCATTTCCCCGCTCTCTCCCTCCTTCTTCTCTCTAACGCTCTCTTTGTTTTCCACCCCCTCACACACTCTCTCTCTCTCTTTCTATCTTTCCCCCTCTCTCTCACGTTTCTCTCCCCTCTTTTTTTTGAGGGTCTTTTCTCCCTTTTTGTTCCATTTTCTACCTTATTTGTGTGTCACTCTCTGTCTGTCTCTCTTCACCAGTGGACAACAATACCAGTGGACAACATAATTGAATGGCTCCCTCTCCGGTGTCTTAAAGGGACTTGGTAACATTGTTCAGATGAGAGAAAGTAGTGCTAAGGTAGTGACCTCAATGCTAGATGTTCAATTAAATATATTCGGAAAGTTTGAGTGAAAACGGACCATCATTAATGATACTAATTGGGAAAAACTGATCTGATCGATTCCTTAATTCTCCAAAATATATTATTACAATTTAATTACATTTAAGGTGAATGCAAATAGTCACGAAGCAATGTATTGGCTCTATATACCATTCCAGACATTTAAGTGTTGAAAGATGTTTATAAGCCTGTCTTGTGTCTTTTTTTCATAGCAAAATGGCTGGGCCAATTCAAATATGGTTGGGAGAATTTACTTGTAATCACTGTTAGAGGGTGTTGCACAGTGACGCCTTCAAAGAAAACCATAAATATCTTTGTGGTTTGAGAATTTTTTCAGGATTTTTGCATGTAAGAGGGATAGTACAGTAGAAGGAATATAATAAGTATTTTTCATCAACCTTGAACAATGTTACCAAGTCACTTTAATCGCATGGCTTTCAATATGTACTTGTTGATCGAAGCAGATTCACGTTTTTTCGGATGATAATGCTAAAGAGCGGGCCCCAGACAAACTATCATCATAATATCTGATTTGCACATATCTGTACAACTATAAACCAAATCGTCATTATCACGGAGGTCCCAACTCAAACGAACAAGGGAGACCGAGAGGGAGTGAGAGAGAGAGAGAGAGAGAGAGAGAGAGAGAGAGAGAGAGAGAGAGAGAGAGAAATGCTTGACACATCATAGGCCTAATTTGGAAATAAAAATGAGTACCTATTAACCAAATAAAGCCGGAAAATGTTCTTTGTTTACATATTTTGTGTACATTGTGTACACTCTGTCTCGAGAAGAAAGGAAACGATTCAAAAATCTAAAGGGCAAAAATTAACATTTGCATCGACCGTTGTTTTCCAAAGATGGCAGCGTAAGCCTAATCTTGATCTTTCTGGATTCAACGATTGATGCACGTCAGGTTAATTCGCAGTTAACCAATTGTTGGCTAATGATAGCCTTATATTCCCCGTAGGATAAATACCAAGACCACTCTGTTCTAGTAGGCAATGGGTTTTAAGCTAGAGATGTAGTAGACGTGTATAAGTGGATACGTCACCGGACAGTGGATCGCAGTGTCATGGTTCGTGGTTCGAGCCCCGCAGAAGTACGATTGTCCTTTAGCAAGCATCAATCTGCATTTGCCACTCTCCACCCAAGTGATATAAATTGGTACCCCATAGGAAGATATTCCTCGAATGCCAGAGCGCTTTATCATGTCGCTCGCTAATGGCGGAGTAATACAGTTCAGTGATTAGATACAATATTATTATTCGCGATTTATAAATGTTATCATATGCCATTATTGTTGAACTGCATAATATTGGACCAATAGGTCTGGATTTCATCAGGAAAACTGGTTAATCTAAGATTTATTTAGTTCTCAAGACAATTCTTTATATCAAACAAGTACACTCACTTTACTCGCAAGAGATCCCTTCAGTGTTCACATCTCAAGTATTCTGATCAAGTTGGGATATTCAGGTTACTGAATTAAACCAATGTAAACACATCCCGTACGTATAGAATTCCTAAAGTATGTATGGTCAAATGATTGACAAGAGGAGGCATGATCGAAGACCATAATAGTGGAAAAGCATTTTACCTTCGGTTCGAGATCGGAGGATCCCGGACTGAATAGGCCCAAAATCACATCAACGAAAATAACAGAGCTGTTGTGCGATAGCCAAGATTCGCTCAACCGCGCACTGTCTTGCATAATACAGTCAAACCTGTATGTGGCGACCGCCCAAGTGTAACACAAAAAGTGGTCTTTGAAGACAGGTTCTTTTAGTAGTTTCAATGAGAATCTATTTCCAAGGGAAACAAAAAGGGTGGTTTTTGTAGACAGATGGTCCTTGTAGATAGGTGGTCACTAAAGCAGGTTTGACTGTAGAAGCCTTATAAGGTTCCTGGTTCGATTCCGATCTGTGAGCCAGATTCTGTTGGGAGGGGAATAAGATAACTACCTCATTGACCATCTTATTTTAGAAAACTACGCCCGTACAATAACTTCCGGACAACTTCGGCCCAGGCGTTACCACCTCGCAAAACTACAACGAATTAATATTGCTCTCCCCATTCAATTGCCGCAATGTAGTAAGGGTGATTTCTTTTAATATAGTTGTTATGTACGTAGGCCAGGGTCGATTTTGTCGCGTGAAATAAGTTCTTATAACGCAATGGCCATAAAGACAGTATAGGCTAGGTACAACTAATTAGCGGTGTGCATGGAAAGTAGGCACCCTGCTCTTCTTATTGTGGCGCCCTTAGGCCTATCTGCACGTTGAAATAATTGGTTGAATATCATTTTCATCATGAGTATGCGGAAACGCCTACATTAACTTGACACATAAATTGTAAACTGGGGCATTAATTACGGAAAAGTACAGAAAATCGCCCAAATTGTTCTCGAAAGAATGCGCTTTTCAACTAAATCTCAGTCCCACAGTCTCGATTCCCTTGTATTCTAAACAAACGTTACACTCGAATGAGTTTGTAAGGGTTTTAAAACAGATTTTACCCGTGTAGATTCACATAGACAGGCCACGCAGTGCGCGGGGATTTATAGTTATACATGGACATTCATATAACGTGGAGAGACACATTATCGACTTCATTTTGGGGTAGTAATCCTAACAATGAATATTGCTGATGTAGCATTTGTTTTGTATCACTGGGAACACTTTATGCATGCCAAGTTCGTATGAGCGATTCTTTTTGGAGAATGAACACCGCGAATACGGTATATCCTGTGTATACCAGCGCCAACACAACGAGGATAAAAAAATGTCGTCAAATTGAAGTCGCCGAGCGAAACGCGAAGACAATAACTATTGTTGAATCGGTGTATCAGAACGCCTATATTATAAGATGACCTGTGATTTATGGGAATTTTGTTTCAGTTGGTTATCTACGGAAAGCTGGTCCTAAGACAGTTCAGAGACTGAGGATAAGCGCACGAGATTGGAATCCAAGCGAGACAAGAATAGAAATGGGTGGTAAAGGAAAGAAAAGCTCGGTTACGTCGCCGAAAGCCTTCGACAATCGTGCGTTTGAAGGCGACAACGGTGTTGACAGTCATGAAGGAAAGAATGGGAGCTTGGTCCCCTCTAAACCTCCTTCTCCACGAATCAAGAATTTCGAAAAGTATACGTACCCGAATGTGTGTACATACTGCAAAAGCATATGGGATAGAAAAGGTGAGATAATAATTATGGGCAAGTGTCAAATTGTGGACAGAACGGTACTTTTATGTTTGTATTTAATACTTTACTTTATTAATACACGATGTTGTAGGTCTAAGCCTGTTCATCGATCCAGGATTTTTCCATGGTTACTGCTATTTGTTTTTGTTTCTTCTTTTTATTCTCCCCCAGCTCTTCTTCTATATCTTCTTCTTTTTTCCCCTCTTCTCTCCTCCTCATCATCGTCGTCCCCTTTCTTCCTTTTCACTTTCTTCTTCTGTCTTGTCTCTTCGTTGATGCCCACGATAACACAATGTCCTTTTTCTGTTTCTATTTCCCCTTAATTCTTCTTCTATATCTTCTTCTTCTTCTTCTTCTTCTCCTCCTTCTTCGTGTTCTTCCTCATCTTCCTCTTCCTCTTCTCCCCTCCTCCTCTTTATCGTCGTCGTCCTCCTTATTCTTCCTTTTCACCTTCTTCTTCTGTCTTGTCTCTCCGTTGATGCCCAAAATAACATGAGTTATTCCGATGACACTTTAGTTTTAAGATCTTGACCACTCTATTGTTTGTCCTACGTGTATTGGACTTCCATAAAATATAGTTTAAGAATGTGTTTCTTTCTTTCGCATATCCTTTTTCTTGAAAGGTTATATATAAGGAATTTGGCTTAACATCTGCATGCATTCAAATACATTAAACATAAATACATACTTTTCACATTACAGATACATCAAACATAATACAAAAATCAACAACTGAGTAACAATAATAGGATAACAATAGAAAGGGTCGCAAATATTGAAACGAAATATGTAATTATACCGTTCATTTTCCAAAAAATTACATTAATTCAAGATCATACCACCGTTTCACGTTATCGTTCATTTATAGAAATATGACTCGCAAATTACATTTACTTTGATTACAAGAACAGATTAAGGGAAGATCTCCTTTTGCGACAGCCACCCAAATTGAAAAAAAAAATCGGTACAGCTTAGAATGATATATTTAATAATAATATGATATATAAAACATGATAAAATAGGGTTAGGGTTAGGGATAAGGTTAGGGTTAGGGTTAGGATTTTAGGTGGCTGTCGCAAAAGGAAATCTTTCCCAGATTAACGTGATTTAAGTTATCCGACCTTATATGGACTGCGACATTATGGTAAGAATGGAGAAACCAGCACTGCGGGGAATCCATAAGTCTGAAAACGATCCCGGTCAAAACACGGTACCTAATGTCAATATTATCTTAAATGCATTTTATTGTATATACGAGATGACAGCAAAGTTTTTCGCGACCAAGGTCAAATCCACGCATGAGTTGACAAAATCTGTTGTGGTTATTACCTATCTAAAATCTAAATTTGTTTCTCTTTCCCTCTCTCTCTCGTTATATTCTCATGTGTGCATGTATCATGGTGTTTGGTAATACCTAAACCATTGAATGTCCAGTTTGCTTATTCACACATGGATGAATAGTAATGTAATACGTGTTTACTTTGACCGGAAAAGGATAGATACCCAGTTTCTGACACAAATTGGTGAATAGTAATACCACGCATCTATGTTTGAATTGACGATACATTTGCGTTTATCCCAGTAAAAAAGAAACCCGAAAACAAGCGATTACTGTAAGCGAACAATTTTATACTTTTCATAAAGTAAATTCATGAACTGTTAAATAACATCTTTATTGAATTAATATATTTCAACCGAGCAACATTTGTTTTAAAAATCGCATGTCAATCCATTTCTACTCTATTTCTACTTCATTTTCCTTTTTGAAATCTCGAATTGGCAGGAAAGTATGTTTGAAAATCCCTGAATCGAGTCATCTATATAGCATATGATAGTACATTGTATTAAACACGATCGCTACTATATTAAAAAAAAACCCAAGGCAGTGTCAATAGGCTTGTGGGTCACATAATTATGCATGCCTATCGAAATGTGCGAACTTGAATTAAATTGAATTGAATTGAATTGAATTGATATCTTTATTTATACACGGTTAAACAAGCCCAAACAGTTACAAGACTGATTTCCATTGGGGCCGTGTGAAACAATGTAAATACATCGAATTAACATAAAAATGATAATGGTACATGTACATCAAATTACATATTTAAAACAAACAAAATAATAAAGATAAATATCTTTAAAAATAACGAAAGAATAGTACTGCCGAAAAAGTATATTTATATGAATAATAGTAATCATGAGTGTCCAAACAAGAGTATTGTAAATATACTTTAAATTAAAATAGGTAATACAAATTGTTACTAACTGCCAGAAATGATATATTAAAAACAAATCAAATGTGGCTGGTCAAGATACTGCATTATTACAATTAACGATATGATTACAATTTTATTTAAGTCAGTAAATTAAGAACACTTGAAAGTGATTTAAAATAACAAGACAATGAGATATTACGTAATCCGAAAATGATTTGTATTGAAAATATAAAAGTATTAAATTGCCCCTGAGTTGTTTTTGGAAAATAGTTGCGATCGTGTAAATGAATCCTACTTGCGTATATATTTTTTAAACGTTCCTTTGACAGTTTTACACTAGTACTTGTGCGGGAGTGAACGTTCTACAAAATTCTAATAGTCCTACTTAATTGTTTAAGTCTGTGAGGTTTTATAGGGGAGCGTAACGGATAAGTAAACATCTATGTTCATATGGGTTAATCCCAATAAAACCTGAACACAAGTCACAACGACATCAATCAGGGAAAAATTCTGATAATTCGCACAAATCTTTAAATTTATGTACAAGGGCCAAAGCAATCCATTAATAGTGTACAGCCGTATGACTGTGTCAAAATGTATTTGGTGTGAGTTTGATTCAGTGAAAGTATTTGTTTGTTGAGCAAACTAACCATTCTTACTTATCACATCGGTAAACATGGCAGAGCGAAAGTGGCATCTTTCTATGGCTTCTCGTGCAACAACAAAAAGAAGAATCTACGATAGAACCGTTTGCTATTGTGTTTTTTCGGGGAATAGGGGGGGGGGGGGGGGTAATTACTGCATTACTTTTGCGCTATGATGACTCTCTCTCCCTCCATACACTTCCTCTTGTCACGAGCATCCGCCTCATTTAGACCGACCTTCTCTGCTAATACATTTTTCACCATATTTTTCCATGAAGTTTTCGGTCTTCCTTTCTCTTATATGCCATCCACTTCCAGATCCCACCCTCTTTTCACAGCTTAATCATCATCCCTTCTCAACACATTACCCATCGTTCACTTCTTGCAACTTCCATCACAGTTTCTTCCACACCCTTTACATGAGCTCAATCTCGTTCTTTCTATCGGACAGTGTTTCACACCACACACCTTCCGTACTATCATGGCTCTTTCTGTTCTCCTCTAAATACCATTTCTGCTGTCTTCTCAATCCAAGTTTCTGAACCATAATTATAGGGAACCAAATTGCTATAACGTCATACTCGCTCGTCGTCCTGGTTACTTGTTCTAAACAATTATTATTGAGCATGCGCATGAGATTAACCTGGGAAATCATTCAAGCAACGGCCTGGAACAGGGCGAATTCAATGTTTTGGGCTGGTGTGATCACCACACTATTGTTTAACACAGTTTTTTGGAACCAGCAACCTTGTGACGACTTGGCCCATATGACGTCACACTTCGGTACTCTATACCATCGTTGTTAATTTTAACAAGTCCTTATGGATCTTGCCTTTGATTCGCATCGTAAACGTTCTACCAGTTAGGATCGAGGCCAGCTCATACTTTATCAACCCCAGTCTGCATCTTCTTGCCATTACAATCTCGTATCCACCACCCAGTGATCGAGTCTCCAATATAACAAAACCCGTTAATCATTATTATTTTTTTATTTTTTTTATTTTTACATAATCTCCATTTTTAGGGAGCACTGAGCTGGTTACCCCGTGTGGTTGCGACGGCACATCGCTCCTTGTCCACGAGACCTGCCTCGAGTCCTGGCTAAAGAGTAGCGGCAAGGTCCGCTGTGAAGCTTGTAAAACTGACTACAGCATCAGCAATATCAAAGATCTACGGGCCGAATTGGTAGGTATTAAAGGCCCACTGCACTACTTATAGCTACTTGTGCCCTCTATATAGCAAGCAATGCCCAATCGGTGACCATTGGTCCCCCATGATCCTCTTTTTCTTATGTTAATTGAGAGCTAATTTCATGAAAAAACACCTTTGAGTGACCTTGCAGGGTGGTCTTAATCCCTCCTGTAAAATAGTATAGATGGGCTTTAAAACATTAATAACAATTGGAATAATAAAAGAAAGAAGAAAGAAGTTGGTAACGTTAAAGACAAAAACGTTAGAACAGTATTTCGATATAGAATTTAATATATCATCCCCACATTATCTCCATGTTTGCTTGATGTTGTTGTTGTAGTTGTACCTTTTTTTTTTAGTGTGGATCCATATTAAAATGTGGTGCCATGTGCATTACACACCTTTCAGTGACCATTGCCCTGCATTACCACTAAAATATATCCCATTTTTCACATCCATAATTATATCCAATGGCTGATCTTGAAGACCCTAGCCTGCTCTCTCATAATTCTTTCTTTCTTCTCTCTCTTGCCTCTATCTTTATCTCTATCTAGATGATTCAGAAAGTCAACTTTTGCCTCATCGCCATCTTCATGCCGGTGGGCGTCGTCGTCATCGTCGGCGCTTGCATCATCATGGACTCCATCAGTCGAGCACGGGCCAAGGCCGCTGTGGCCGGTATCCCCGTCGAAGGTCTCGGCATCCCCATGGATCGTTTCGTCATCTACTGTATCATCCTCGGCTCCCTCACGCTGGCCGGCATCATCAAGACCATCTCGATGATGAAGAGGAAAAAGTTGATTGCGCTCGATAACCTGACCGCGATCGGCAACGAGGCTTGATCGACCCGCCGCCACTTGATAAAATACAAAATGGCGTCGGCATGGTATTAGTCCCAGAGACAATTGGTTTTGATAAAGAGAATGTGACCAATCCGGTTCGAATTGAAAACATATTGGCGAATACTGTTTTGTGCATTGGCAAGCACATAACAAAATAATATACGCCATGTTGATTATTAATGAAACACAAGTTGGCCAAACTCTGTGTATAGGGCTCTGGGTAGTCCCATAGCGTATTGAAAGAGATAGTTGTGACGCGTTAAAAGGACAATTTATGCAGATCACTCCCACGCAATCTGTATGGGAGGCAACAATTGTTGCGCCCCATGAATATGACCTAGGAACGAGCATAGCTTCCGTTGACGAAACTACTGTTACTCTAATAGCTATGGGTAATCAGTTATGATCGGATGATATTAGACGATCGAAGGGTAAATCAACGTCAGATATATAAAAAGGTGTCAGTTGGATTTTGCTAGACTTGAAAAGTTGTGCTATACAGTAAAGTAATATGGACAGTCATACCACTAAAACCTATATATTCGCCTTGTTTTCATAAAGAAGGCGATTTGACGGATTCATGCCCATTTATCTCGTAGCGTGTTTGTATTTTCCTTGTTTTTTTTTGTAATTATCTTTATAGTCTTCTCGTCTGCATTAATAAAATTGACTGAAACCCGGGATTCGATCGTCTCAAGCAATGAAACCTCATCATAAAGAACACTCTAATATAGAACAACCTTTTATTATGATACATAGGGTAATTTTGCCGATCCCACTTCTTAATTGTTTTCGTTATGTTTGTTTGTTTCTATGTCTTTTAGCTTAGATATATCTGGGTTTCATTGAGGTAATCCTTGGTCCGGAGGATCGAACAAGAATAAAGAGATTCCACTGTAGTGGTATTCATATCTTTTACTGTTTCAGCCAGTGGCGTGCCATGGGTCCATTTAGAGGAAGGATGGGGTGGGGTGGGGTGGGGGTGCAGGAGGAGGACCGGTAGTCTTACGAGGCCAGGATGAAATGCGAGGGAGGGAGTGGATCGAGTCATCGTGCGAGAGGATAGAGTGGGGGACTTTCCATTCTCCTTTTTCTTCTACATTCCGTCTCTGCGTTTATCTCTGTCTCTCTCTAACTTTTGTCTGTCTCTCTGTCTCTTTCTTTCACTCGCACTCTCGCTTCTAACCCTCCCATCCCCCTATCTCTCTTTCTTTACCCAATCAACTATATAGCGGAGGGCGTGTACTTGCCCAACTAATATATCGGTCATTTCCAGTAGAACCGATTGTGCTTTTAAAACAGTCAGTCGATTTTCTTCGGTCGCGCAAGCTTGAGGAATGTTTCCATGAAGGTCTGTTCTTTAATTACAGTGTCTTACAGTAATTAATATGACAGTGTTATGGCATAGAGGTTCAGTCGCCTAATTCTCAATCCAAGGGTAACTGGAGATTGATGGGGTGATTGTATAATCGCAGGGTCTTCAGGAAGAACAGTATTGATGCTGATGAGTCTCGACTGAGTAAATGATATCATTATCAAACTGTTTTCCTGTATATTATGCATTAATGGTTGCAATATCTCGAGTAGCAAATATATAGCTCAGCTTACGAAATAGTACTAACTACAGAAAATAGAAATGGACAATTAATAATATTTAAAAAAAAAGGGGGAGGCACGCGATAATGGTGTATTGACTAAATGGTTTTCTACTTGTATTCATATTATTGTATCACATGAGTTTATATTTTATGCTTCGTATTTGTTTCGTATGTGTTATAAACATGTCTTCCTATGTCTTGATGATTGTGTAGGTATATATATATATATATATATATATATATATATATATATATATATATATATATAATCATTTTGAGACACACAAGTCTTCCAAAGATAACCCTTTTTTTGTGCGGGGGGGGGGGGGTACAGGCCTGTCACTGCTACATGCCTTTGTTATAAGAAGTGACACACTATATTTTGTCATCAACTCTACACGTCTATGCAAAATTGAAGACATTTAATACCTGTATTAATGATAATGTCAGTAGTCTATATATCAACTTTTAAACAGTAAGCTTTGTATGAAATTACATTTTTATATAATATGAATAAAGGTGTTTTTTGTAAACAAAAGGGCTATTCCAACTCTAAGGTCGTTCCTTGCAGTATGATGTTTATGAAGATGATGATGGTGGTGGTGCTGCTGCTGATGATGATGATCTACTCTTCTTTCAAATTCTTTAAACTTAATGATGATGGTGGTGATGATGATGAGTTGGTGGTGATATTGGCGATGATGAGGGTGGTGGTGTTTGTGATAAAGATTTTGATGATGATGACGGTGGTGGTGGCGGTGATGATTTCCCATTCTTTCAAATTATATAATCTGTACGATGATGATCGCTCTCTTCTTTCAAGTTGTAACACTCTTTCATTGTCCTCTGCCCTCTTTGTATGTCTTACACATACATATCTCTCTCCCTCTTTCTCTCACACACATACACATCGTCAGATTTATTCTTAATCAAGTTCACTTTCTG
The DNA here is from genome assembly GCA_035222895.1 of Strongylocentrotus droebachiensis. Taxonomy (NCBI): domain Eukaryota; kingdom Metazoa; phylum Echinodermata; class Echinoidea; order Camarodonta; family Strongylocentrotidae; genus Strongylocentrotus; species Strongylocentrotus droebachiensis. Next base: position 767,133 of record JAVYIG010000113.1, read on the forward strand.
TTTTCACCCTATCCTTTCCCTCATTCTCCTCCCCTTGTACTTGCCTTCGCTTTCTCCGACTATTCTATTTCTTCCCACCTCTCCCAACCTCGGTCGCCTCTCATTTTCTTTTAATTCATCGTCACCCTTTCCCGGTCCTCTTTTTCTTAAACTTGCTCTCATCACACCGTCTTCAGTTTCACCCAATCTCTCACTCTTTCTCCACTACAATAGTACCTCCATCGCTCTAACCTTTCTATTCTGTCTCTTTCCACTACACCACCCCTTTCCTTTTTTCTTTCTACCATGTCTCTCTCCACCATCACTCCCACTTAATTGCTCTCTCCTCTAACCCCTCACCCTCTCTCTCTCTCTCTCTCTAACTACCCCAACCGTCTTACTTCTCTTTCTGTGTCTCTCTCCACCACACATTCCACTCTCTCTCATCTGCCCCTGCCCCCCTCTCTCTCTCTCCCCTTCCAGTTTGTATATGTAGTGTGTAATACTGCATTAATGACAATGTGCAAATTCATGTACAATTTGCATCATTCCTGCTTTAATACTCTATCCTCATTACAGTAGACAAACATAGACTAAAAATCCCACATATAATCATCAGTAAAAATGACACAATTACAATATGGACCATAGCATATTGAGAGAGATAATTGTGACATGCGCACACATATGAGATCAATCCATGGAGCTCCAAAATAGTTCCCTCCCATAGAGATTGTATGTGAAAGGGAACACTATTTGGAGCTCTATGACCTTTGATCACGTATGTGTGTGAGTGTCACAACTATCTCTCTCAATATGTTAGATATGGACAACAAAGCAGAGAGTAACATGACACTTTGAAGAGGATAATAAATCACGGTCATATATTAAAAATAAATAATCCTCATTATGTCCAGAAAGTTGTACAAATATGAGAGCACAATTAAGTCAAATATGCTTACTGTACCTACTCATCTGAAGGTGTATAACAAAAAAGAAGGACAGAGTATTTCAGTAAAGGTTAAGTTTGTGTTTCTTGAGTGGGATGTCTGGAAAGGGTTTAAATCTGGCCAATGACACTAAAAACTACACTGTTAACATTTACTGCTTTAAAATACATGAAGGCAGGAAAGAGAAGGTAGGTAGTACAGAGTACAAACAGAAATATTAAATTTACAACCACACACAATCATGTGGAAGATAGGAATGTTAGTTATTTACAGATAAATATCCAATTATATATATCTTTCATATATCATATATACATATTTAAATTCATTTGGCATTATTAGGTCATGTGGTTTTAACAACTTTCAATAAAGTGTCTCCATTGAAATTTAACAGGTTGTGCATTGAAGAGTGGCTTTACTGCAACAGTATATATGCTCTTACTGGATGACTTTGGTCACTTGATAATTTCAGTCAATCAGCAATTTTACATAGGAGACCTGGATGCAACAGCATTTTTTACCGAAATTAAATTTAGCATTGAAATAAACTTCCGAAGCCTATTTCTGCAGAAGTGGAATAAATTGTTTAGATGCGCATTTAGCGGAATTGTAAAGTATATCAGTGAAAACATAAATAGTCACTGCCTTTTGCCACAAATCAGTGTGTACATGGAAAGAGACACTTATAAATGGAAAGTAAAAGAAAGTAACAGTATTTCTTAAAATTAATGATCTGCTGCAGACTGAAGCACCCTCAACAGGCCACAGAAGTCACGACTCAGTATTTCATTTCTGGACATAGCACATCTTCATTTTCATGCCATATATCTGTATTTCTTCAAGTGCCATGGCAGCAAATTTTCCACAAGCGATTCACAATATCCATAGCAGGTGGTCCATCTCTCTTTGGAAAGTATCTTTGCTTCAGCGGGGTGTTTCACAAAACTTGTCATCAGTGACAAATGAGAGTTTTTGTTATAAGCTACTGAAATCCTTGCTTCTGATTGGTTATCAGCAGATTTGTCACTGATTTTTGTCATTTGTCATTGAAAAAAGGCTTTGTGAAACGGGTACCAGGATCCCTTCGGTTCAGAGGCACTTCTTCCAATCGAATGTCAATGAGTGTCAATTGTTCAACAGAGGATGTCATCTCTGTCAATCAATCAATCAATCAGTCGCCACCTGCAGCCAGTTTGGTGCTGGACTTTGAATCTTTCTTGGACTTGGCCACCTTCTTGGATTTCTTGGGGAAGGCCACCTTGGCCAGGCAGAAGGCAGTGGGAAGACGGAAGCCCAGGAACGGAGGCTCTGTGATGTCATCGATCAGGATAACGTACTCACCTGTAGGTAGCGGGTAGTGGGTAGAAATGAATTGAAATGAATCACTGGATGTTTATTTTACGTTTATTTTACATACCCAAGTGATTAACCTGAAAAGAAAATTGACATGCCCCTTCCCCCTCCCTTGAAGTAGGCAGATCATGGCTGAGAAAGATGATGAAAGTGAACTTAATTGAGGATTGACTTCAAACTGAATTGACATCGTTTGAAATGACAATTAATATTATGACATGATTAAAGGGGCTATGCACTGCTACTCCATCTATTTGAGTGTTATTTCTGCCAGTCTGGTAATTGAGATATCCCAGGTTGATCAGCAAATCACACAAAATGACTTATTTTTAAAACTTGTTTAAAAAAAGAAAAAAAGGGAACATCTCTGTTCACATGTACAAAGACACTCTAAATCTAAACCGCCCCCCCCCCCCCATTTTTTTTTTCTTCTTAAAACAATTTGTACATGAATTTAGTACAATTAACAATTAACACCCCTCCCCTTCCTCCTCCACTGCCCCTTTCAAAATGATATTATAACAACATTTCTGTGCCCCATTTCACAAAACCTTTTTCAATGACAAATGACAAAAATCAGTGACAAATCTGCTGATAACTAGTCAGAAGCAAGGATTTCAGTAGCTTATAACAAAAACTATCATTTCTCACTGATGACAAGCTTTGTGAAATGGGGCCCTGTTGCTGGACCTGTTCTCAAAGGTGAACAATCACTACACTGACCTGGTCTGGCATATCTGAGGTCACCATAGTACTTCTCTCTCTTTGCTTTGCTCAGCTTGAAGTCCTTCAGCTTGTCAACAGTGAATTGATCTGATTTCATGTTGATTTCATCTGTAGGTTTAAGAGTTGAGAGCAAACAATTATTGAGAAGGTCGAATTCTTGTCAGAGTGAAAAATATATTGTGAGCACTCTCACTCCTTGAGATCAGAATACTAATAATAAGAATAGTATGTCCCACGAAAAGGACTTCTTTTGAAAGGTTCTCATATTTCAAATATGAATATAATAGAGTTTAAAATTTGGAACAACTTCTGAAGCCACATTTGCTTATTCCTACATATATGTACCTAGAATGTATAGGTGACTTCACTCATGTACAGAGCTTTTGATTGTTAGAGATTTTCAGGCAGGTTTAGCAAATTTGATGAAATTTGGATGGGTCCAAAGCATCACGGTAAACAATCATCCTAATTCATTATACAATTAATAATTCAAGAATAACTTTAGAAATGGTTTCTTTCATAATTAAATAAAATTGTTAACAGCGTATAAATGAAAAAATTACCCTAAATCATTGATTGATATGAGAATATATTATTTGGGCTTTATACAAGTGGAATGAAATCTACAGTGATGAAAATAACCATGAATATTAAATCAGCTCTTTGAAAGATAATGACGTTAAATCATGTGTTCAGTAAGTACTACTAAATGTACAGCTTTACATTTGAAAGTTTTTATCTACATTATTTGAATAGAAATGGTTTGGATGACGTCATAATGACAAGTTGAGTCAAATTCACAACAAACTTAACTGTAGAGTCTAAGATTCAAAATATGTGAATAATAAACAAATTCAAAACATTGAAAAAAATGAAGAATACATTAAACTCTAGCACTAAGCATGCACAAAGTACAAAAAATAAATGGGATTTTAAGGGCAAATGTTCTACATGGATAACTGCAATAACTTTGCTTCCTCTCTGTGTATACTTTCTAACTCCAAAGACAAATAAAATGAGAGAGCAGAAGGGAGAGAATATTTCTATATTTTTAATAGAGAAGGTAAAATCTATTTAAATTTGTCAGAGAGATATAAACGGGACAGAAAGGTTGAGACATACCACAGACAGATGACAGAGAGAGAGAGAGAGAACAACAAAAAAGAGGGGGGGGGGGTTTAAAAGAGAGGCCAAGAAAATTAGCTAGAGACAAAGACAGACGCACAGATAGAGGAAATTCATTTGGAAACAAAACCACTGTAACTTCTCTCTGGTTGTATTTTGCATGCATATCTTTTTTTGTTTTTTTGTTTGGGGGGGGGGGGGGGGGGGCTATTTTCTCTATAGATATTTTTATGGTATTTCCCAGAAACCTAAAATGTTATTCCTCTATTTTCTTCTCTCTGATCTCAATTATCTTGACTAGGGAAATAACTTCAAGAATACCACTTATTGAAGTGATATCCCTAGTCAAGATAAGGTGGTATAAAACTACTTTTAAAAATGGTGAAAAAACAGCAAAGAAAAAAAAGGCACCTTAGGACTTTCTTGCCCAAATTTCAAGTTCAAGAAAAACATGCAGTTGTTACAAATGAACTACATCAAAATAGTGATTTCCTTTTACTGCAAATGATTGCATGTTATATATTATATAATGCTGAAGCTTTACGTTGATCAAAGGAAGTTTGGTGCTGAAACAGGAAAAGGAATTTCTTTCTAATGTAGCAGTTTATAACACACAGAAAAAATATATTCTAATCAGATAAATTTGAGGTTCATTTAAAACTAGAATAATATATTATGAGCTAATTAATATAGAATGAAATGATGGGTACATATTTTCTAATTCTAAATCTGATAAGCTAAAGTCAGACATGATTGTAAAGAGTATACTAAAAACAAAAGTAGCTCTTCCAAAATTCGATCAAAACATCTTGAGTGGGTCATGTATTGAGTATACAAGCTATGTACATGTATATCAGGGGCAGGTTAAATTTTTTGTAAAAAAAAAGGGGTGTGGGATGGGGCACAATCTTACATTTTATTTCTTGTGGCTTTCAGGTTTAAAATTTGAAAGGAGGCACAATTTTGTCTTCATACTGTTAAGGTATGCCACTTTATATTTTTTCAAAGGGCGTCATGGGCAGGTTGTGCCCCCGCACTACAAAACAACAAGCCCCTGATGTACACTGAAGTTCATAAAGTCATGATTGAGTAAACGTAAACTGAAGTAACATAGATATATATATATATATTCTAGGATGAACAAACAACAAATGAGAATTTTTTTTATGCACAACATCAACAAAATTTCAGTTACCTTCGTCAGTGCTGTCTAGATCATTAACAAACTTGAGTGCATTGGAAACAAGCACTGCAGAAATGGTGTAAACATGCAGTCAAAATGTGTTAGGTGAAAGCACAATTAGGGCCGGTATTCAATTCCATAATTATGTTAGAAGTATTAGTATTTTAGTCGTTTTTCAGCTTAGGTAAAATACTTATGCTAGAGCCAACTTTGGTATTGAATTGAAGCTTTTGGTTAAGTATTTTACCTTATAAGTTAAATTAGACACCTCTCTAGCTGAGTTAGGCTGACTATTTTGAAGGCCGGCTTGTTCAGCAGGCCTGTGACATCACAATGGTTATCAGTAAGTCAGCTTATTTCGATGTGAGCACGAGTTGAGACATTTTACTTAGCCAAGCCAAATGCAAAAAGGAAAAATTGACTTAATCCACGAATTGAGTTGAATATGGCCCAAGAAACATAAAATATGAATGCAGCTAAAAACATTTATGCTATTAATAACATGCATTTCTATATAATGTAAGCATTTGCTGTTCTTTTTGCAGCAATCTTTCAGACAGTAGCATTTTTGTTTTGGTCTTTGGATCAATGGTGACAAATAAAATAAAATATTTTAATGTGTTTCATATCTACAGGAAAAAAACACACATATTTTTTCCCCCATTTTGCTTTAAAACAAGGGAAACGCTCTCGGCGGTCTCGCCTGCATAACGCAATTCAATATGATAAACCAGAACGTCAATGACGTACATTGTAGTGCTCATCCGCATCTCGCAACAACAAATATCGTGGTACACTTTTGAACTGGTCAAAAAATAAAAATGTGATGCCCTGGAAGGGACATAATTTCATTTCATTTGCATAAAGTACCATAAATAATCAATGGAGCAAAATCTCAAAATTCTGTGTAGAAGTTTAGTGTTCCAAATTTAGCTCTACCAGATAAGGCAAACCAAATCAAAATCGGTCAAGAAATGAGGGAGAAGAAGCAATTTTTGTTATTTTTGGAATAAATTTGCATAAATTACCATAATTAATTAATGGAGAACAATTTCAAAATTCGGTGTAGACGTTTAGTGTACCAAAGTTAGCTCTACCAGATAAAGCAAACCAAATCAAAATCGGTCGAGAAATGAAGGAGAAGAAGCATTTTTTGTGATTTCAAATAAATTTGCATAAATTAGCATAGATAATGAATTTCACGATTCTGTGTACAAGTTTTAAATCCCCTTCCTAGCCCCATCATATGAAACAATCAGAATCAAAATCGGTTGAAAAATAACGAAGCATTTTGAAAATCTTGATGATGATGCCACAACATAGTCCAAGTCTGTTGACCTGAAATGACCTTTGACCTTGACTTTGTGATCTGAAATTCTACTCACATGATTGGGGATACTTGATTACCCTATAGTCCAAGTTTCATTGACTCAGAACTTATACTTTAAAAATTATATCAAAAATTCAAAAACTTAACCTTAGGTTAAGTTTTCGATGATGATGCTACAACATAGTCCAAGTCTGTTGACCTGAAATGACCTTTGACCTTGACTTTGTGATCTGAAATTCTACTCACATGATTGGGGATACTTGATTACCCTATAATCCAAGTTTCATTGACTAAGAACCTATACTTTAAAAATTATATCAAAAATTCAAAAACTTAACCTTAGGTTAAGTTTTTGATGTTGACGCCGTCGCCGTCGCCGCCGTCACCGGAAAAGCGGCGCCTATGTCTCGCTTTTTGCTACGCAGGCGAGACAATAAAAACTACACTAAATGCCATATTGCCAATGATGTGCAAGGGATCAAATATCTCAAACTAGAACATACGACCTATGCTGCAAATAAATGAATAAATGCAGGAAAAAACACAGCAGATACTGTAACTGTCATAAACACTGGAAACATTTCATTAGACAAACTAATTCACAACTAATTCACACTTAAATATTGCCAGTAAAGCATACATGGGTCTCAATGCATAAGAGGCAATTTGCAAAACAGAAACCCCTAAATTAATGGGCACAGTTTAAAAACAAAAATCTTAAACTACACACCTACTTCACATCTAAACATTGCAAAGAAAACATGATTGTCATGTGTCTCAATGTATGGGAAGGTAGTCTGCAACAGAATCCCCTGAAAATTAGGGCAAGTTTCAAACTAAAGAAAAAGATCTTCGAAAAATGAATGCTTGCACAATGCTTACCAAGTAGACAATGCACAGTACATAGCGGGAATTTATGTTTGCCATGGCGACAATGAAAGCATTCACAAAAGAAAGAAAATTATGCATGAAAAAGTGTGATCCTAACGGTATAGATGAAAGAACTTGGTGTTGTGAAAGAAAACTCTAAGGTAGCACGTTTCGTTCATTTTCTGTGACCATTATGTCTGCTTGAAGTTGACTGACGAATCAAAGGTGCTGTCGACAAACTGATGGATAGCCTGAAAACATTATGCCTCTGGCACCTTTGGTGGCGGATCAAGGCATGAACAGGATTCATTAACACAATAATGGAGGGTTGGGGTTCAATTTTATGATGGGTGAGAAAAAACTCTAGGTATATGAAAGAAATCAGAGATAATATTCTATTTATGAATAACAAACTGCTATATTAGGGCCAAGTTGGTGCAAGATGTAGTATGTTTAGAGCGCAAAGACGAGAGCTAGGGTCTGTGTAAAAATGTTATTCTTAGGAATCGTACGAGAACACCATTTTAATCTAGTGACATCAATGACACAGTTGGCATTGAAGACCTTAAAGTTCTTTCTTCACTTTGAACCCCCCCCTCCCCCCTACAAAAAATATCCCCCAGTAAATAAATAAAGAAAGAAAATAAAGAAAATAAATAAGATAATTTTTAGCAACAATATCTCTAATACCTAAGAAGAAGCAGAGTTTGTATAATATTTTTAACCATTAAATTCCTGACATGGTTTGAAAACTGCTGCAGCAAAATTTATGGACCTCAGTGCTCTATTGAATGGAATATAGTTCAATGGAATAACTGCCTCTTAATAAGAACTAATATCAGTTTCCTGTTAAAATTTGGAGAAGACGCTTGAAAACACATGAAATTTAAAACAATAATGATAGCTATACGATTCAGTGACTCAGAATCAAATCCAACTAACGTATGCTACATTTATATAATTCAATTTGCATAAAAGGACATTGCTAAGAGAGAGATTTTGTTGCATTCAGGAGGTTTAATTGAAGAGATGCAAGTGTAATGAATTTTGGGGGAAAATTCCCCTAGGGCATGATTTGGATACAAAATAAAAACAGTACAAAATCTGTCCCTTTGTTGGGCCTTTTAAGTATCCACTAGTAATGTGTTTGACTGCTCCCATTTAACAAGTAATGCATTTTCAACCCTTTGTCTTTACCAAGTTTTCATCCTGTGAAATCATTTGCAAGGCATTTAATAAAAATTCTTTCTACAAACTCTTTTCCCCCCTTTATACTGTAGTTTTCCTTAAAATCGTACATAACAATTTCCAACCAATTATGCAAACATCGCAAATTTCCCCTTTCAACAAGTTTTCCTTTGAAATAATTTACAGAGCATTCAAATCCCATTGAACTATACATGAATCGACCTTTCCTCCCTTTTCACCGGTTTCCTTTTAATTTATTTGCCAAGCATTTAAAATCCATTTTACAAAAACACACGTCTCTTTTCACCAGTCTTCTTTGAAAATCACACAAACAGCTTTCAAATCCTATTTGACAAACATTGCAATTTTCCCACTTTTCACCAATTCATCTTTAAAAACATTTGCTGAGCATTTAAATCCCATTTTACAACAATGCATTTTTTCCTCCCTCCCTCCCTGTTTATGAAAGTATTATCTATTTATGGCCTTTTGAAAGGAAAAAAAAAAGGTGCCACCTCGGCTTGTTGGGTTAGACATGGGAGGGGCCTGATCTAGAAGCAGCTAACTGCTTCTAGACCGCCAATGCATTAATCATTTCATTTTGTGCCAACTACCCACAGCAAGAGTGCATGTGACAAAAACAAAACCAAAACAAGGCCGGCCTTAATTGGCCCGAAGAAGAAACTGGTGCAGGAAGCCTACCTATACCGGGTGTTTGTGTCTCGCGATATACACTAGGCGAAGGAGACGCAGCCAAGGGGACTCTGCCGCTCGGCGTGCGAGAGGCAGAGCGGCCCTGGGCGCCGGGCGAGGGAGAGACTAAAGATTGCTTGCCACTAGGCGTGGGTGAAGCTGAGAAAAAGGTCAAAGGTCAAACGTTGGTGAGGTCTATCAGAAAACTACTTGATTGAAACACAGAGAACACTGGTGCTATACAAAAGTTCAGGTCCATAGGCTGGTTCACATATGCGTCAAAATCAAATGTCTACTTCTTCTACCATGGCTACTTTTCACCACACAAAAGCCTTGTTGATGCTTTCCCTGACATATCAACATATAATAAGCAAATGTTCATTTTTCTTACTCAAATGAGTAATCAGGTGATTGAATAATTACAAATAAAATCATCATCATTGGTGGAACAGCCATGGAAAATTCAAACACATATGTGAACCAGTCTAGTCTACAAGATCAAAGAAAACAGTATGAAAGCACTGTTGAAGAAAAGAAACTGAAGCATCATAATCGAGATACCTTCCCACTACTATACCATTGCCCACGTCAATAAGTAATTGAAATAGAAATAAATGAGTGCAGGCATATACCAAATAGTACTGCAAATGCTTTGGTCGCTAGTAACTGCAGGGAAACCTGTATACTAAGACCACTCAAGGGAGCCAAGAAAAGTGGTCTTTAAATACAGATTCTTTCAGTACATATTTAAATGACAAACTATTTCAAAGTGAAACAAAAAATGTGGACTTTATAGACAGGTGGTCTTTCTATACAGGTGGTTATTAAACCAGATTTGACTGTAGCAATTATGGTTATAAGAAATAGATCGAGTTGCACTAATCTATTACCTATTGAGGTATGAAATGTTAGAGCACAAAGTTGCAAAAAAATGATTCAACCATCTAAAAGTTTACATTACTACATCGCCATATATCTCATACTTGTCAGCATTAAAATAAAAAATCCTTGTGCGTATTTGATTTTATCGAAAAATATCTACAGAAAATGCACTGGGATAAATTTATGAGAGCGTCTTTAAGCTTGGTTTAACAAAACAAAAAATAATAACCTGTATTACAAGTCTGTTTAATAAAAGTTAATTAATAACTTCCATCCTAATCTTACAGTGTATGAACAACTAGAAGGAGGATTTTAGAAATCAGAACACCAAAACAATTAATGAGTCTGGAAATGAAGGACTAAAAGAGATATTCTAAAAGTCGGATATAGTTTGAAACCCAATCACCAAGTCAAATCGATAGCTGTGTTATTCGTGCCTCTGAAACCCCCACACCAAATTTCTCAAAACAAACCAAAAAGAAAGAAAGACAGACCGATGATATGAAACATACCCATGATGTTAATTAGTCCATAAATCAGAGGTGGAATTATACCTCAGTCACACCGCCGAACTGAATCCTCATCGACTCCAAACCAACATATTTTTTGCCGTTTGGCGTAAGAGAATTCCTTGTTGAGTCTGTTGTAGGTCTGGTGATCGATGGTCTTGCCGGTGTGACTTAGGTATTTAAGTGAGTTATAGAATGTTCTGAAATAGAATTTGTTAGATGACGTGCAAGGTTTGATTAAGTTTAACGGTCACCTATGCTCTTGTTCAGCTTGGCTCCTACCCTCAGCTGGTTTGCGAGACCGGCTGTTTTGGAGTTCTTGGCCTTCTTCTGTGCTTCTTCCTCGAGGGCGATGTCAAGAATGGAGAATGGTTGATAGCCGAACGGAGCAGGAGGCAGCACTACATCCTTGGGGTGTAAAGAATATGTGTTAACAAAACATTGGCTATTAGCACTGTAGAAGTGTAGTAGTCGAGTGGTTTAAGCACTTGACTCGAAATTCAAAGGTCGTGGTTCGATCCCTGATACCTGGCAGGAATCAATTCCTTGAAATGCTGGAGCGTTGTAATGGCAGCTAGGCTAAAGTCGGGGTAATAATTAATGCCCCCTGGATTAGAATTTCTAGATAGACGGCGCTATAGAAATGCCTATAATTATTACTTATCAGGTGTAAAATATACTTGTCAGGTATTTACAGTCCTTAAAGTGAGAACATGGGTAAAGATATATTCTCTGGGCCTTCTCCTCAAGAATAATGTTGAGGAATGGGAATAGATGATAGCTAAATGGAACATGAGATGACACAACACTTGAGGGTGAGGTGTACAAGATAGATAATGAAATATGTATGATGTTAGAAGTGTGTTTGTTCTAGCACTATGGTGTAGTAGTCAATCCACCACACTTTTATACTAATCAAGCTGTTTTAAATTTGATGCCTTGGCCAGTGTTTGTCTTAGCCCAGTTGTAGCTAATTAAGAGCAGGAAGGGGGAGGACTAGATCCTTCAATACACTGGGTGTTAGCGCTGGAGGTGTAACATAGGTGTCATCCCTTCATGATAAAGAGGATGGATCAAGAAAATTCCACTGGTGCTAGCACTTCATCCTTGAGTTGTACAGAATAGTTATTACAATAATAATAATAATAATAATAAAAACGTTACTTATAAAGCGCTTACCACCGAAGTCTCTAAGCGCTATACACACAAAATAGACTGATATACAATTACATCTTATACAAAACTAAAAATGCAAATAAACCTAAAAATTACAATACATATAGAATACACATCAAAGTGAACAGAGTTAATTAATCATCGAACGCAATTTTGAATAAATGTGTCTTGAGACTAGTTTTGAATAGGTTAACGGTTTGACAGTTTTTTACATTTAAAGGTAATCTGTTCCAAAGTTCAGCAGAAGCTTTGCGAAAGGAGCGATTACCATAAGAGAGAGTTGACACAGAAGTAGATACGAGGTTTAATTGTGAAGATGACCGTAAATTGCGTGAGGGTTTGTATTCCTTGATTAATTCTTGCAGATTAATTGGTGCCAATTCATGAATGCATTGGGTATTATCACAGAAAGTGTAACAGAGGTGTCATGAGTCCACTATCAGCATCGATCTTTTCAGAACACAAGTACAGAATTTTCTTTGGTGCTAGCATTACATTCTTGAAGTGAAAAAAAGATGGTTAGTAATTTGATTATTAGCCCTGTAGGTGTAACAAATCGGTGTTATCCATTCATAATCAAAACAAGGTTTAATGGTGAGAATGTGGGTACAGAAGTTCTTTCCTCCTTTCTGGGCTTCCTCCTAAGTTCCATGTTGAGGGCTAAGAATAATCGGTGACCGAAGACAGGAAAAGGAAAGCACTGTGTCCTTCTGATATACTAACTGTATAAGAGATGGGTGATATATACAATCTTAGTTCTTGGTCTTTTAAGGAACTTGAAGGGAAAGATATTTCAAGTCAATGTTAGGTCCCTATCTGTAAGAAATGGAAAGAAATAAAACATTGATTAATGGTACAACTTTCTTCAAGCATAGTGAAGAGATGATGCAAAGTTAAACATCAGTCCTTGGGCCTTAATGAATAAAAAAGTTAGTACATTGAGGTATAAGAAATTAGTACACCTTATTCATATCAGTGCCTAGTCCTTATGGCATGAGGGATAACCATTGAAGTAGCAAATTTTGGATACAGAGTTATGGTATTTTCAACAACAGCACTCAGTACTTGGTATAAAATAGATAGATGTATCATAATCCATTCACATCATCAGTAAGCCTTTCATGAACAAGTGATGTGCAAATTCACATGTAATGCCAACACAAGTCGTTGATGGGTATAAACTTGTTAATTTCAGCAATCAAGTTCCGAATGACTGAGACAAATTCACATGTAATTCATCTGATGTCATTAATAGGCCTATAGACATATGGGTATAAGAGTTAGCCACCTAATTTTAGAACTAAACCCTGTCTCTAAGCCAGTATTTTTAAAGAGTAAATTAAATATCTAACCTACTCAAACATTAAAACCCTAACCTTTACTACTATAAGTGATTTTTCTCTTTTTTGGAAGGAGGGGGGGGGGGGGGGGGGGGGGGGGAGGGGTCAACTTCAAGGAGAGACACTATGGCAAGAGGCACTATACATACAACATTTATATACATCAAGTCAAATATCAACAGCTATACAGTCTAAATCGCTAATAGCACAATCTATCACACCATTCTTTAAATTTCAAATATAAATATTTCTACATCATCACTTTTCTAAATCCTACTCTACAATCGAGACGGACGCCAATATCATTAGTACTTCAAAAGCTCTAATGGTCCAGTTAGCTCTGTGTTGTAAGATGCAAAAAATGTGAGCTGCAGATGGGACGATTTTTTCTTTCATGCTAAAGCAATTTAGAAGCTTTGATAGCGAACAACTTCAGAAACACAAAAAATCCTTTCACAATTTAAAAGACACTAGAGCAAACACTGACTTGATAAGTAAAATACTCTACTTCTGTCAAGCACAACACACATTTTACTAGTTCAGTGCAGCACTATATACTGTGCTTTTGTTTATATAATATTAGCAAAATAAATCATGATTTCATGCAATATATAAGTGATTATACTTGATTGCAAAATATCACAAACAAACTACATAGTATGATAATTGATATAGCCTAATCTTTATAATATTTCACTGCAAGTACATGTGAATTTCATAGTAGCAACAAACAAAAGCAACAATGGACAAAGTGAGTATATTTATAAACTGTAAAATATGTCATGTAGAAAAAAGCTAGTTTTGTATACATTTAAATAAAAGGCAAAATTAATGTTGAGTGAAACTTGAAGTACAGCAGTATTTCTGGCAGCATGCTAAATATATTTGAAAAAAGGGAAATTCAATATGCAATGCTTAGCATGTAAGTATGAATATAAAATTATTATGCACGAATAGCATAACAATTAGCTTAAAAAGCAAATTATTGAAACTGAAAAGTTGAAGGATAAATGGGATGACAGTCTAGTACTGTGCCTAAAATATGAAAATAAAGTTTAACGAAAAAGGAAATAAACAGCAACAACAAAACAAAATATTTTGTTTTTTATAAAGAAAGGAAAAAATAGAACTGGAAACTATATCCACTACTATAATTTGTGGATGAAAGCAAGAAATATCTGTAGTAAACAGAAGATATTGTATATATATGTATCTACATATACAAAAAAGCATAACAATTCTAAATATAAACAATTTGAACATTGTTAAATTCAATTAAAAGCTGCAACATGCAAATTCTGAACTAAACAGCTACAGCAACGATGGAAGAGCATTCATGAAGGGATGTGTGAATGAAAAACTGCAGGAACTACGCAGCTATGAACGTTGCAATGCTAAAATTGGAGAAAGGGTGAAAACTTGAAGGAATGAAAACTACCTGTAGGGGTTTCCCCCTCATGTTCAGATGATGTCATCATCTTGTTCACAGCCTTGCTCTTCTTTCTGCCCTTGTCAAACTCGGCCATGACGTAGGGTAAATAGACCGGTGAGACGCCGGGCAAATGAAGGTTCTGATTGGTCAATTATTTATTGTGTTGTTGTCATGGTGATTAGGTTGTATGAAAGGAGTAAATGACCATAATGAACATGGGAGAGTAGATGTAGGAGGGGTGTTTCAAATTCGATTTTAATAATCAAGGAAAAGATGGAAACAAAATGGGAGAAAAATCACTGGTTAACAAATAATTAATTCAGTAATTTATACACCTTACAAGTGGTGTAAGCACATAAGTTTTTCAGTAAAAAACATTGTCTTAAAATTTTACATGAGGTGATGTTAAAATGATAAAAAATCATCAACAATGACGTTCACCAAAAGCAATGTTAAGAACCTCTTTTATAGCTGATAAACTTTTTGAATTCACCTATAAAGTATGTATCATTGCAATCTTTTGATGTCTACTTTTTTAATGACCTACATGTATTTCAAAATGTCACTGCCTTTCCATATAATCTCAAGCGATATTTGTCTTTCACATATCTGGCCCATTTCAATAAAATAATCGAACACAATAATACTTAAAAACATATAATTTTATGTGAAGAAGTAACCTTTGTAGTTTTTACATTTTTATATATTTCTTAAATTTTTTAACACCCAAAACTATGGTTGTGACACACATACTCCAGCAACCATTGTTCTGTAGATAATATTTGACACAAGCTGGATGCTTAACTTAACCCTGACTTTAACCCAAATGCAAAACTAACACTTAGGGTGTATCTCTGACAAAATAAACCCCCATGACAAATGTAATCACAGAAAATATGTTACCACACTAATACTAAAGAAAGTTTAGCATGCATAAATATCTTACCAAAAACTCTGCCTTTCCTTTCTCCACTATCCTGTTATCTACTGGAGGTGGGAGGGGCGACTCCGAGATCTCTTCTCCTGTCAGCTCACCGGGGGCTACTGTCGTTTCAGCAGCTGGGTAAAAAAAAAAAAAAAAAAAAAAAAAAAAAAAAAAATAGAAGGTTAATCCAATTAATATGGTTCTACGACAAATGCTCATGCAGGCTACAATTTATCTAGAGTGAATATCCTGAACTTAACAACATTTCTAGCATTGGCCCTGAACCTATAAACATAATGCTACATAAGAGAGAAGAAAATAGAAGAGAAGAGAAGAAAAGAGAAGAAAAGAGAAGAAAAGGGAATAGAAGAGAAGAGAAGAGAGAGAGAGAGAGAGAGAGAAATATAGCAAACCCCCTAAAACAGCAAACTAACATAGGAAACAAGAAAAAGAAAGGAAACAAGAAAAAGAAATCAGTCTTTAGAAAGACATGTTTTTTTTTTTCTTCTTTGTTTTTAATGAATAACGCTCGTCTTTTAATGATATTCAAGAGTACTTTTTTTGTACTGGTCTCAGAAACCAAATATGATCAATTTCCTTTACTAATCCGATTCCAACTTCAACCCTGGACCCAACACTAAAACCACAACTAGGCCTAAGCCTCATCCTAACCTATCCTTAAACCCAACCACAACCCTAACTCTACCCAAAATCTTTGATGAAATATAGCCCGGAGCAATTGTCATCGGAGTGAACGTAGGGTCGCTAACAATACAATTCCGATGCGTACCTGTACTAGGTGGTACTTCGGTGCTTGGTGCCATCTCTGGTCCTAGATCTGCCTCTCCTTCTCCATCCTCCTCCAGGGTTACGCTGACGTTATCTGCCGTCATGGCGTCCGTTACAACAGTCAAAGCGTCTGTAGCAGCAGTCGAAGGCTTCAAGACAAATTCTGAGAGCTTCTCCTTGAGGTTCTCATAGTCTGTGAGAGGGTACGCTACAATATCGTAACCACTTAAAGAGAAAAAAAGAGAGAACAGTTTAGAAAGGTCACAATGACTTACTTGAGGAGACCTCAAAAATTAATAATTTGATTTATAGGCATTATTGATTACATTTTTAAAGAGAACATGAATGAGAGATTGGAAATACATGAGGTAGCTATCATCAGTGATCTTTAGTAGTGGCTTTTATTTACAGGATTTTTTTTTTTTTTTTTTAGGAGGGGGGGGGGGGGGGGCTACAAACTGCAATATGTCAGACATTTTATCAACTGAATGGACATTGCACTAAATGTAAGGGAGATCAGTCATCAACAAAAGGAAAATATTTTGACATAACAAATATAAAAATGATGATGATGATGGTAACCGTACTAACAGTTTCGTGCACAGTTTTCATGTCTCTAAAACTGTCCTGGTCCTGGTGCTCCAACTTTATTTTACATGGTCAGAGCCTCGCAGCCGATATGTAGCGCTCTGGTCTATCGGGCAACCATTGACACCCTAGTGGAGAATGGCAAATGTGAATTAATCTTTTGCCAGAGGACATTAGTGCTAGGTCAGGATTCGAAACCTGAACCTTCTGATTGAGAGTCAAGTACATGAACTACAGGTACACCACTACATCTCCATGAGGTATAAAGAAGGTATCTTACTATGGGGTTGGGATGGGAGTTTCCTCCATCTCTTCTATCAGGTCAAATAGAGGCATACCTTGGTTAGGGAGGTAATGCTTGAACCCTGAACCCTTTGATTGAGAGTCAAGTACATGAACTACAGGTACACCACAACATCTCCATGAGATATAAAGAAGGTATCTTACTATGGGGTTGGGATGGGAGTTTCCTCCATCTCTTCTATCAGGTCAAAGAGAGGCATTCCTTGGTTGGGGAGGTAATGCTTGAACCCTGAACCCTTTGATTGAGAGTCAACTACATGCACTACACCACACCATCTCCATGAGATATAAAGAAGGTATCTTACTATGGGGTTGGGATGGGAGTTTCTTCCATCTCTTCTATCAGGTCAAAGAGAGGCATTCCTTGGTTGGGGAGGTAATGCTTGAACCCGGCGGATATCCGTAGTCGACGGTTCTGCTCGCAGTCGACGACCTCGCCTTCTGCGGTCCTGATCTCCACCTCGATGGTGAATGGCTGGCCCTGCTGTAGCTCAATCACCTGCTCCCCCAGGATTACGATCTCGGCTGCTTCTTCTGCAAAAACCAATCAAAACATCATTGTCACAAAAGATCATCTAAAAATAAATACATATTTCTCTTCAATGATACAGAGACATGATTGAATGAAAAAGAACATCTCCTAAATGAACATTCAGTAAGATTTCAAAAACAGGATATTTTTTTTTTATTTGCAATTCACATTGTCACAAAAGATTATCTCAAAATAAATACATATTTATCTTCATTGATACAGAGACATGATTGAATGAAATAGAAAATCTCCTAAATGAACATTCAGTAAGATTTCAAAAACAGGATATTTTTTTTTTATTTGCAATTCACATTGTCACAAAAGATTATCTCAAAATAAATACATATTTATCTTCATTGATACAGAGACATGATTGAATGAAATAGAAAATCTCCTAAATGAACATTCAGTAAGATTTCAAAAACAGGATATTTTTTTTTTATTTGCAATTCACATTGTCACAAAAGATTATCTCAAAATAAATACATATTTATCTTCAATGATACAGAGACATGATTGAATGAAATAGAACATCTCCTAAAATAACATTCAGTAAGATTTCAAAATCAGGATATTATACCTGTCCTGATTTAGATATACTATTGGGAATTTGGGGTTGGTTAAGAATCCTTTCAAAGTTAAAATAGATGACAGTAAAACCGAAAACTTTTGTGAAATGCAAATTTAATTAATGTATCACTTGTGATTTTATCATTTAATGGTATGACACTTTCACGACTCTGAACTGCACAAATCTAGACTAATTAGCTGAAGAAAAAAAAAATCAGTAACGGTATGCTTTTGTTGTTTAACCAAATGATTAATCACACCATCTTTTAAGAGTCAAATGCATACTTTTTAAATTCATTCAGCAAGGTTATTCAGATATTTTATTTTTTTAATATAGAAGCCTATATGAGTAGCTTTTGCCTTATCTGCAACAGGCAACACCAAGGGCGTGAGATTTGTGTATAATCTGCATATGAACGAAACACATATGCAGATCATAAATATAAAGATCTCAATTAACACTGGGATCGAGTCACATCAGAATTCTTCTCTAAGCTAGCAACTTACGTGCGGGTTTGTTGTTGATCCACATTCCTTCATATACCATCCCTGAGCAGTGTATCATGGTGCCCTGTCCGTTATACATATCATTCCTCCATTGACCCTGTCATTAATAAGCAAAATAATGTGGTTTCAATAAGCCATTTCGTAAATACTATCTGCGCATCGGCAGATAAAGATCATTTCTGATAAAATTGTATCGAGATGGATACGTGCTCATGTTATGTAATCATTATTCATGTGTGCACCTACGGTACATTCTATGATACAAGAGGGCAAAAAAAAAGCTTTCCATGTGATAACTATGAAATGGTCTATTAAAATCAGTCATCTCAATTTGTGTTCCCTTTTTCCATGGTTGTTATAAGAGAAAACAATTGCTAAAGTCATCATTATCTAGCAATTCATCAATTAATGAAGAATTTCAAAATGTATTTGAGGAATACTAGAAACAATTTTACATGGTAGCCTTGTACAATCAGACTAAACTTGAACCAAAAACTATGCTATGAGATCTTGTTTGATGTTTTAATGATATACTCAGCACATAACCTCTTCTGTGGATCAAATTGCATATATTGCATGTCCCCAATCAAAGACTTTGAAGTGAAACTGGCTATACATTGATTCCATGATCATGATCTTTTTTCAAAATGACTGAGAGGCCATCAAAAAAAATTCATGAACATATCAGTTTTTAATAATTTTGTCGTTGAAAATATGTTGCATTCGAAAAATGTTATGCTACGGTCACAAAGGTTCGTACGAAAGATAATTTTGTACGAATCTCCCTGCTTTTCGACTGTATTCCCGAATTTCCATTGTCTGAAAATCGTTCGTACAGCGTTCGTAGCAGCTCGTAATGGCATTTGTGACCGAGGCTTTAGTAGGCTAATGAAAATATCTTTTCAAGAATGACTGTATTTCCTTACATCGTATATTGTTCCATCATTGCAGCGTAACTCTCCACTTCCCTGTCTTCTGTCCATTATCCAATCACCAATATAGCGATCGTTATTCCTGATATTTGAAGATGAAAAAAAACATACAATGCAAAACCATTTGAAATAACTGTATTAATGATACTATGTCCCTTTTGCAGCCAACATCTAATTCTGTAGAACTTTGCAGGAATCATGAATATGTCATGCATGTCCTATCTGCGAAATTGAAACGTTAGCAGTGGCCAAATATTCAAATTATGCAAGGAAATTGGTTTACTTTCTAGACTTCCCTGTCACTATTGAGTGACTGACTTTTTTTCTTTTTTAATAACATACATAAAATACCATTCGGTTCAAGGGTCTGAAAATCAGATTATTACTTAAGTGATTGCAATCACTTATGTCGATTCGATATCTAATGGTCGTTATTTTCCCACAAAAGCCATTTTCAAAACCTTTTGTTTTGAGGGAAGCTCGAAATAAGTTTTGTCTTCCAAATGCCATTGGAATTTAACCTTCTCATGTTTTTGACCTGTAAATGGGACATAGTACCTTTAATGATAGACTGATTAGATTCCAAATTCATGATCGTCAAATCAAAGAACATATAAAATTACAAACAAAATGAATTCTAAGTATATCAGTTACTTGTGATAAAGTTCATAAGGAAACCAAGCTACTCAAATCTAAGGTGAATCTGATTTAGCATTGGTAGGTCACATCTGTTCATGCCCATATCAGGGGTGATAGTTAGCGGGGGAAAAAATGGCATCTAACAACATTACCCCCTTTAGAGTAAGAAAATTGAGACAAAATTGGGAAAATTGGGGAAAAAATAGGGAAGAAAAGAGATAATAATCGGGAAATCGGGAAAATCAGGATAAAATAGGGAAGGAAAAGATTTTTTTTTTTTTAAATCGGGAAGAAAAAAATTAAAAAAAAGATAATCAGGAAACCGATTTAAATCGGGTTTTTATCAGGCCTGCCATATAGAGAATCAATAAAACATGAATTATTTGTATATACTTACACATATGTTTGTGATCCTTCACCATGACGGATGTTATTATGAAAGGAACCTTCATAGTGAGTTCCATCAGAAAGCTTCAATACACCATGACCTGCATACAAAGAAACAAAGAAAATGACAGATTGTCTCACATCACAGCTTTCAAAATAGATTTAAATAATGCATCCGGCACCACCTCCAGTGGGCGGAGGGATAAAAAAAGAGAGATAAAAATGCAGGTTCATGAGCTTGCCATTTTCGAACCCATATATATACTCATCTGATACCACAACAAGTGCTGAGAAGAATTTGTTTCACTTCTTATACAACTCTGCTAAAAGGACCAATTAAAAGTCTTTATGAGAGGTGTCATGCTTTCTATCTGAATGTACATAACTAATTTCAGTTCCAGAGAACGATTGAAGAAAAAAAAACAATCAAAAATGTAAAACTCATGAGGTCTCTAATGAAAGTTTTCTGTCTACCGGTAGCTCTCTGCATTTGATGTGATAATTCTAGAGATTACTTTCTTTTACATGTAAGTTTATTTTTTAAAACTGTAATCCTACATGCAGATCTTTCATTTTAAATAATAAACTTCATACATATTCTTGCTGAAATGAGAGATAAATTAGTGATAAATAAATATATTACAAATTTTTTTCTTTATTTTTTCCCCTGTTCTTTAAAGGGTGGTTCATACCATTTTCAAAGATATAGATCAGTTACTTATAAAATATACTGTAATTTGAAAAGTAATCAAATTCTACCGTTGACAAACATGATTACTGACATTAAAAGCCCCCCCCCCCCCCCTACTATGACTGTCCATATTAATTCTGTACAGAGCTATTTTTGTGTGTACTCTATGTTTTGTTGATCCTTTTTATTTCAAATTAAACGTTATATACAATGTAGGATCAACATAAATAATGATGAATCGATTATAAAATTTAAATGATGTGAAATGTCTAACAAACATAAAAAAAACAATCAAAGGACAATTTGTTGATTACAAAGGCTCAAAAGAGACAAGCTGAGATAATTAAAGAACACTGTAGAGAGCTATTGGGCAAGCACTTGTGTAGAACTTACTCAAGAAAAAAACATGAAAACAGTCCACATACCCTGTCTCCTATTATGTTGCCACTCCCCTTCATACGACCCGCCGGGGCCATAGGTCATGACCCCATGGCCATGTAGCTCCCCATTGTAGAACTGACCAGAGTAGGTGTTTCGTGTAGTGGCCCACTTCCTGTAGCCATGACCTTCGATCTCCCCATTGATGAACTCTCCTTCGTAGAAGCTACCATCGCTCATGAGAAGTTTCCCATGTCCTATATACAAACATTATGAAGATTATACAGCATTGGTACTGATAAACAATGATTGATGGTGTTGATAATGAAAATAACAAATATATAAAAGTAGTAATAAGAAGAAGAAGTAGAAGAAGAACAAGAAAAACAGAAGAAGAATAATGATGATGGTGATGATGATGATAATGTTGATGATGTTGATGATGATGATGATAATAACTGCAACAATACAACAAAACCAGTAATTCTCCTCTATTATTTCATAATCTCTATACAGTACATTATATAACAAACACTAATTTCAGAAACAATATATTCCATCAAAGAGTACACATTTAAGTAAATCTTTGTTTCATCCCCTACACAAACATCATAAAAAAATTCAGCATTGGTACTAAATGAATGATGATGATAATAAAAAAGAAAAAAAAGAAGAAGAAGAAGAAGTCGAAGAAGAACAAGAAAAAAGAAGAATGATGATGATGATAATAATTATAACGGTAACAATACAACAAAACCAGTACCGGTTATTCTCCACTAATATTTCACAATCTCTATACAGTACATTATAAAACAAACACTAATTTCAGAAACAATATATATTCCATCAAAGAGCGCACATTTAAGTAAATCTTGGTTTCAACCTTCATGTAATTTTAACAATTCTATTTACCCAAAGAATCACTTACCATGTTTCTTGCCTTCTTTCCACTCGCCTTCATACGTGAAAAACTTGTTGGAATACTTGTAGACTCCATACCCTGTACAAGGAATACAAGGGAAATTTTGTTATCTCGTTTAGAGGTCAAATTCAGTACTGATGATGAGAAATATCAGCGTCACATACACAGTTTAGTGAATTTGGCATACATGCGGTATAGAGTAGCGGAGGCGACGAGCTGCAAAAGATCTCTAAGACTCTTAGGCTACTAATGACATTTTTGGCCAGAATTATTCTACATTATTTTAATCAAGTAACCATTCAACGGACAGCAGAAAGAGGGCCATATGTAATATTGAAAGTCTGTGTTAATCTGTCACAGTCATATATATCAAAAGTCTTTGATTTGAACATCATTTTGTTCGCCTAGAGTACTATTACTGGCCTGCTAGCTGCTTGCTCCCTGGCCTAGTCCTAAGCTAAACTAATTGTCTGGGATTGCTGCTGTTATGAATATTGTTTACATGGCTCTCTACACAGGCAAATTAATGCATCCAAGTTAGGCTTGTTTAAAACAATATTTCATTTCATAAATCACCAAGCCCATAAGGTAGGGAGGCCCACAGTGAAAATCTGCCATTTTGAAATTTAGAGGTCACTTTGTAGTAACCTTACTTCAAACTGAGAAGAAAAGACTAAGTAACTACGTAAATCTTGCAAGACGTATTTTAACTCTCGCTGCGCATGACGTCATCTAAATCGATCATCTCTTCTAAAGTTCTAGTCTACGCCGAAGGCAAAATGATTATGAAGGAAAAACTGTGCGCGAGCTACACGTTCGTAATGGCGTTATCACAGTTTTTCTTCATAATCATTTTGCCTTTGGCGTAGACTAGAAGGGATGAAATTTAGATGACGTTATGCGCAGCGAGAGTTAAAATACGTCTTGCAAGATTTTCAACATGGATTTCGATTTTGACCCATAATTTCCTAAAAAGGGACCATTAAAAGGATTATTTCAGTCAAGTTGGTAAGTGGAACCGATTTATTATAGCCTAGGCCTAATTTACAATATAACATGCACGAGGTAAAATTAAATTTGGAGGAATTTTCGGGGCATAACAATATGGCCATAGACCTAAATTTCAGGTCGTAGGGTTATGCCCCCCAAAATCCCCCAAAATGTCATTTTACCTCGTGTAGATCTATATCCAATTGTAAATTAGGCCTAGGCTATAATACATCGGTTCCAC
The DNA here is from genome assembly GCA_035222895.1 of Strongylocentrotus droebachiensis. Lineage (NCBI taxonomy): Eukaryota > Metazoa > Echinodermata > Echinoidea > Camarodonta > Strongylocentrotidae > Strongylocentrotus > Strongylocentrotus droebachiensis. The sequence goes on from JAVYIG010000113.1 coordinate 791,263, forward strand.
TTACTAACTTGATTGAAATAATCCGTTTAATGGTCCCTTTTAAGGAAATTATGGGTCAAAATCGACATCCATGTTGAAAATCTTGCAAGCCGTGTTAAACTCTCGCTGCCGGAGCGGAGTCATCTAAATCAATCTCATCCATTCTAGTCTACGCCGAAGGCAAAATGATTATGAAGGAAAAACTGTGCGCCATCTACACGTTCGTAATGGCGTTATCACAGTTTTCCTTCATAATCATTTTGCCTTCGGCGTAGACTAGAAGGGATGAGATTGATTTAGATGACTCCGGCAGCGAGAGTTTAACACGGCTTGCAAGATTTTCAATATGGATGTCGATTTTGACCCATAATTTCCTTACAAGGGACCATTAAACGGATTATTTCAATCAAGTTAGTAAGTGGAACCGATGTATTATAGCCTAGGCCTAATTTACAATTGGATATACACGAGGTAAAATGACATTTTGGGGGATTTTGGGGGCATAACCCTACGACCTGAAATGGCCGTGGCGTTATCAAGGGAATGTGTATAGATCTAGACGGTTTCCGTCTCTAAAGAGAGAGCCGGCCGACCCTACCCCAATAAGAGGCTAACGAACGAAAGAGAAGGAAAATTCGGTCTAATCCGACCCCTTCGCTTCGCCTTCGGCTTCAGACAACATTCTACCCGCTCCGTATCTGTGGGCCCGTGGCCGTTTCGTTACGGACCTGCGTGCGCTGCCGGGCCGGCGCGGAGGCTAGCCTTGCAACTGCAACTGGCACTGTAATGTATTGTAGCAGTGCACTGCACTGCAAGCTGCAGGATCTGAATAGCGCCAACAATTATGGTCTTCATTAACATTCTGCACATCATAATCATCTTTCACAAACAACACATAGATGCACATAAACAAAATCATTATAGAAAATATCACTTTAGTAAAGAAAACCCTTATTTACCATGCCGCGTTTGATTTCTTGTTTCGCCGACGTACCGCAGCCCTTTGGTAGATACGGACGCCATCGTCAAAAGTGATTCGCATGTCTTAAGAAAGCAGTTTTCTGATTGGATGAAATATAGGCCAATTAGTTAGTAATGACCAATGAAATGAGTTGTAATGTTTTGGCTCACTATACCTTGACAACAACAGTATACCACCTGTTGAAATTAACTACCCACCCACCGTACTTGCGATGGAACTTCTCCCTGACTAGTCTCTTTTAACCAAACGAACCGATAAAGAGGCCTATTGACGCAGGCGGGACGCGTCTTATTTTTTCGTACCACGGCGAGCCCGGATTCCTGTTTTATCATGAATATTCATTAGCAGGGCCGGGGAAAGTCTCGATTCTCTTGAATATTCATGTATGATCGAGGTATGCGCAGCATCGAATATCGTGTGTAACAAGTACGTTGGATTAATGGCAGGCCTATAATATGACATAGAAAAGCAATGTCATGGTCATTTAGATAATACAGTCATAAATGCTGTGTTTAATTACTAGTAAATGCCAAAATGTCAGTACCGGTAGACAAGATATATAGCATATATTTCAAGTAAGAGTCTTGATAGGCAATTTGTGAGTAGCCTAGGCCTACTTTTCTGAGATTAATGGGAGTCTAGTTCTTTTCATGAATTGGTAAATAATCAGTTCTAGGTTTGCTTTTTAAATATTACAAGCAGAGGTTGCATTATGGTATTGAATATGTGAAACAGTATTATAAACTGTATAAAATAGATAACAAGAATAGGCCTACATACAGACATTTATCAAAAATAAAATACTTGTGTATTGCACTTAAATTATTTCTATGATCTATGCTCACTTAACTGCATAAGGAAGAAAAGGAAGAAAGAAAAATGGGATTAGAAAGAAGAATAACAAAGTTAAAAAGTAAAATATATATAAATAATAAATGAATGGAAGAAATAAAGAATACGGAATAGATACCAAGGAAGAAAGAAATAAATTGCAAGAAAATTGAAATGAAAAGAAGACAAAAGAAAAAGGGAAAGGAGCAAGATAATATTGATACCATATCTTCAATCTTGTTTTCTTTTATCTTTTATCTTTTATCTTGCCTCTTGTTTTTGTTTAGGCCTAGTTACCATTTTTTCCTTTCCTTTCTCTTTTTCTCTTAAAAGTTCTCTTTCGTTTCTTTCTAAAATAATGAGGGAAGGGGGGGGGGTGGGGGACTCTATGATAATTCATCATTTGAAGGTTTACAATGTGCAGTCCATGAGTTATATGCACCCACTGAAGAAAATCCATGTATAGGGTTGCTGCATGCAGGAACCCCAGCACCCACAGATTCCACGCATGATGAGACAAACTCGAGAGAAAACTACACATTCTTTCACATACATTGAAGAAAAAAAAGAAGAAAACAAAATCCAAGATCGGTTGAACTCTTTTTGACCCCTCCCCAGGACGTCGATCAATTACCTGCATGTATGTGCCCCCCCCCCAAACTCTGGCTACGGCCCTGGCGATAATTACCCACTATTCAAATCTGACAGGTGCCCCTTTTTCCTGCAACAAATGCCCCTTTAACTTCATAATAAGTGCCACTGTTCCATTTTCATAAGTGCCCCTTGTGATATCTGATAAAAGCCCTTTCATTTTTTTTACTTTGACACGCGTCCCCTTAAACTTTCTAACAAGTGCCCTTTTACCTTTTGATATGTGCCCCTTTCCCTGTTTAATAGGAGCCCCAACCCCAACCCTTTCTCATAAATGCCCCTTTGACACATGCCCCCTTTTCCTTTTTTTATAATTCCCCTTTTCTCTCTTTCTCTGTCTTTCGAAAACTATCTTCTGCAAGGTTTGTTCTCTTGACTGAGCAACCTGTTGCAATTCCTTTCTGTCTCACTTTCAGTCGTACTTGTTGCCACTCATTTGCATTCACTCGTTATCAACTACCATCAACCATTCCATATTCACTCCATTACTGTCCACATTTCAATTTCATTCTCTTCACTCTCCCTTTTTGCAGCCTTTCCAGGAGCTTTGCTAGAAGTAGAACATTTTTAATGTAGAGGCCAGAGAAACCGGAAAGTATGTTAATCATTTTATTCAAATATCTAACTTGAAAAAAAGGAAAGTGAAACATTGTTTAATTACAATATATTGACATAATTTTGTTAAAGAAAAAATTTGAATTTAACACTGGAAATTTGTAATTGGTTTGCCAGCCCCCCCCCCCCCAAAAAAAAAAAAACACTCAAAACACAACAGTGGTACCAGGGTTTTTGTTAGGAGGCCCATGTACTGTATAATTTTTATTCCTAAGAATAGTTTTCTCTTTTTTATTAATTTGACATTGGCATACCGTAAATTTCACCAGGAACCCCCCCCCTCCCCCACATTAACAATCGACACTGCCATTACTTCTACCAACAGTAATGCTATAATTCAAAATGTCACTTTCTAAATCCTTCTAATATAAACATATACTCATATTTGTACAGAGGATAAGATAAGAGGATAGCAAGCCCCCCCCCCCCCCCCCCCCCCCACTCCCTGTTTTCTTTGGTTGGGAAGCATCAAAACATGATTCTATGAAAGCTACCAGTTTGAATACGAAAGGCAATGAGGATTAGCAGTTTCCATATTTAATGCATTTAGAGTGTTGTCTTTCAAACCTTCTTACATACAATACTTGAAGTAGCAATAATTTCATAATCTACAAAACTTCCCATACAGAAGTCCATAGAGGTAAATGAATTTTAACATGTATAATTATAATCAAAATATCATTGATTAATTCAATCTTTGATATAGACTGATAGACCTTTATCAATCAAATTTGAAGGAGAATCTTTCTGCCCAGTCCTCAGTTTCATCCTATAAGATGGTAGTTGACATTGTTAGAATTTTAATGTTTATTCGTTGAGGATTAGTTATCTTTAATTATTTGAAAGTCGACAAGATGATAAACTTCATTAGCTTTATTGAATGTAGTATTCTACAAACATATAATACAAATAACAAATAAATATCATGTAAATATTCCAGTTTAAACCCATCTCTATTGTCCTCTTTCATTATATGAGGGTGGCATCTTTAAGACGTAGTCTCGTGTAGATATCTTCTGCATCCATCACTAAAGTTGTAGCCTAGTTTTCAGAAAAAAACATAACCCAAGTCTGTTGAATGGAAAAATGAAATAAGATATAAAAAAAATCAACAATGACTAATAACATACACCCTGATACCTGCTCAGAAAAAGGAAGGACTGAAATTCACTTGGGGTTCTAGTGGGCAAACCTAAACTATTTTTTGTACAAGACTAGTTTAAATACTGACCGCATCTTAAATTATTACTGATGATCCCATTAAGACGATAGGCCTGCTGGAGCTCGGATCAGACAAGGTATGAAATAAGTAATACAATGTAATACAACTCGTGCTCATACCGGTAATTGAATAATACTTGGTTAAGTATGGGACATAAAATGACCAAACAACTTTGACTAGAGAATGTACTGGAAATAATGCTACTGAAACATACGTAATGTAGACTTATATTTCATCTATATTGACATTTAATTTTTAATCTAAATTACAATTGTGATATTAAGTCAATTATTCTTTTACAAGTCAACTGACAATGAAAAATATCTGTTTCAGATCTATAATTTTCTCCATGACATTTGTTCCACAAAAATTTATTGGGGGTACCTTCATGTATATTAGCACACTTGCTCGTATGAAGTGTAGTAGGCCCGCATCTCTAGATATGATCCCGTCAACATCTGTTCTTTGTTCCTCTCCTGAGTTTGCAAACCAGAATGCCTTCATCATCCACTGTAGAGAGGCATCATCCTACATGAGAGAAAACAAAGTAGGTACATGTACTTCAATTAAAAACTGATACTGATGGATACATATCAACCATAATACATCCTATAAACAGACTTTTATCAATCTTATTTTGTGTTCTTCTTCATCTTCATTGCTCAAGAAGTGAAAGTACCCCTTACAAAAAAAAATAATGAGGGGTCCTGTGTATACCCTACATGTAGTGCTTACAATGTGCATTTGATATGGCTCTTCTAAACACAGGACCTCCTGTAAATAAGGACAAATTTTCCTTTGTAAACATAGAAAGAAAAGACATAAATATTTGTATACTAGGTGCAGAACTAGAATAAAATATACCCTCCACTATATATGCTTGCAATGTCAACTTAGTTCCATTTCCTTTTTGAGTGAATTAATAGGTGGTCGTTTAATATGTGTGTGCTAAATAACCTGATAACTGTACCTGCATGGGACTTTCTGCTTCATCTTGCAAATATAAGAGATGTTGTAATGTCCTCCTTCCAGCTCTTCAGTTTCAATCTTTTGGAACAAAAAGAAGAAGAAAACCAATACGACAATCAAGGCATCCCTTTCTCCTTAACAAAATAAAATAGATCTAGCATAATTCAAATTAATAGATATTTTTATGTCATGGTTGGCCTTAATTTTAATATGGTGTGGAAATCAACATTCCTATTTAATGAACCACAGTACAAAGTAAAACTAAATGGAAGATTTAACTTGTGCATCAAACAGTGGTTTCTATGGCCTTTGAACACGAAGCAGTACTAAGTAGAATTAGTTTATTATAACAAGAAGAGGTGGACTACATACCATATAAGCAGAGGCGGCGCTCCGAGAGGGGGGGGGGGGCAGAGTGCCCTCCCATTTGGTCAAGTACCCTAAAAGTGCCCCTTTTTGCATAGGAAAAGTGCCCCTTTTTACATAGGAAAGTGCCCCTTTTACTCTGACAAGTGCCCCTATTAAGTTTTTAAAGTGCCCCTTCCCCTTTTAATAACTACCCCTTTTAACTTGGATAAGCGCACCTTATATCTTCACATGTGCTCCCTTTCATTTTTAATAAGTGCCCCTTTTTCTTATAAGTGCCCCCATTTAAAAATAGGCCCTTTCCCTTCTCATAAATGCCCCTTTTCATCTATGAAAATAGTTCCTTTTCATTCTCTTAAGTGCCCCTTTTCATCTCTTGTAAATGACCCTATTCACTTCTGAGAGATACTTGTTTTACTTTGACAAGCACCCCTTCCCCTCCTAGTCAGTACTCTTTTCATCTCTTATAAATGCCCTTTTTATTTTGACACGTCCTCCTTTTCCTTCCTATATAATGCCTTTTTTCCTTATAAGCACCCTTACCCCTTATCATAATTACCGGTACCACTTTTCGTCTTTGATAAGTGCCCCGTTTATTTAAACATGTGCCACTTTTTCTTTTTAATAAGAGCCACTTCCCCTTCTCATTACCCTTTTAACAATGATATGTACCCTATTTCCTTTCTTATAAAGAACCTATCCCTTTTTCATAAATGCCCCTTTTCACTGCTTATAAATGCCCCCTATCAAAATCTGATGGGTGCCTCTTTTCCGTCGACAAATGCCCATGTTCTTATCATCCCTGGTGCATGCCTCTTTGTTTAGGTGTAAGAAGTGCCCCATTTTCACCTCTGATAATTAGCCTTTGTACTTTGACACATGCTTCGTTTCTTTTCTGATAAGTGTCTTAACCCTTTCGATAAGTGTCCCCTTTTCCTCTCACCATTAAACGTGTCCCTAATTTCAAGCGACTAAAAGCAATTTCCCACAAAGCTCGCTCGCTACGCTTGCCCATAGTTATAGATGTTATAATTATGTAACTTATCACAGATCTATTCAGTCTTCCGTTATGAGATTGTGCTTATAACCCCATCAGGATTGGGTTTTCCTCTTTATAAGATGTAATTTTTCGCACTGCAAGCCAAAAACTGCAAAGTATGATACTTAAGCAATATCTTAAATGCTGTATTAAGAGAAACAAATATTGAAATCATCCCTGATAATGTAATCACAAAATAGGGGTATATACCAATGTCAAAAAAATGGTATATTTTCCCTCTGAAGGTGCCCTTTTTTCAAGAAAGTGCCCTTTTTGTTGGTGCCCCCCCCCCCCCCACTTTGGAAGTTGCTCCGCCCAAAGGCTCCGCCGCCTCTGCGTATAAGTAAACATAATTGTCGACTACCCTAGGGGTCTTCTCTTATACAACGTCCAACAAAAAATAGATTTATCAAATGAACTGCACACTTTGGAGAAAAAAAAATCTTTAATATAGGTCTAGATCTAGAAAAGTTATGACAACTTGACAAGCACACTGGACACACACAACATCTGAACATTAAATAAATGAATCCTAGGTCTAGTTTGTTTGTTTTTGAATATTTTTATTAATAAGTTCCAGGTTTACGTCTAAATGAAATATGGTTTGGAGCTGTTTGATTATCCATGGTCACAAACAATTTTGGTCTAAAAGATGACACGCACCAATGATGCAACTGAGCGAACGGATAGCACTTAGTCTTAGTAATACTAGTATAGCCAACAGAGTCGACATCTACTAAAGATATAAACAAGAATTAACCCTCTTGGATTATTAACGAAATCATACTTCATAGATTATTTTAAGGTGTAACGTTAAATCTAGATTTAAATTCAATGGATGATTGGTGAATTAGATTCACGATGACGATCAAATTTGGAATAAAACCTGATCAGAAAGTTTTATCTTGATGCAGATGAGCACCGAAATTCCCCAACGTGGGCCTGCCGGAACCCCGGGGCTCTAAAGGGTGACATGAAGGCAAACCGCAGTCAAACTACTTCACGACGATGAAAATCAAAGTGCAATTTCAAGAGAAATATTTTCCTAGCCTTTTCCCCACAAATCTGTTGAGAACAGTCTCAAAATGTAAAGAAATTACAGTAGATCACGAATTACAGCTTTTTCAAATTAATGACTAAATTCTCTTAATCTACTGATATTTCAATCAATTACTCACCCATATGCATTCTCCGTGAACTAAATCTTCTCACTTTGTGCGAATATAGCGCGCGTCGTGCATTCCCACGTCCACCTCGATATGAATATTTAAGAGAATCGAGACTTTCCCCGACCCTGCCTAATGAATATTCATGATAAAACAGGAATCCGGCCTCGCCGTGGTACGAAAAAATAAGACGCAGGCGGGACACAGGCTCATGATCATCATGTTAATTATAAGGGATAACAAATACATTTAGAACCTGTAAGAAAAAGACGAATAAATATCTTATCTATGAAGGAAAAGAAGAATAAAGAAAGAAAGATTGAAACGGGGAAAAAGAAGATGAAGAAAATTGAAAGACAGGAAAAGAGGATGAATTAAAAAAGGAGAAGGAAAAGAACAAGAGGAAGCAGAAGGAAAAAGAAGAAGAAGAAGAGGAAGAAGAATTAAGAAGAAGAAGAAGAAGGAAATGGAGAAGAAAAAAAAGGAGGAGGAAGAGTAAAATTTTCTACTAAAATTGTTAATGTACATGGTAAAATTGGTAAAGTGAGATATTGTTTTACAATATTAGCATTGTCTTCAAAAGTATATGAAGTATAACCGGGGGCGGTTGTAGGGGGTGGGGGTTTAGGTGGTTTTACCCCCTCCCCCTCTCCCCCCTTGGGGGGGGGGGGGGGGGTAATTGTCCTCGGGGGTAACTGTCCTCGGGGCGGGGGTGGTTGTCCTTGGGGGATAACTTTCTGGGGGGTATGTCCTGGGGGAGGAGTAGCTTTCCGGGGGTGGTATTTTCCTGGGGGTGATTGCCCATTTTTTTTCCCCTATAGAAAGGGCCTATTTTTTAATGGTATAAACTGGTCCTACTGTAAAGCTAGTCAAGACACACGTATTCTTTGTTTCCACTTTACTTTATTAACATACAATGTACACTCTCAGATTATATAAGCAAAAACAAATTAAGATACATGTTTCAAAAACGTGTGTAGAAAGACGTGAATGAATGAATGCAAAGTGATTCCCTTTCTGAGAACATTATACAGGTATATATATATATACATGTAATTATGTTTACATATTCAATTCATTTCGGATATCAATAATACGATACAGTAGTCCTACAAATCCATGTACATGGGAATACAGCTCAAACAAAGAGAATACACCTCTCCAGGCGCGGATCTACGGGGGGGGGGGGTTTAGGGGGTTCAAACCCCCCCTTGGGCGGCCCCCCCCCAAAAAAAAAAGGAAAAAAAAAGAAAAAAAGAAAGAAAAAAGAACGCACGCTGTAGAGAGAAACCCTTTCAAGTGCAAATATTGTGAGAAGATATTCAACTCATCTGGTAACTTAACCAAACACATGATAACTCTGGATATAACTGTGTATTAAACTGTACTTGATTTAAAAAGACGTTATCATGCACTGCTTTTTATGGTCTCCATTGTGTTAATAGATGCCAGGAAAACATCATTTACGGGGTTCAAATAAACACCCCCCAAAAAATCGGCTCGCCGCTTCGCGGCTCGTTGACGATGCTCCGCATCGTCATTATTTTGGTCAAACCCCCCCCCTTAGCAAAAAGCTAGATCCGCCCCTGCTCTCACAATGTAATGCACATTGCAAAACTTCACTTCACTTTCCCTTATTCAGGTGTACTGCCCACCAACTGACACAATCAATACAACACAGGCATGAATGGAAACGATCATTACCATATAGACAAACATGGACAGAAATGTATAATATAGTATAAATTGATAAGATGTAACGGTAAAAATACTGTACAGGAGCATGGATGTTTGTAATATATAACTTGAAAGAAATTGTGATTGTAGATAATAATAAACCTTTGAGCATTTATAAAATATCACATGTGTCTATATCCTATTCAACCATGAACAACACTTCAAAGAAGTATTGGCCATACAAGGCATGTAGTTTAAGATATAGAAATTAATAATGATTAATTAAAACTATGTCAACTCAAATCCAATGTGTATGGATGTTGTATTTCCATTTGACTGAAGAGCAAAACAAAATTCTAAAAAAATAGATGATATAACGATGACATATTTACACACATGTACATATCATCTATAATTATATATATACAAAACAAAAAATTAAATTCCAAATTCTTGACAATTTATAAGATATCACATGGTATCCTATTCAGATCTACTGATCATAATAAAAAACATTAACATAACTTACATTGCATCATTGTGATGGGAAATAGACACGCATTATAATGCTATAATAAATCAAACGACAATAATCCTGTAAATCAAGAGATATGTTCCATCAAACGCCATTTTTCCAAACGATTTAATGGAGATTTCTCTCTGTCTTACTACCACCTGTCTTACTCCTCTCTGTCTTATATACACAGCACTGTTGTATGCATATCTCAAAAAAGTCTCGATTGTAGGTATACACCATTTTTATGTTGATTAATTTAATACAAGAATATTATTACAACGAGATCCGTCGAAATGACTAATTCCTCTCTCTATACTGCATAAATGAGTTTGACATGATATGCCACAAATAATTATGACCATGATAAATTGAATACAAAAATATAAAAACGAGATAGGGTAGAATCTTTTCAAATACAACAACGGTTGCATGCCTGTCACAAAATTTGATTTAATTACATACAAAATATTGTCATGATTAGTTGAATACATGAATATTTAAACGAGATAAGGTTACGAATTTCTCTTATATTTAATACATCGAAGACTGTTACATACATGTCACACAAAGTCTAGATTGTATGTATACACGATCTGATCACGATTTGATATAATAATGTCACAACGAAAACAAGATGACTAATTCCTCTTTTTACTACATCAATAACTGTTGCATGCGTGTCACAAACTAGACTAGATTATATTAAAGTTAGGATCATGATTAGTTGGATGTATCCTTTCTGGGAAATGATGTAATGAAAAAAATACTTAAGGGTGATAACAATAATAACAATAATAGTACGACGTGTATGGTTCATGTGGTTTTATGGTTTGAATGTATTTGTCATAGTGCATTGAGTAAACAAACTGTTATCTTGTCACAGTTTAACCATATACATACTCTGCAAAATATAACCATACTTTATAACTTTGTATTTTCGTCAAACTTATTATGTACATGAAGCACGAAAGACTCTCAGGCTAACAAGCATGCACAACACGTAAACGAAGTATTGGCCATACATGGCATGAAGTTCAAGATATAGAAATTAATAATGATTATTTCAAATGACATGTATATCAATTCAAGTCCAATGTGTATGGATGTTCTATTTCCATTTGACTGAAGAGCAAGAGCAAGAGCAAGAGCAAGAGCAAGAGCAAAACAAAACAAATTACATAATTCTAAAAAATAGATGTTATTATGATTATGACATATTTACACACAAGTCATGAACATATCATATATTTGTTATCATATATTTGTTATCATATATTTGTTACCATGTTTTTGTACATCTTATCACGAAATGAGAATGTTCACCTTTTGACTATAACAATTAAATACTTCTATGTCAAAAGCAAGAATATATTGGATACGGGAGAAATAAGACGAGTATATACAATTTACACACGGTATTTTCAAGAATCTTTCTTTATAATGGATGAATTGTCGGTTAAACAGGAACAAGTTGATACAAATTACTGTGCCCGTAGTTCAGGAAAAAAATCCTGGTATACCGGAAATTCTTACAGAATGTATGTATCACCGTGGTATATCTTTATACGGATTAGCACAACGCAATATATTATCATCAAAGTATAGCCAATATGAGTACACAGAAACAAGTTGGAATTGTATTACAACCAATAGAGAGTTTAGATTTGTTCAAATTCAGTTCGGTTCATTTCATATTTCACATTTCACGTTCCACATTGTCAATTTTATTTACCAGAAATGTAATGATAGTAACAATAAAATTTCTTTTGGATACAAAAAACTTCATGATTATACCAATTCACTTTGTAAAATTAGAAAAGAGGAAATGAAGAAGCCTAAGGTAAAAGCATAGCTTGTTGGTTTTTGCATGTTTATCGTAGGCTCTTGGTTGTATTGCATATATTATCATAACATTATAACCCATCTTATGGTTATCCCATTTACATCACCAGGAACCCCCTTTATAAGATTATATAAAATGGTAAGGGTTCACAAGCCGTCAATATTTTGGTTATCTTGAAGCTTCAAGTATGATTGAAATGAGTTTCTGGTTTTAATATATTATGTAAACTGATGGTAGACTCAGTACATGTACTTCTATCATAACTAAATAAATGTCATGAAATGAAATCTAATCCAAAGGCACATCCATTGTTGCCCTTAGCCATTTGTTTTTTTAGTCGAGTCTTTTCGATGATAAGGATTAAAAAAGAGATACTGAAACAATAAAAGGAGGAGCTTAATCAATAAAGACAGGTTAGGGCCATGGTACTTTTTTCTGAAACATTCTTTCCTCTTCCTCTTCTCTGTCCGGATTTATTTTCTGTTAAATTTATTGTTCTATCTTTTGATTTCTTCTTAATACTGGCTTCCTTCTATATGCGCGATCTCTTTCTCTCTTTACTATTATGACGTACTTGCAGCAAACACAAATGCTTTGCTTAGATCACAGTACTTTCGAAGAGGCTGCAGAGAATTAAAAATTCGCCTCGAAAATTAATCGACCTTCTCCATATGCTTCAACATAATTATAAAGTTATTAATTAAAAGTATCGAGACAGGGCTCAAGCATTAATATGTATTGTTTATGATACTATATTCCATGCAGTTTAACTTGATATATCCTTCAATTACCGCTACACTCGACTAGTTTCATTTTGAAGTCCGTAGTAGTCTGCTGCCATCACGTGGTCTGACGAGGGTCATGTACCAACGTTGATACGTTGTTACTTGACGGTCAAACCACATATTACTTGAGCGTTGTCGTCAGCCGTCAAACAACATTTTCTATAATTGGGAAACATAAGAATACCAGAAATAATATATATATATATATATATATATATATATACGATGGTTTTCTAAAAAAAAGTACCTTTCAAATAAGCAATGTATCTTTGAGGTTGAATTTGAGAGAGGTAAATTCTCTATTATTTATTGAAATAATCATAGTTTGATTTGATTTCATATGATGTTTATTTATTCCATATACATCAATATATTTACATTTACAATCTTATAACTTTAGATGTATGATAATGACATGGTAAATACTGAAAAGGGGTCGTCTTAAGCATAAGCTTGAAGTGACGTCCTCTCGAAAATGAAAATAAAAATACGTACAATATGAAGCGATACATGAATATTGGATTAGGAAGAAAGCAAGATAAACAAAAAATAGCATAGAAAGAGAATGGACAGATAGGAGCAGAAAGGGAGAGAGAGAGAGAGACTTACATTTATGATAGAATGGGAGGAGTACATATATATGAAGTCAAGTTGTGCATGTATCAATAATCACCTTTTGACATTTACTATAATACTATTCATGACAATAGGGACATTCATAAAATAAATTATAAGTTAAAAATAAGTTAAAAATAAGCTTCAGAGATTGAAATTCATGTAGGTCAGATATCAAATGAGGTAATAGTTCACAATCAACATAGAAACTCTTTTTTTTTAAATTCCAATTTGTAAGGCGATGGATCCAATCACATGCCTACATTCGAAGAAGAGAGATATTTATTGAAAACGCTAGGATATCATTTAGTAAAACCAAAATTAGAATTGAATTTGACTACTATTTTATATTGATAAAATAAGTTTGTTAAAAAAGGTACTACAAGCATTACATTTCTGGCAGGGGTGATTTGAAATATATATATGATGTCACTATCATGACCATGTAGCAGGCAGATGAAAAGGATACACAATATAGGCTTTAGGTAGAACGATATATAAGACAAGGGGAATTATTCGTCTTTTCATCAGATATTAAGGTCCTCTCACTTTTAAAAAAAGAGAACGAAGTACAATGAAAGGGTTTGCCTTATACACCATGTACATGAAGGAAAAGTACCCTTTCATTAAAAATGTTCATATAGTTGTGAAGAGTCTTTATCTCTATGTTTGTTATATTTCAGTTTCCGGATATCATTACCCAGATCAAGAAAAGCTATTGATAGACGTGATCATTTTAATCAGGCCAGAATAAACACAATAAAGACAGCTTAAATTATGTGTATTGTTTATTCTTTGGTACAGATTGGGCGGAGTTAAATATGGATAATAAAAAAATAGCCTACTTTGAATCGATAGAATGCCAGAAAGAGGAAGAATCAATCGAAGGATGGGCATGTAATATATTTGTTAGATCTTTAATACCTCACCATGCTTCACGGTAACTGTCAGCTTGCCTTCACTGTTTACCTCAGAAGTCAGAGGATCAAGATCCGCGTTGGTACCACACAAATCCAACCTATAGTAATACAACAGTACATTTCGGGGCACAATACATTATCTTCTGAACTAACGTGATTATCGATACTCTTTTAAAAAGTCATCAGAGATGTATGCTTAAAGGTGTGAGAATAGATGACAATTCAATACACATCGGAGCTTGCATAATTTTGTTCTGTATTTATATTGCATTACTCTCAACCATGGTATCATAATAATAATAATAATAATAATAGGCATTTGTATAGCGCCGTCTATCTAGACAATGTGCTATATTAGTGCCCTTTTGTGGGGCATTAATCCTTATTACTGTCACTTATGACTTAAGGGCGTAGGTCCCCTAGTTGATAAGTATATCAGCATACACATGCTTTAGCAGTCACGCAAAACAAACACTGGCAAAATATTATTTAATAAAATCTGAGAATGTATACTATTGTCTAGATCTATTAGGAATAAATCATTGTCAAAATAATTCCATAAATTGAGGTAAAAAATAAAAATTCCAACGTTGTGAGCGACAGTGTATAACCAGTAAATTTCACATGATATACAAATTAGCTTCCACCGTTAAAATATAAAAAACGTAATATTTTCATCTTAAATTGCATCCAAGTCCGCTATTACAACGTTTCATATATTGAAAGCTAACATGGTGGAATAATTTTGAGATTTACAATCCAAATACTAAGCCATAATAATTGTATGAAAATAAAAATTCACATTATTAATTTTTGATTTCAATACCAAGAAATGAAAACCTGATTTGCATATTAAGCATATAGTATTGTTTTAACCCGATTTAAAATTAATTCGTCATGTTCAGAGGGACAATGCCAATATCCATTACATTATTTGAATTGATTTAACTGGGATCTTAGATGGCAGATTATGATAAAAATATGAATTTGCAGGCGCGGATCTACGGGGGGGGGGGGGGGTTTAGGGGGTTTAAACCCCCCCTTGGGAGGCCCCCCCCCCCCAAAAAAAAAAAAAGGGAAAAAAAAAGAAAAAAAGAAAGAAAAAAGAACGCACGCTGTAGAGAGAAACCCTTTCAAGTGCAAATATTGTGAGAAGATATTCAACTCATCTGGTAACTTAACCAAAAACATGATAACTCTGGATATAACTGTGTATTAAACTGTTACTTGATTTAAAAAGACGTTATCATGCACTGCTTTTTATGGTCTCCATTGTGTTAATAGATGCCAGGAAAACATCATTTACGGGGTTCAAATAAACACCCCCAAAAAATCGGCTAGCCGCTTCGCGGCTCGTTGACGATGCTCCGCATCGTCATTATTTTGGTAAACCCCCCCCTTAGCAAAAAGCTAGATCCGCCCCTGATTTGTATAACTCTCTGCTGGAAGTTTTTTGCATATTTTGCAAACATTAATCATAATATTGAACAAAAAATTGTCCACTTTTTTCATTGACTTTGAAAACATTGCATTTAAACACTTGATTTTTTTCAAATTGGTTATTTACAACGATATTGAGATGAAAATATGAATTTTAATATCTTTAATTTTGTCTTAGAAAAGTTGTTATTATGTAATTTAGTATTTAAATGCATACTTTCCATTACGACAATAACTAATTATTCATATCACGGAATTTTACCTGCTTTCCACTACTTAGATTTTCCTAAACTTATAGTATGTATAGTTTAGAGTATTACATGCATTCCTAGTTCACTGAAGTGAGGTAGATTCTTTTTGTCTGCAATTTGTTTGGGTAAATTACTGTTTTGACTGTACTTAAGGACAAAAATAGAATACTAGTAAAGAGAGAGATGATTCAATTAAGAGAGAGAGAGAGAGGGACTGAGAGCGAGAGAGAGGGAGAGAGAGAGGGGTAAAGAAAATGGTAAAAGGTTACCCAAATTTGTCGTTCTACTGTGTGTTGTACATGTACATTTCTAAGATTTTGACTATAATGTGGCAATCATTACCCTGGTAAATCAAAATGAGACTCACTCTATGCTTGTCAGGTTTGGATGAGTCTTCATGAGTTGGATGATCTCAGCTGCCTTCTCGGTGTACAGTTCAATGAGGGTAATGGACAGCTTGGTGAGCCGAGTACATGATGTTATCACCGCCTTGCAGAATGACACGGGATCATTCAGTGTAGGTGATGGACCAGGCGAGTATCCCTGGATGTGAAGGTGAGTTAGATGATGGATTGGAGAGCAGGCCATTGTGACGATATCTGATGAGACATTTTCCCGTACTGACCAGTCCAGTTTGAGAGTTGTCACTCGGGGACATGATGTATGAAGTCCAAGATTCCACAGACTGGTCACATGCTTACCATCCACAGATAGCTCATCTACTGACTCAGAGGTTACTTGACAGGTCTATACATGAAACACCAGTGATGCAAAAAAATGTTTGATCAATATGCTATGTATGGAAACCAACACTAATGTGAGAAATTATATTAGATAACATGACTCATTATTGTTTTAGTATAGATCTTTTATTGTGCATATTAAAGGGATAGTTGAGTTCTGTTGCAGAGGGCGCTACACACTTTTTTTGGGGTGAGATAATGAAAATCTGAGTGTCAAATCTGAAAGAACATAATATTTAAATGACAAAATCATCTTTGTTTGATCAAAATCGGTTCAGAGATGGCTGAAATATAACGATTTCTAATACTTGTGTACCACCACAAATATTAGATATTTTGTAAAATTTGAAAAAAACGTTGAAAAGAACGAAATGGCGCCTTTTACGTCGTATTTCAGCCAATGCCGATATTGGCTTTTTGGGCGGGCATTTTCGTGTTGCTTATATTACCCACAATTATCCGGCTCATGTATTGTTATTTTTAATTGAATAATTAATTAACGGTCACCGTGTTTTTTTTAAGTGGAGCTGAATTGGTATGATTGTTTTGGCTAAATTTCACACATTTTGTGGTCTAAACTAACCTTCATAGCAATTTGAGGTTCTAAAAGGGCACTATAAATGTCATAGATCAGAATAAGAGCAATAACCATGCACTTTGAAGGCATTTGCGGTCTGAAAACAGAACTCAACTAACCCTTTAATCTTGGTAAATATTCCACAAATTTACATTAATAAAAGTTAAAGGTTTTTTTTTCATTTTAAAGAAAGAAGAAATAAACAAACGCATAGTTTTGTGGAAAATGGGACCAAGAACACAATTTTTTAAAACTTTCGGATGCCGAGATTATAAATGATATAGAGAATTTTCCATTGACATTAATACTGTCATATTCGATGCCTTTCCGGATGAACTATAACCGATATCTTTGTCCAAAATATTAAAAATACCTCCATGTTTTCCATGTTAGTGAATGGTGTAACTTCCATACCAAGTATGATAACGTCTCCTAAGTGATATCATTGTGTAGCGCACAACCTCTACCTGTACATGTCATTGTTTTATGTTTCCCATCCTTGATTTTTTGCGCAAACTGGAAAACAATTTTAGGGATCCAGCAGATTATGTTCCATTAGGCCTGAACGTGTATTGCCCTCCCTTTAAAAAAGTTAGTCAATCATAAGACTCTATAAAAGGTGTTTACTGTATTTCGGATACAAAACAATTAGAGGATTATCCCCTGTATGATATTACACAAACCTTCGTAAAATGTTTCTTAATATTGTCTGTTTCCACCAATATGACCGAAGCCAACTTTATAACGTGTGTTATTATCCTCCTTTTTCAGTGGAGGATGACGAGATTGTAGTACTCATTTTCATCTTTTTATTGTGATATTCGTTTAATAGCTAGAATAACAACAACATAAAATTAGACCTGCAATCGTGGCTCAACGATATGCGTGCAATGACGGGCGATGTGGCACTAACGGTCGTCTATACTAACATAATCATATACAGTATAATATGGTGTCTGAAATGCCTCCTTGACAAATTATACAAGCCATTTCAAGAAAAATAAAGATGGTTCTGGGGGCCAAAAGCGTGAACCCGATTTTCCCCATAGACAATGCGTGTAATGCATAGGCGGAAAACGTACAGGATCTGTATTATGACCGGACTTAATTTTTTTTTTCTCTCTATTTATGCCTCTTTATGGGATGTATTTGGTATCATTGGAAAGAGAATTTCATGGTTGTTATTGTAAACTACTCTCTTTTTTTCTATGATAATGCTATTGAAACACGTCATGCAAAAATGATTTATAGGACAAAATGGCGTCTTTAATGGCCCCCTTGACCAATTTTAAAAATTCGGCTTCGAAGTGCCTTGCGTATTGCAACTCGGAATGCCACTGCAAATTTTTAAGGGAAAAAAAGGACGTTTAGGGGGCGAAAAGTAGTCTGAAAAAATGACGTCATAGCCGATACGTGTTATAATCGGGCGGAAACTCGCCCGAATTCGTATAGTGACCCTTGTTCAAATGCGAGTTACTCACATTTTCTGTGTGAACATATACCATACTTGGTATCATTCGAAAGGGCACTTCATTGCGGTCAGTTTGACACCATTGTTATCTGCGCGCAATGTAATCACGCATTAAACGCGCCATTAAGTAATGCATAGTAAATTCATCATTTTTGGCGATAACTTTGCGCTGACATATTCGAATTTTACCAAACTTAGCAGTTGTCACGTATATCGATACATATGTCTGCCAAGTTTCATTGATGTAGGTATAAAGATCGCAATTTTAGAGCAAGTTGAAGTTATTTTGGAATTTTTCTTGAAAATGGCGAATTTAGAGGGCAATTTTCTCAAATTTGGTCAGTTTAAGGGTATATAATTTTGTATATGGTTGGAAGGGGCATATCTTCACGTATCTAAATCCAAAAAAGGGTACGGGTTTGCCACGATACAATAGAGATACGGCCACTGAAAGAAAGCCAATTCACAGAACTTTAGAGGGTGCTAATTATATTTTGCATAACCATTGGAGCGTGAAATTTGGCATGACTTTGTGCAATTATGAGATAAAGATACTGTAAGATTTAAATACAAAACAGAAATGTTATGAGAAAGATATGGCAGTTTTAGATTTTTAGGGGTCGATTTTTCAAGAATTTGAGAGATTTTTGACAGAGTCGGTTTCAAATTTGAATTTTGAGTACAAAGATGGCATTTTGAAGGTCAGGTTATACATCGCAGATAAAAGAACATCTCTTAGACTATCTAAAGGAATTTGTTAGAAGTTTGTAGGATCTAGGATAGTGGAGATAGGAAGGAAGAAAGAAAGGCCTTAAAATTGACCAGAAACGGACAAAATGGCGCCTGGACGGTTATGTATGAGTGATTTCGAAAATCGAAGAATGTAGTGACCTTGGTGAGATGTTACAGACTATGCCTATGACATTTGAAAGGAAAATGACATGAGGAAAGCACCTAACTAGGAATAACAAGCACCATGTGCAAAACGAATGCGATTTTCTGACGAGGAAACTAAAGAGAAGAAGAATATTAATAGGGAAGAATGTGAACGAAAACAAGGCAATGACGATATTCGTCATTGCAATGATTTCATATTACTGAAAGTTACACATTTCATGATGAAAAAAATAATCAACAAAAATCTCCATAGGAAGTAGCAAACGCCAATCATTCATTAAGCGATATTTAACGAACTTTAAGAAAATATGCATGGTTAAACTTCATCCCAAATTGAAAATTTATAACCGTGCAAGTATAAATGTTTGATATAATAAAACCATCCATATATTTACTAAA
This sequence comes from Strongylocentrotus droebachiensis, assembly GCA_035222895.1. Taxonomy (NCBI): domain Eukaryota; kingdom Metazoa; phylum Echinodermata; class Echinoidea; order Camarodonta; family Strongylocentrotidae; genus Strongylocentrotus; species Strongylocentrotus droebachiensis. The sequence continues at coordinate 811,218 of JAVYIG010000113.1, forward strand.
CAGCCCGTAGTATGTCGTTTTTTAACTTGATTTTAAGACAAAAATGCATTATCCTTTCGGCAATTTTTTTATTATTCACATTTAGTGTGTCTAATTTATTCTGAACCCCTTCCTTTTGAGCTTGGAACAAAAAGAGGATTTTGACTTCAATTTTGGAATAGTAAAGATACTTACCAGTGTCTCTCCATCATCCATGTCAACTCGTCTGATATCCCTCAAGCTGAGTGACTGGAGGCGTGGTAGCGAGAGAATGGAGTCTAGTCGACATGGAGTTATGGAAACATTCCCCATTCTCAGCGTCTGGATCTGTGCAAAGACAATTTATTAGTTCTCACCAAAGTGAAATCCACGATGCGATCCAATTTTTATTTGTACTAACATAAACACCTTTTAACATCACATCTAATATCAGATGAATCTGCATCTCAGTAACTTTAACATTTACTAAGTCTGATTATTTCGTCTGTATTTCTGCTATAGTTCAAATGATTCAATGTTCGTGCCATATTGTTGATATCAGGTTTACTTTACAAGAAAATTTTGAGAACAGTCTTAGGCAATAGTTGTTACCTGATAACTTGGTCATGTGGTCTTTGTTAAAATCAGTTAAAATCATTAAGTAATCACATTAATCAATTCTTAATGCGTTGTAAACGAAAAGAACATAATAATCCAGATATTCATGGTAACAGATATTATTTATCTTCTGTTACAAACTATTAGTTTCATGTGATTATTTTTGTTAATTGATTTGTTGTAGATTAATTACCTTTATCCATACAAATTCGAAGAAATATACACCGAGATATTATTCTTTTTTCCATTTTTTCCCTCCATGCACAGGGATTATATTGATTTTCTTTTGCAACAAATTAATAAACATATTATATTCGAGGTAATTTACATTTATAATATAAATACAATAATTGACTACTCATGATACAGATATTGGTTGAACTGTTGAGTGAACAGAAGACAAGCATATTTTCAATGATGTATTTCTGATGTTCATGGACAAAAAATACAAAAGACACATATTATCGTTTGATTGTTGGGCTATACAATTAGATTGTTGTGACCACTGCTAATGATTTGGAAAACATATCTCAAATTGGCAACACCTAGATGATGCATAATAATCCAGTTCGTAGTTCTAGTATGTGCATGACCAGATCAAGATCGACTGTACCAAATTGTGAAGTCAACCGAGTTCAGGCTCCCCGTCACTAATATGGGCACCGTATCACCCGCCCCGGGACAACAATGCCACACACCCACCCACCAGCATAATAGTTACTGCTACGTCAGACAAGCCCCACCATTGTACCGATGAAAGGCCGCATGGCACCACCGTGATGCACCGTCCCGAAATATGCGAACGAGCGCCTCCAGCTAGACAAGGAGCCTAAAAACTCTGAGGTATTATGTTTGGTCATTCATAGTAGGCCTATTATAACCTAACATTTCTACATTACCCAATATTTAAGAATAGCCATCTGTCTATAGTCATATAGTCAAAAATGATAATAATATCACAAGATACGTAATACATGTGTGTTAAAAAATTCACATAGGGACAAAGTTAAGTTAATATAGAGAGACGCACTCCATCCTTATCCATAAAATGAAGTACTCTTATATTACTCACAAACTTTAGTGTAAGGATTGGTTTCCTATACCGCACAAAAGACATAGCTGGCTTGCCTATACTTGTTGGGAAACTATAATGACGAAATGCAGAACACAAAGCAGACATACAGACCTACTAAAAGTGCATCTTTTTTTGGTTTAGATTTGTTGTTTGTTTTTTCTGTTTTGGGAATTTCTTCTTCATTTTCAAACGGGTATAAACCAGAGACACATAGATTAAAAGGGGGCAAATTTATCTTAGGAGGGAAATTTTCCTATCGCGGGAGGGCCTTTGTTCACTTCGAAGGAGGCACTTTTTTTCGGAGGAAGGGCTCAAGTCTCGATTTCGCAAATTGTGAGATGATGTATCAAAACCTATTCCCGGTCACGCCGCCCCTGTCGAATTGATATGTATTTCTATATTCACATTTATATTTTTTAAAAGATGAGTTTGTCTTTGCATTATACCCGATTTCTCTCTGACCATTGTCATCTGAGGTGAATTGAATAATAAAGCTGTCATCACCAGAAAATAATCTGTAGTTCTAAATAAAAATTATAGAATGATTCAAACGAATAAATGTAAGAATCGATTTAATTTATATAATCATGGCACTCAAGTCCATTCAATTCAAATTTACCTTAAATTTTTTCGTTTATTTGTTTTTTTGAGGCCGCCATCCTCGTCAAGCTTTGCTTATGATTGCGGTCTCCTGCACTTTTCCAACAGAATAGTTCGGATAATACTTTAAATTTATGATAATATGTTATGGAAATAATAAGTCTCGTTATAATATGTACATATATTATGTTTTAAAAAAAAATTGACATGAAGAAATTATTGTTTGTTTATGTTGTATTATACCTTACATGTATATGTTCTTTGTTATTCAGTTATATTTTATTTGGAAAAAATTCAGATTTTTTTAAAAAATCAAATCAAATCAAACGATTCACTTTCCTGATTATCTGCATGGTCAGACTATTGTTTCATAATAAGCGCGATTTTCACTAATGACCAAAAATTATTTCTAAGAAAAAAATTGCGAAATAGCATTATGTAAAGTTTGGGGAATTCAATACATGTGAAGGAAATCCTTTCCTATACAAGGGAGATAGGGGGATAGAGAGAGAGAGACCGAGAGAGATGGAAGGAGGAAGAGAAAGAGAAAGAAAAAGAAAGAAAGAGAGAGAGAGAAACAGAGAGAAAACCAAGGGACATTGATGTGGTACGAGCAAAATAACGACAAACAAATGTCTTGAATAATTGAAAAGGAGACCATGTCTTATGAAGCAAAATAAAATGTTATATCTCTCTATATATATATATTGTGCATGTATTATCTTATTGGGACAATACATAATCAACAAAAAATAAACGCGGAATACTAGGCCTATCTACAGGATATGCGCTTAAAACATGCATTTACATCCATCCAGATCTATATCATTATGACACTAATTCTTTTCACATGATTAATTATTCCAAATTGACAACATGGCCAAACTATTTATAATTATATTGATATTACAGTTGTTTGTAACTGATGAAAAAAGAAAGATTTCTTTTACACAAGTGTGAAAAAACAGTTACACTATAAGTTGAATTTGAAGATTGCAAAACTATTTGGAAACGAATCGTTACCAATAGAAATCGTGTTTGGGTATACCTTTGATTTTGATGCCTCAGTGGCCATCGTTGAGTAGAACTCATCACTCAGCTTCATAGAGCCCAGATACAGTAATCTAAGTTTTGGCATGGAGCAGAGACCTCTCGCGTATTGAGAGGATGCATGAGAACCAAGATCTGCCCTAAAGTGCGTTAGCTCCTCAATCTAGTGATGTGACATGACAGGTTGAGTAGAGTGAGTAGTATTAGCAAGTATGTATAGACGACATGTCTGATTTAAATATTTTTCAGAATAATGTAACATCATAAACCTCTGAAACTTTTAAAGCAAGAGAAAGAGAAAGGGAGAGAGAGAGAAAAATACACCAAAAATGGAAATGGGTGTGTGACAAGAGTATTTAGAGAAACGCGATGAAGAAAAAAAAACTGAGATAAATTATATATATTTGGAAAAGAGAAACCATATCTGATTAAGCAGAATAAATGTTTTAGTATTTGTTCTATTTACACTATATACATGTATGTTATGTATTCTTGAAGACTATCGGCCCAATATAAGTTGTTTCTTTACAAAAAAATGAAATACTATTTATAGGATACGTGCCATTAAACGCGGTTATATGAATCTATTTCATAATGACATCTAAGTCTACTCTATGCACATGATTTATTTCCTTGTTAGCATGGCCAAACTATTTATCATATTGTTATGAGCGTGCTCGTAACTAATGAAATAAATGATTTCTTTTACAAAAGTGTGAAAAAGGTTACCCCATAAGTTGAGTTTGAAGAATGCATTACTATTTGTAAAACAGAATTGTGTTTGGGTATACCTTTGATCTTGATGCCTCAGAGGCCATCGCTGAGTAGAACTCATCACTCAGCTTCATAGAGTCCAGACCCAATAATCGAAGGTTCGGCATGAAGCAGAGACCTCTTGCGTAATGAGAGGATGCAGCAGAACCCAGATCTCCCCCCGTTTGATTTAGCTCCTCAATCTGGTGATGTGACAGGACAGGTTGAATAGAGTGAATATTATTATCAAGAATAGACGACATGTCTGATGTCAATACTTTCTATTGTCAGTAATGTAACTTTATTACTCTCTTCTTAGACTTTTTAAAGCAAGGGAAAGAGAAGTGAGAGATTGATAGAGACCGGGACAGAGACAGAGAGACAGAGAGAAAAAAGGACCAAAGTGAAATGGGTGTGTTAAGAGAAAAGAAAGACGTGATGAAGAAAGACAAACGAATGTCATGAATTGTAGATGGTTGGAAAAGAGAGACCGTTTTTTTCAAGGAAAATATTTTTGTTTATATCAGTCTATTTATAATGCACATTTCTTGTAACTACTACTAAAGTATAAGGAATTTATTTTTAAAAATGCGTAATACTATTTTATAGGTTAAGTGATTTTAAAAACACATTTTTATGAATCTTTTTCATCATGACACCAAAGGTCATTCTATTCAAGGGTATTTATTCCCTCGTCAGCATATCCAAACTATATAAAATATTGATATGAGAGTGCTTGTAACGAATGAAAATAAATGATTTCCTTTAAAAAAGTGTGAAAAAAAGTTACCCGATATGTTTGAAGAATGCAAACTATTTGGAAACAAATCGTTTCCAATGGAAATCGTGTTTTGTATACCTTTGATCTTGATGCCTCAGAGGCCATTGTTGAATAGAACTCATTACTCAGCTTCAGCGCGTACAGATACAGTGATCGAAGTTTTGGCATGGAGCAGAGACCTCTCGCGTAATGAGAGGATGCAGCAGAACCCAGATCTGCGCTCCGGAGCTTCATTTCCTCAATCTGGTGATGTGACAGGATAGGTTGAATAGAGTGAATAGTACTATCAAGTATAGACGACATGTCTGATTTAAGTATTTTTTATTGTCATTAATGTAACATTATTAACCTCTTCTTAGACTATCAAAGCAAGGGGAAAGAGAAGGGAGAGAATTGATATGAGCGTGCTCGTAACTAATGAAAATAAATGATTTCTTTAAACAAAAGTGTGACAAAATACTTTAACCCAAAGTTGAGTTTAAAGAATGCAAAGCTATTTGAAACAAATCGTTTCCAATCGAAATCGTGTTTGGATAAACCTTTGATTGTGATGCCTCAATAGCCATCGTTGAGTAGAACTCATCACTCAGCTTCACATAGCTCATATCCAGTGATCGAAGATTTGGCATGGAGAAGAGACCTCTCGCGTAATGAGAGGATGCAGCAGAACCCAGATCTGCGATCGTGTGCTGTAGCTTCTCAATCTGGTAATGTGATAGGACAGGAAGAATATGGCGGATACTATTGTCAAGCATGTCGTCTAATTTAAATATTCTCATTGTCATCAATGTAACATTATCAACCTCTACTTAGGCTTTCATAGCAAGGGAAAAAGAAGGGAGATATAATGAGAGAGAGAGAGAGAGAGAGAGAGAGAATGGGACAGAGACAGAGACATAATGAGAGACAGAGAGAGAGATAGAGAGTAACACCCCTTGGAAAATGGGTGTGGTAAGAGCAAAGAAAGACAAACAAATGCGATCGATTGTTAGAAAAAAAAGAGACCGTGTCTGTTCATTCAATAATACACATTTTATATCGGTGTATTCACAATACACATGTAGAATTAATTTCCTGCGACTTTGATCAAACTATAAGGAATCTATTTTCATTTTTTATGCGAAACAGCATTTATAGGATTAGTAATTTTATACACGCTTTTTATGAATCTATATCATAATGACACGACAGTTCAATCTATTCACATGATTTGTTTTCTTGTAAGCATAGCCAAACTATTTATAATATTGATATGAAAGCACTTGTGACTAATGTTTATAAATGATTTCTTTAACAAAAAAGTGGGATAAAGCATGCACCCCATAAGTTCAGTTTGAAGAATGCAAAACTATTCGGAAACAAATCGTTTCCAATAGAAATCGTGGCTGGTTTACCTTTGATCTTGATGCCTCAGAGGCCATCTCTAAGTAGAACTCATCCCTCAGCTTCACTTTGTACAGGTACAGTGAACGAAGATTTGGCATGGAGCAGAGACCTCTTGCGTATTGAGAGGATGCAGCAGAAGCCAGATCTGCGTGCGAGTGATATAGTTCCTCAATCTAGTGATGTGTCAGGACAAGTTGAATAGAGTGAATAGTAATAGGGACTTTTAGATTTGCGTGGACTGCTACGTGTGACGTCCACTCAAGGCAGTGCATTAAAGGGACGTCGACCCTAGCAATCCCCATTGTCTTCGTGCGAATCTAAAAGTCCCCAATATTAAGTATAGACGACATGTCTGAATGAAATATTCTTACTGTCATTAATCTAACATTCTAACCCTCAACTTATGCTTTTTAAGCAAGAGAAAGAAAGAGAAAGAGGGGTAGAGCGAAAAGGGGGACAAAGACAGACAGAGATAGAGAGAAAGAGGCCCAAAAGGAAATGGGTGTGGTTGCTGTGGTAACAGAAACGAAAGACGAGATAGAGAAATACAAACAAATTTTATCGATTATAAACGGTTCAAAAAGAGAGACCGCGTCTTTTCAATCAAAAATAAAAGTATTATATCCGTCTATTTTAAATGCTCATGAAATGTAAAATCAATTTTCTGCTACTATTTACAAAATGTAAATAATTTCTAAAAATAAAATGCGAAATGCTACATGTACTTGTCGGATACGTGCTTCTAAAACACGCCTGTATATGAATCTTATTTATTACGACACCAAAGATGATGATCAACCTATTCAGAGGTATTTATTTCCTTGTCTTCATAACTAAACTATTTATCATATTGATATGAGAGTGCTCGTAACTGATGAAAATAAATGATGTCTTTATAAAAAGTGTGAACAAACTATTACCCCATTAATTAAGTTTAAAGAATGCAAACTGGCAACAGATCGCTTCCAATAGAAATCGTGTTTTGTATACCTTTGATCTTGATGCCTCAGAGGCCATCGCTGAGTAGAACTCATCACTCAGCTTCATAGAGTCCAGACCCAATGATCGAAGGTTCGGCATGAAACAGAGACCTCTTGCGTAATGAGAGGATGCATGAGAACCCAGATCAGTGTACTCGTGCTTAAGCTCCTCAATCTGGTGATGTGACAGGCCAGGTTGAATAGAGTGATTATTATTATCAAGTAAAGATGACATGCCTGATTTCAATATTTTCTATTGTCATTAATGTAACATTATTATAGGGATAGTTGAGTTTTGTTGCAGAGGTCGCTACACACAAAAAAAAGGTGAGATAATGAAAAAATGAGAGTGAAATTTGAAAGAATATACAATTTAAATGACAAAATCATCTTTTTTTAATCAAAATCGGTTCAGAGACGACTGAAATATCCATAAATATAACAATTTCTAATATTTGTGGTGCCCCACAAATATTCAGTAATTTTGAACAAGCCGTTGAAGAACGGAATAGCGCCATATACGTTTTATTCCAGCCAATGCCAATATTGGCTTTTGGTTGGCTTTTTCGTGTTCGTTATAATACGCCCCGTGTATTGTTATTATTTTAATTTTTGTTTATAGTGAAGCTGCATAGGTATGATCGAATTCAAGCTTAATTCACACATTTTGGGGTCTAGAAATACTTTCATAGCAATTTTAGGTTCTAAAAGGGCACTAGAAATGTCATAAATAAGAATAAAAGCAATAACCATGCACTGAAGGCATTGAAGGCATTTGCGGTCTTAAACAAGAACTACTTAGACTTTTAAAACAAGGGAAGGAGAAAGGTAGAGGGAGAGGGTGAGGGTGAGAGAGAGAGAGGGGACAGAGAGGAATATACAAACAAAGAAGGGAAACGAGTGTGTGGAAAGAGCAAAGAAAGACGAGATTAAAAAGACAAATAAATGAGATAAATCATATATATCTGGAAAAGAGAAACCTGTCTGTTTAAGTAGAATAAGATGTTATATCATTCCCTTTGCAGTCTACATAGGAGTTTTCATTAAAACTATTGACAAACAATGAACAATATCTTCAAAAAATAGAAATACTATATATAGGCCACGTGTCTTTAAAACACGCTCCTATATGAATCTTATTCATTATGACATCAAACTCGAATTATATTCACCTGATTTATTTCCTTGTCAGCATGGCCAAACTATGTATCATATTGATATCAGTGTGGCTTTAACTAATGAAAATAAATGATATATTTTTAAAAAAGTGTGAAAAAAGTTACCCAACGAGCTCAGTTTGAAGAATGCAAAACTGGCAACAAATCGTTTCGAATAGAAATCTTGTCTGGTATACCTTTGATCTTGATGCCTCAGTGGCCATCGTCGAGTAGAACTCGTCACTCAGCTTCGCATTGTTCAGATTCAGTGATCGAAGATTTGGCATGAAGCAGAGACCTCTGGCGTAATGAGAGGATGCAGCAGAACCCAGATCTGCCTCCATGTGTATTAGCTTCTCAATCTGGTGATGTGACAGGACAGGTTAAACAAAGTGTATAGTAATATCAGGTATAGACGTCATGTCTAATTTTTTTTTTTTTAATTGTCCTTAATGTTCCATTTGTAACCTCTACTTAGACTTTTAGGGCAAGGGAAATGGAAAAGGAGAGAGGGAGAGTGAGAGAGAGAGAGAGAGCAGGAGAGAGAGAGAGAGAGAAAAAAAAAAAAGAGAGAGAGAGAGAGGCTAAAATGCCCAAGGGAAACGGCTGTTAAGAGCAATCAAAGACGAGATGAATAAAGTAAAATGTGATTAAATATTAATAGTTGGAAAAGAAAGAGAGTGTCTGTTCAAGCACAATAAAAATGTTAGATGCTGCTTGTAAGTGTCGGCTTGCATGGTGATGTAGATATACAGTAGGCTTGCGGGTGCACCATGTGAGAGAGAGAGAGAGAGATAGAGAATTGAGGAGTCCTAAAAAGGACTCTGACTCGGTAATCTTTCTTGGGGGTGTGTAGTTCTGAAAAGGACTGTTTGTTACCTTTCTTAGCATATAGTTCTAAGGAGAACTATAGCGCTTGGAGAGGATGAGTGGCTCGACGTTACGAACAGGTTGACTATCCGTCGTCAAGTGTGGAGAATAGCTGGCGTGCGTGAGCTTAAGTCACCGGGGTCCTTTTCAGGACTACACACCCCCAAGAAAGATTACCGAGTCAGAGTCCTTTTCAGGACTCCTCAATTCTCTCTCTCCCTCTCTCTCACATGGTGCACCCGCAAGCCTACTGTATAATAAAAATGTTATATTATCTACAGTCTACAATCAATATCTCCTTGCGACTATTAACAAACTATAAATGATATCTAAAATCAAAAATTGAAATACTATTTGTAGGATAAATTCTTTTAAAACACGCTTTCATAGGAATCTATAATGTATCGACATATTAATTCCTGTGTTCACATCATTGATTAATCTTTCTCTCTCGATTGGTCTTTTTCCCAGGCAATGAGAAAATGCCCTCATCACACCATTATTGAAAAAACCTGGTTTTGACGCAGATTTTAAGAACTTTAAACCTGTCAGCAATATGAAATATATATCGAAGTTGGTTGAGGGTGCTGTTACCCAGCAAATTATGGATCACCTCAATAACAACTCATTTTGCCATGTACTCAGTCTGCATATAGACTATTCCATAGTAGTAAAACTGGTCAGCTAAGAACTAAGAGTGATTTATATACCTCACTTAAGTAATCCAGCCATCTGATTGGTCGAAATTGCATTCATAAACTTCAACTGTTCCTGTAAAATTCCCGGTAACCATGCTTAAAACATTTCAATATTTTTAATAACCATGGTTATTAAAAAAAAATGTTAAAAAATGGTTTGAGCGATGGAGGATACCATACGTGTGCGAAAAATTGGTCGGCAATTTCAATACAATTGAATCTCGATCGATCTTACCGACAATTTTATCTTGCATTGTTGACATGAAGACGAAAATAAACTCTCAAAAACAAAAAAACAACATCTGCCGATAGATCTTGATCTAAGTTCGTGCCAATATGCATTGCAAAAGTAAAAGAAGGGTCCGTTTCATGGAGCTTTTGCGAAGCATCCCTCACGCGGAGCCGTTTTCAATCCATTTTAATGTATATATTGGAGAAAACTGCCAAGCATCTCAACGGCGCCTGATAGCCGAGTGGTCTAAGCGTTGGTGATACACCTCTTGTTGTACGCAAGAATTCGAATCCCGTCTTCGACAAAAATGAAAAATATTTTTTATTTTTTATTTTTTAGTCTATTTTTTTTCGGCATATAAAAGTATTAATGACTGCTTTAATATTCGAGAAATAGTTGTTTTCATACGCTCTCGGGAAGGTTACAATTGGGCTATTCCCCTCGGCAAGCCTCGGGGAATAGCACAATTCTAACCTTCCCTTGAGCGTAATAAGACAACTATTTCTCTCAAAGCAGTCATTAATACTATACTATTGCTGGCTATGGATTCCCAGAAAGTCACTCTTTTACTTTTATTAGATCTAGGTAGTGCATTCGACACCATAGATCATTCTTGCTTATCAGAAACCTTAAAGACCTGTTATGGCATAGGTGGTGTTGTTCTTGAATGGATATAGTCGTATTTGGCGAATAGATATCAAAAGGTCAAAATAGATGATGTGATCTCTGATGATTTCCCAGTGCCTTTTGGAGTTCCACAAGGTTCTCGGCTGGGTCCTTTGTTATTTACTGTGTACACCGCTAATCTCATTTCAAATGTTCAAACGAATTTCCCCGAGATATCATGCCACTGCTATGCAGATGACACACAGCTCTATGTATCATTAAGACCTAATGAACATGCTAAAGAGCGACGTGTCTCATTCCTAGAAACATGTGTTGACTATGTACGTGGATGGATGCTGCACAATTGGCACATTAAACTGTAAACTTTTTTTAAAGAAATTTAAAAAAATTATAGATTTTTTTTTTTTTTTAACAGATTACGATTATCAAAAAATCACGAAAAACAATAATTACAACAAAAAAAAATTATATAAAAAAGAATTATTAAAAAAAAGGATATCGGTGATATCGATCGCCGATATCGCGTGCATCCAGTAAAAATAATTACATGGTAATTGACCAATCATATTGCAGGGATTCTCCTACCCATCTTATAATCAGACCTGATGAACATGCTAAAGAGCGACGTGTCTCACTCCTAGAAACATGTGTTGACTATGTACGTGGATGGATGCTGCACAATAGGCTCATGCTCAATGATGGTAAAACTGAATTAATGATCATTGGCACACCTAAACAGACATCCAAAATCGACTTAAACAGTGTATCAATTGGAGATTCTATAATAGAACCATCTGTTAGTGCAAAAAATCTTGGAGTAAAGTTCGATGCGACTTTGAATATGAGAGAGCACGTCACAAATGTTTGTAAATCAGCAATCATCTATATTCTATGACGTATTCGTAAATATTTAGATAAGGACATTACGAAAGACATTGTTCATGCATGTATCACCAATAAGTTGGACTGTTGTAATGGCCTACTGTATGGGATCCCTGACTCTCAAATAGTGATATTGCAACGGGTTTAAAACACCTGATCTGTTGATCTGTGGTGGTTCAAAATTCACACGGATCACCCTAGTTTTAAGAAATCTACATTGGTTACCAGTACGCCAGAGAATAACATTCAAAATCTTGCTGATTGTATACAAAGCACTTCTTGGTCAGGCTCCCACATAATATCAAAGAACTGTTGAATTTCAAACTTAATCAACTCAATCGCAACTTGCGCAGTTCCCGAGATACTTTGTTGCTTCAGATCCCATCTATCAAAACAAAAATAACGCTAGGTGATCGAGCATTTGCTTGTGCAGCCCCAAAACTCTGGAATAACTTGCCATTTGAAGTCAGGAAATCACCATCTGTAAATATCTTTAAATCAAAACTGAAAACACATCTTTTTAATTAACTTTAAAACTAAGCTTATCAGGAGCTCTTGCAGCGCAGTAGAATATATATACTTAATGTTGGATAGTTTCTGCGCTTTATAAATGTATTATTAGTATTACTATTATTATTATAACTATAAAGTTTATTGTATTCATGTGATTTATTTCCTTCTCAGCATGGTCAAACTATTTATAATATTGATATGAAAGCACTTGTGACTAATGTTTATAAATGATTTCTTTAAAAAGAAAGTGGGATAAAACATGCACCCCATAAGTTCAGTTTGAAGAATGCAAAACTATTCGGAAACAAATCGTTTCCAATCGAAATCGTGTTTAGGTATACCTTTGATGTTGATGCCTCAATGACCATCGTCGAGTAGAACTCATCACTCAGCTTCACACTGTACAGACCCAGTGATCGAAGATTTGGCATGGAGCAGAGACCTCTCGCGTAATGAGAGGATGCAGCAGAACCCAGAGCCGCGTACATGTGCTTTAGCTCCTCAATCTGGTGATATGACAGAACAGGTTGAATAGTGAATAGTAATATCAAGTAAATACGACATGCCTAATTTATATATCTATTGCCATTAAAGTGACTTGGTAACATTGTTGAAGGTTGGTGAAAAAATTGCTTAATTTTGGTATAAAATGTTACTTACTATATTCCTTCTACTGTACTAACCCTCTGACATGCAAAAAATCCTGACAAAATTCTCAAACCACGAAGATATTTATGGTTTTCTTTGAAGGAGTCGATGTACGACACCCTCTAACAGTGATTAACAGTAAATTCTCCCAACCATTTTTGAATTTTCCCAACCGTTTTTACATCTAGCATTGAAGTCACTACCTTAGCACTATTATCTCTTTTATAGCAAGAGAAAGAAAAAGCGAGAGAGAGAGAGCGAGAAGGGGGACAGAAACAAAGACAGGGAGAGAAAGAGAGAAAAATACCCAAAGTTAAATTAGTGTGGTAGAAGAAAAGAAAGACAAGATGAAGAAAGACAAATAAATTTAATCAATTTTCAATGGTTGGAAAACAGAGACCGTGACTTTTCAAGCTGTTCAAAAATCATGAATATTCATCAAATATGCAAATTATGTAATTTCAGCTAATTATATATTCGCGCACTCATTATGCAAATTAGGAAAGTCAAACTGTTCATTTTTTGGCACTTTTTAAATCATATATTCATAGATCATATTTACACCAAATATTAACCTTAAATTCCCAAAAAAAATTGCAATGCCAATAAAATATGGCGATGGAAATTACTTGGATCACCGTCACAGCTATTTCCTCATGTGTTTCACAAATTATTCAGAAAAACGGATCATATGATAAGAATTTGTAGACTTTCAGCTACATCACAGTATATTTGGCTATTTAAAAGATGTCAGATTTGAGGATTTATGACGATTTTCCGAGAACCATTCCACAGGCCATAACATTCCACAGGGACTGAATTTCAGAGTACCAAAAAGTTTGATGACCCCAGTACAGTTGTGGCTACCTTGAGTGTAAATCATAACTTGATTCAATGAGTCAAACACATGAGGATATTGCATTTTTGTAGGGAAGTTTATACATTGAGGTGTATTTTCACCACGCAGAATAGCAGCGCGAGTCAATGGGCGATCAGCGGGCCATATGTCACACATGGCTGAAAAGACAATATTCTAATTAAATAATTTAACATAAATCCCACATGCCTATAACAATGAAACTTCACAGAATAGTAGTTACAGGTATGCTTGCAATATATGTGAAATACAAATTTAAAAATATTGTTTAGTTTTTTAAAAATAAATTTACAAAAAATGCTATTTCTACGAACTGACTGCTGTTGTGTGTGTGTGTGTGTTCTTGGGGCAGACTGTGTGTACAGGCAGTATGATCACGCTACTTATACAGAGCCTATGATAAGTAATTTGTGCATGCACCACCCACCCGATCGTACCACGAACAATTATTATTAAAGTTAAGAAAATAAGCAAAATTTGAATTATTATCAGCATTCAGCACTCGAAATTCAGAACTGTATTAAAAACGAAATGGTAGCCAGGTAACCATCTAAAATTTCATCATTATAATAAATATCTATAAGATTTATCAAGCAACAAAATAAATAATATCATGTTCAAGAAAAGGATATGTGCACTTGACTGAAAAGATAAGTAGACAATCCACAGTGTCTCCTAATATGACGTCACACTCAGCTGTGATGAAAAGTGCGCGCAATACGCTGTTCTGTTGTTGGGCGTATGTGTTGATGCTGGTGCTTCTCCGCGTAAATAGTCAAAACAAATATCCAAGAATACGCGAAGAAAAACAAATTTGAAAAATGTAAATCCTATCAAAAGTGAATTTTTCTTTTGAATCTTTTGCTATAAAATTAGTTCCATCGATGACGAAAAAGTCCTGATTTTCTCAAAATCGCCCTCAAAGTGTTGTTATCCATAGTCCGATGTAAATTATAATTATTGTCGTGCGCTAAAACCCGAGTTACGCCTGAAATTTCGGGAGCTGACAGAAAACACGTCCTCCCCTCCCCTCCCCTCCGCCATTAGCGTGTGAGCGGGGTCCTATTGTCAAAAAAATACATTAACAAAAGAATGTAACGTATTGAAACACTAAGCTACAGAATATAGAATACACAAATACCTAAACACACGAACACGCACACGCATACACAGCAAACACACTGATGAGTAGGTCAAAAAGCATTTGAGAATAAGAAATTACTACGATGCAAAGAAAGATTATGTCAGTCTTTCAAGTAGGTACGTTTTAGATAACCTTCTAAACCTGGAAAGAGTTGTACTATTCGTTTTATATCACCAGGCAAACTGTTCCATTCTTTAATGCAAGAGATATGGACAGAGGCCAGAGTGACATTTGTTCTTGCAAAAGGCTGATGACACCTTTGACGTGTATTATAATTATGAATTTGTGAGTTCTGACGAAATAAATCTTTAACGTAAATTCATGAGGCATAGACTGAAGCTTAAACATAAACAATACGTAATTGAACGACACAAGTGGTAACATTCTTAGTCGAAGGAACAATGGAGAACTTGGATGTTTATAATAATAATTTGAAGAAAAGTTTAAAGTTAAAGGTCTTCATTTTCTACACCTTAATGTGAGGTCTATATTTCCTAATCAAGATATCGGAACTTAGAATTCTTTTTTAAAAGAAAAGGCTGTCTATTATTGCTTTCACTGAAACATGGTTAAACAATAAGTACTGGAGATACGGAATCCCTGTGGATAAATTTGCTGTTACCAAGATCAAAACCAATTGTTGTGGGCATTCTGTATCGACCTCCGAAAAAACAATTTGTTTATCGAGAAATTGTCCAATATTCTTGATACATTAAAGAAGGATGACAAAATAATTATTTTAGGAGACACGAATATTTGTCTTCTTCACTAATCGCCACTAGCTAACAAATATATTGACTTGTTGAGTCTTCACGGGTTTAGTCAACTCATTAAAGAGGCAATGCGCGTTACACCTACATGTTCTTCTCTACTGGATCATGTAGGTTGTAGCAAAGAAAACAAAACAAGTAAAAGTGGTGTCATTGATCTAGGTATTAGCGACCATTCTTTTACTTTCTGTACACGGACAAATATTAGACTGGCTATAGGTCATCACAGGACTTATGATATCAGACGCCGGAGATCTTCCCCTAGATTGGAGAAAGGCGAATATCACCCCGCTGTTTAAGAAGGGTGCTACTACTGACCCTGCAGACTACCGTCCCGTTTCCTCGACGTGCACATGCTGTAAATTATTAGAGCACATCATAGACAGTAACCTGATGGGATACTTGGCCAGGCATAACATCCTGGCTGGAAATCAACATGCCTTCAGGAAACACAGGTCGTGTGAATCTCAGCTCATCCTTACAAAAAATGACCTTGCCAAGAACTTAAACAAAAATATCACCACAGACAAGGCAGTGCTTGATTTTTTCCAAAGGCTTTTGATGTCATCCCGCACCAGCATCTCCTCATGAAATTAGACTTATTATGGTATTCGAGCAAATAATAAGAGATGGATATCTAGTTTTCTGACAAAGAGACTGCAACGTGTCTGTGTAAATGGTCCATGTTCCGAGTGGTTACCAGTCCTCAGTGGCACTCCACGGGGCACAGTATTAGGCCCTCACCTTTTTC
Organism: Strongylocentrotus droebachiensis; assembly: GCA_035222895.1. NCBI lineage: Eukaryota > Metazoa > Echinodermata > Echinoidea > Camarodonta > Strongylocentrotidae > Strongylocentrotus > Strongylocentrotus droebachiensis. The sequence continues at coordinate 827,588 of JAVYIG010000113.1, forward strand.
TACTCCACATCAATGACATTCATGAGAAGGTTACCAGTACAACACCACTTTTTGCCGATGATTGTTTACTTTACCGTCCCATCAAATCTGCTGAAGATGAGAAAGCTCTTCAACAAGACCTAGATACTATGGCCCAGTGGTCCAAGACTTGGGGCATGCATTTCAATCCCTCTAAATGTAAAACCATGCGTGTTTCAAGAAAGAGAACACCGGGTACTAAATCCTACAAAATCCTTGATGTTACCCTGGAGGAAACGAACCAGACCCTATACCTTGGCATCAATATCCAGAAAGACCTACGCTGGAATAGCCAGACTCATAACGCAACCGGCAAAGCCTCAAGGGTCCTTGACTTCCTAAGGCGCAACTTCCATCACTGCTCATCTAATGTTAAAGAAAAGTTGTTTCTTACTCTTGTACGTCCAAATCTTGACTACGCCACTGCTGCATGGGACCCTTATACAGCCAAAAACATCTATGCTGTCGAGAAAGTTCAACGTCAGGCTGAACGTTTTGTCACCAATAATTACGGATGGGACACCTGTGTCACCAAGCTTCTTAACCAACTCAACTGGGGATCTCTTAAAGACAGAGGGTAAGCACATCGTCTTACCTGCCTCTTCAAAATGATCAAGGGACAACTCGACATCGACTACCAATCTCACACCAACCCTAAGCCAGACAGCCGTAGACGAGGACACTCCAACCAATTTGAAATTCGCCACACCAACTCGGACGTTTATGCCAACTCATATTTTCCAAGGACTGTAAAGACATGGAACAACCTACAACAAACAACCACCGACCAAACCTCCCCGCTCAAATTTGAAAATGCAGTTACTAAAGAACTTTTTTCCAAAATGTAATCGTCCACTCTCGAGCTTTCGTGGGTTATCCTGTTCAAGCTGACTTATTTTTGATCTGTTATTATTGTATATTGTTGTATGTTGGAAGCTTGTCGAACAAAAATCAATCAATCAATCAATTAGTGATAAGCCTTATTACCTTCTTCTGCAGTACTCTCAGCTCATCAAGATATGACTTAAAAGTGTTTCCCCAAGCAACTTTACAATATGTCAAATAAGAAGAATAATACTATTATATAATGTTATCAGCACTCTTTCGGATAAAATAAATTTTAATCTAAAAATGACACCTACACTTCGGAACAATTTTGTGCACACAGCATCTAAATGAATTGTCCAAGATAAATGCTTATATTGATATGAGCGTGCTCGTAATTAATGAAAATGAATAATTTCATTAAAAAAAAGTGTGCAAAAACTTTGTAAACAAATCGTTTGCCGTACAAATCTTGATTGAGTATACCTTTGATGTTGATGCCTCAGAGGCCATCGTTGAGTAGAACTCATCACTCAGCTTCATATCGTCCAGATTCAGTGATCGAAGATTTGGCATAGAGCAGAGACCTCTCGCGTAATGAGAGGATGCAGCAGAGCCCAGACCCGAGCAAAGGTGTGTTAGCTCCTCAATCTGGTGATGTGACAGGACAGGTTAAACAAAGTGTATAGTAATATCAGGTACAGACGACATGTCTAATTTAAATATTCTTACTGTCATTAATGTAACATTTTAACCTCTTCGTAGGCTTGTAAAGCAAGAAGAGAAAAATATAGAAAGAGCGAGAAGGAAGACACAGAGAGATAGAGAGAAAAAGGCCCAAAGGGAAATGGGTGTGGTAGAAGAAAAGAAAGACGAGATGAAGAAAGACGATCAAATGTCATCAATTATAAATGGTTGGCAAAGTGAGACCGGCACTGTGAAAGAGTTTGGATAATTGTTTCGTATTTTGACCAACAGCTGGTCAAGATTTTCCCAACAAGTGGGCTACCGTAGTCGGGCAGTTGAAGGGTCATATCTTTGCTCAAATTTTGGTCAAAATACTGCCCAATAGATAGTTGGGTTGACTATTGGCACAACGTTGGGCAAAGTGTTGGAAAAACATTGCCCAACCTTTTCACAGTGTGTCTTTTTAAGCAAAATAAAAGTGTTACATCCATCAGATTTCGATGCACATGTAAAATTAATTTCCTGTTGTCTATTGACAAAAAATAAATAATTTCTGAAAAAATAATGCTAAATAATTTGTGTTGGACACATGCTTTTAAAACACGCTTCTTTATGAATCGAATTCATCATGATATCAAACTCGAATTCTATTCACCTGATTTATTTCCTTGTCAGCATAGCCACATTATTTATCATATTGATATGAGCGTGCTCGTAGATAATGAAAATAAATGATTTCTTTTTATAAAAAAGTGTGAAAAAACAGATATTCCTAAAGTTGAGTTTGAAGAAAGCAAAACTATTTGGAAACAAATTGTTTCCAATACAAATTTTGATTGAGTATACCTTTGATTTTGATGCCTCAGATGCCATCGTTGAGTAGAACTCATCACTCAGCTTCACATAACTCAGATCCAGTGATCGAAGATTTGGCATGGAGCAGAGACCTCTGGCGTAATGAGAGGATGCAGCAGAACCCAGATCCAAGCTAAAATGCTTTAGCTCCTCAATCTGGTGATGAGACAGAACAGGTTGAATAGAGTGAATAGTATTATCAAGATTAGACCAAATGTCTGATTTAAATATTCTTACTGTCATTAATGTAACATTTTTAACCTCTACTTAGGTTTATAAAGCAAGAAGAGAAAAAGAGAGATAGAGTGAGAAGGGGGACAGGGACATAGTCAGAGAGAGATAGAGAGATAAAGGCCCAAAGGGGAATGCGTGTTGTATAAGAAAAGAAAGACGAGATAGAGGAAGACAAACAAATGTCGTCAATTATAGATGGTTTGAAAAGAGAGACCGTGTCTTTTCAAGCAAAATAAAAGTGTTACATCCGTCTGTTTACAATTCACATGTAAAATGAATTTCCTGCGTCTATTGACAAAAAAATAATAATTTCTGCAAATATAATGCTAAATAATATTTGTTGGACACACGCTTTTAAAACACGCTTCTCTATGAATCTAAATCATTATTACATCAAAGTCAAATTCTATTCACCTGATTAATTTTTTTGTTAGCATAGCCACACTATTTATCATATTGATATGAGAATTCTCGTAAATAATGAAAATAAATGATTTCTTTTTAAAAAAGTGTGACAAAACAGTTAACCCTAAAGTTGAGTTTGAAGAATGCAAAAACTATTTAGGAACACATCGTTTCCAATAATTGTAAATATTTGTCATTGCCATTAATGTAACATGATTAACCTCTACTTATGCTTGTAAAGCAAAGGAAAGAGAAAAGGAGAGAGAGAGAGAGAGAGAGAGAGAAAGAAAGAAAGAGACAGAGACAGAGAGATAGAAAGAGGGGTGTGGTAAGAGCAATGAAAGACGAGATGAAGGGGGTGGCTTGGTGCTGCTGCCCGATGTACATGTACAATGTATTCATGTGCAGCATGTATAGGCGGGGAGAGGTGTATCCCTCCGAATCGGAATAATTATTTACCTGATAATTTAACGCTGATTATCGCCATCAGAGACGAAAGAAGGTGTGAATATTGAGTTCAGACTTTGATTAATTGCCTGTGTGTCCAAAAGTGTCCTCAATGCAAAGTTCCAAATTAGAAAACGTAAAATACGTTATACATTTGATTTAAGATACTATGTCCCTTTTGCAACCAACATCTAATTCTGTAAAACTTTGCAGGAATTATGAATATGTCATGTATGTCCTATCTGTGAAAATTTAGACGTTAGCAGTGTCCTAGTATTCAAATAATGCAAGGAAACCCGTTTAAATTCGAGACTTCACTGTCAGACCAGGGTATGTGAGTTAAGTGAGTGACTGATATATTTTTATATTTGGTAATATCATACATAAAATGAGCTGTAACAGGTTCATGGGCATTTGTCTACATCAATAACCCACTACTTGTAATGGCCACAATTAAACTGATTGAATCTTTGTGCAGCACAAAACGTGAGACCCTTCGGTGCAAGGGTATGAAAATCAGACTATTTACTTAGGTACTTAGTGTATCATATAATCATGATGAAAAAGTAACAGTCTGTTAGGTTTAGTGGGCCGATCATATCAAATTCCACAAATGAATATCAGTACCAGACAAGCCTTTTATAGACTTCTCACCTTTGTGGAAAGAAGTGAACGAAATTATGAGTGTAAATAACCAAATTTTGTCATGAATGAAATATTTTTCTTTATCTTATTAAAGGTAATAAAAAGTTTTGGGAAATTTTGAAAATTGGGTGGATAGTGATTCTTTACAATTTTGATAAACAGTCAAACCTGTCTATAGCGACCGCTCAAGGGAAACACAAAAAGTGGTCTTTGTAGACAGATGGTCATTAGAGGAGGTTTTACTGTATTTGGATGCCCCTGTGGATTTATTATAAGCACTAGAAAATTCCGACAGCCCCTTAAACACTTCCGCTTTCGAGAAAAATTGAATATACAAATTTCCCGATGTTCCCGGTAAATTTTGATGAATTTCAAATAGGGCCTACGGTCGTTCATTGTCAGCTGCGACCATGAACATTTCAGAATATGTAGATGTGATATATAATTTCAAATTGGGAATAGCTAATCGGTCGATTTTATTCAAGAAACATTGTTTTATAGCTTAATTAATATCTTGACCTTGAGAGGGAGCTATCCACAATGAGTTTATTATTTACAATTTCATAACTTCAGACTCGATCACTGGCGACAACGATCACTGAATATTGTGGGATCGCATATGCTTCAATATGTTCATTTGAACCAAATTCATGACCCCATACCAAAACTTTGTATTACCTTTAAGAAACAAATAGCATGCCTCGGATAAGAAATAATGGTAATTATGATTTAGACTTCATCAAGGTTAATACAATATTCAGAAACCTTGGACTGTGAAGCTGCAGCAGACATTCCTAGGTAGAATTTGTCATCCAGGCGCGCGTCAATGTCCAACCTTCGTAAGTTCGGGAATGTGAAAAGACGTACTGCTACATGTGATGATGATGCGTTAGCTTCGAAGGACATGCTAACACCCACTGTTTCACGAATCGAGGAACTTCTTCGTACCTGTACAACAAATAAATTTTCAGCATTCGATCTATAAATAGTAATTTCAATAACTATAATCAAACATCCCATGCTAATAGTTTAATTTGTGCAAAACATTCTAATAGCATGCATTAGTTTCGTAAAAAAAAATGAATACACCATGTTATTTTATTGATTTCTACACCATAAGGCTAGATTCTGACAGCTTGTTCAATTGTATGTTCTTGTATATAGCATGAATATAAACACACATTCTTATTTTCACGAACAGTGCATTGTGGAAGGTGATATGAACAAGACCAAAAAAAATAGACAATAATTTGTTTTAATTATCTGTAAAAAGTATACCTGAAATGTGGATAGCTATTGAGGTAGTTATGGAGGGTATATTGAAAATAGAATGACCAATACATTATATAGTTCGTCTGGTTGGCAGAGCTATTTTTCTTTGATTAGTCTTTGTTTAATCCTTGCAATACGTTGTAATACAGCCCACTATACTACTATGACAACATGGCAGTTCTAAATGATTATGGGTCAGAATGCTGCGAAGCAATTAATAGACGGTTTATTTTGTAGGTTTATATGTAGTTATTCTTTTGTTTGTAGCCAAATTTGCAAATGAAATTACTGAAAGCTCTACAGATGACAGTATTCCCTCAATATAATCAAATTTGTAATTTGATAAATGAAAATGAATACGTCTATTATTCTATTCACGAAACTTACTACTTCCATCACCATTGGTTCCAGTGTGAAGAGATATGCGGCGGTTGGAACCTGATAATGTAACGAAAGACGTTTCTTCGTCCATAACAGGTTCCTGACGTGATCAATGGCAGCTGAATCATGACATTCAAAAGCACACTGACTGATTATCCCCACGTCATCAAATTTCTTGCATAGGGCTTCCAAGACCGACTTTCCTACTTCACCTCCATGAGCTGCAGTGAAGCACAAGACATAACTGAATTCCTTGAAGTCTTCTAAAAGAGTGTCTGCCAGGATTCTGTTGAATTCTTGACGATCTTCGTGGAACAGCGATGCAAGGTAGTCACTCGCTATGTACTCCTGCTGTAACTTATGAGGGAAAGAGAATTCTTGGATGAATTGCTTTCCCTCTTGTTGTCTGATTTCTTTTGAGGCTAACCTCCTTTTCCCACTCAGAATCCCAACCTGACATGCTAGTGTTGAAGCCTCATTGCAGGCTTCCATTTCGTCTTTGGTGAAGATAAGCTGATTTTTCAGCAACCCCTCGAAGGCCACACGACCAACCTTTGTAATGGCTTCAGCCGCCTTCGCCATATGACATTGATATCCTCCCTCACTGTCAGTGTATCTTGAAGAATATTGTTCCCTAAGAGCGAAATCAATCTCTTTCATTAGTTGGGAGATTGTTTGTAGCTTCTCAGTTGTTTTGCGCTTAGATTCTACTTCCCACATGTAACACAGCATACAGCAAAAGATTGGGAATGGTGCCATAAACTCAGAAATTACACTGTTAGTGTTTATGAAGTGAATGAGACTGGATGCAGAAGCTGTGTCGTTTTTGAAATACTGTTTGATGTATTCATGTGTGTTTTCTTTCGTAAAACCCTCAACCACTATGTAGGAGTACTTTTCATGAATTTTCGGAATGCTCTTGATTTGATCAACTCCAAATGGACGTGAACTGATGAGAACGGATGTGTCAATAAATCTCTCCCTTCTTGCGATCGAGACGATAGCAAGCTCACTGTTTTTACGTTTTATGTCCATTTTAGCCTCATCCAGTCCGTCCAGTAAGATCAGAACTTTCCTTTGATTCTCCTTGATGTATTTATCAATCCTTTCCCCTATAATATCTGTATCATCTGGGAAATGATTCATAACGATATCACCAAAGAAGGGGCTATCTTCTATGTCTCGAAATGTTTCGTGAAAGAGAAGGGTGATATCTTGGAGACATTTTCCCGTCGCCCAATCGAGAGCTATTTTTGCAAATAATGTCGATTTGCCCACACCAGCTTCTCCAAGAAAGGCTAACCGTGTTATGAATCCTTTCTCAGTCTTTTTTTGAATGAAACTGAACAGATCCTCATATCGGATTTCTTTTTTCTGATCTCTTTTACACCCTAACATTAAATTGAGACTGACGAAGATATGCTGTAGCCATATGCGTGATTCGGGGTCCATAGGAGATACTTTGACCTCGCTAAATTCTTCGATATATCTAGCCTGTAATTTCTCTCTTAATCGTTGTACTTCGTCAGGCATCTCACCATGTTCACCTGAAAAGGAAAGAGGATCAGAACAAGATACAGACGAGCGTAAGGATGATGGGTCGATTAACAACATCTCACCGTAGTGCGGGAGGGGTGGGGGGGGGGGGGGGGTCTTGGGGCTGCATCTAGAAGGAAAAATTCACGCCTCCCTAAAAAACAAAATACAAAAACGGAGTAATAAGAAAGGGCCTTCCTACTACCACAATTTTTGTTATGAGTCTATTGATTCAATCCAATTCATATACGGTCAAGCCATTTTCGCAACATTATAGTTAGCCATATAGCCCTTCAAGCCATATCATATGCTTTTTATTTGTACCCATACAGTTCACGTTATTGGCCTATATAGGCTCGTGAAGTTTCTTCGAAAACCGAGGGAAGATACGCGACGATCAGTGGACAATTAGGGGGCATCTGACAACCCATCCTGGCGTAAATCTCTGTCAATGATTTGTGTTTTGCAATGTCCAGTCATACGTCATCCTGACAAAGTTTGAGTCAGAGTTAATGTGTAGACAAAGACAGACCGAACGGTACCACTAGACCAAGTCACATCTACCCAACTGTTTGGTTCATTGTTATGCTACTTGTGGATACACATGCAAGAGACGATTACTGCACACAAAAAAACGGAACTTAGTATGGTGAGTAAAAATCGTAGCTCACTCATTCAGTCGAGAAAATATATATAATAAATGCATTATTTTACACATTTGGTGAATACACCACCTTTCTCTTAGTAAAATTTACACACATGATATTTAAAACGAGTATGTGACCCGATTATTTTCTCGATGAGTCTTTTTACTCATTAAAGTACATGAAAGTTAATATTGGATGAGTATTCTCCAACTTTAGTGACCGAATGAGTAAAAATATTCACAAGTGTGTAGTGTGGCTTTTTGCTCCCTAATATGTCACAGACTCTTTATTCGTTGGATGAGTAATACAAAAAAAACTCAGTCTCTTCGAAGCTGTACTCGTCTTATAGCTATCTTACTCTTTGCATGCGCGTAAATATTTCGCTGATGAATATTCGTACGCGTTCGTGATCGTACGTATGTACCCGATCGTCACGTTTTTAGCGGCCGACGAGCCAAAGAATAAGTGTAAGTAGATTTGATTTTTCTTAATTTGAATCAGTTAGTAGTAATATTACTGAAGGGGATCCCTTGAATTTTAATTCAGACTTTTCTAAAACAAGTTAAGGCTACCGATTAGATATAGAATCTAGATCGAGTGCTAAAATTTCGGAGCTCTTCTTGTGCACGACCGAAGTGTGTGGAGTGCATGGCGAAGTCCTGCAATCGCGAGGCCTATAAGCAAGGCTATACGGGGCTCTCTCTCGTCTTAACTACTTCGTAAGATCCCCAGCTCGCATAGAACATCCTGTACATGTTTGTGCAGATGTGTCGGTATGTGTGTGTGTATATAATGGGGAGCCCTATGTCTGCGTACCTATTTACTCACAACATTTGGTTAATAAACTCACTAATATTGACTCATTTGCCATATAATCACATGTGATGATCCTAATAACCTGACTGACTGATTAATTGAAGCATTACTCATTAGTAATTGAGATGGAGCGATTTACTCACAACATTAGGTTAAATAACTCACTAATATGTCACTATAATGTCAAATTAACAAAAACTCATTCCTGTGCGTTATCAATCTCAATTTAATGAGTAAATGCATTCAGTTAAGTGTGTCACTATAGTGTCAAAGTTTATTTCCCTATTTGAGTAAGATTACCCCAATTTTCTTTTTGCGATGTAAATGGATACCTGGTACGAAGATATTCATCGAATGCCAGAGCGCTTTATACGCAGGGGCCCAGGGGTCAAAGCAGATTTTTGAAACGTGAACTGTTATTGATGTTGGGTATTAGCGTTTTAGAAGCTCGATCCTCCCTGTTACAAACTGTTAATTTTTTTTTTTACATCTGTGACTTTGAATAAAAACCTTTACCCCGCTTTTTAGTTGCCATTCACCTGAAGAATAAGGAGCCGACATCTTGGACATTCCTCTTGTCAACAAACCTTACCGTATTTGAATATTCAATTTACATAATCCCTACCGTGGGTATTAAGTTTATCAATGAGATGTTCAACTAATCTTACAATAATTGAATTGTGGGGTGAAGGTTTTTATTCAAAGTCACAGATGTAAAAAAAAAAATAACAGTTTGTAACATGGAAATTACAACATGTACCATCACCCCATCCTAACTCCCATGAACACACCACTGAGTCTACCAGGGAAAGTTACAATGCTACAATAAAAAATGCAATTCCTGTTCACTCATGCATAGAACATTGGTTTAATAAACCATGAAATTCACTCAGCAACCTGATCATGAATGTTTTATATCACCCTCAATTGTGTAAGCTCCAAAGGATTTACCTCTCACAAATTGGAAGGCTAATTCCTGCGCAACCTAATTTTCATATCCTTTACAAAAGTGAGCAGTGCTCACCCAAGCATGAACTATTTTCGGGCTTTTTGGTGTCATATGAGCTTTCCATACATATAAAACTTTTTCCCCAGAATGATATATTTTTTTTTATTCGGCAGCCATTTCAAAAGTGTATAGTTTTTTGGGGGACGCACGGTATGGTGGTGGTTATCTCACTATATGTTACCATTGGTAATGAGAAGACAGCCCTTATCAACCAAAATAATCATTTTAAATTATATCCAAGTGTAAACACTTTTGTTAGAAAAGCAATGAACATTGGATTTCGACATAACATTAGCCTTATTTATGGACAGTTTTTCCATTAAGTTCGAAGACAGTAGTTATCATAATGAGCTTTTTAATAGGGAAAAAAAAGGTGTTTTGGGGACAATTCACATTCTGAAAGAAGAAACAAATGCTATGCTAATCATCCCCAAACCTAATGAATGTGATAACACCTGGTAGGGAATTTAATTTCCCTTTCATATGACACCTTACACATGATAAAATTAAAAGTTAATATCCAAAATAGTTCAACAAAACTTATAATTTTTGTTCCAACAACATATTTGTAAGGTAGTCCACCTCAAAATTGTTCAGGAAGGTCTCCTGAACATTAACATTGAACAAACTTGACTTCATAACATTTGACCAGTGGCCTACTCACTAAAAATCTAATCAGATTGTATTCCAATGATGATACATGTATATCACCAAGTTTGAATTCACCTTTTCTCTGCATACACGTCTCCTCTATTTCTTTGAAGCCAGTCGCCTGGAGAGCAGCTCTAAGAATGGAAAGTTGCTCGGATGGTTTGACCGTCTCTGCCCAGTTCTGAAGCAGCATCACATTACCATTATAGGTCTTTCTACCTCCAGCCCAATTCGTCTCCAATGCCCGGTTAATATCAGGAATCTGGACTCCCAGCTCAAGACCAAGTCTCATTACATCACCATCATCTGATATGGCTTTTGCTACTTTGATAATGACGTAATCGAATCTATGTGTTTGCCTCGACGTTTGACCACTAGAATAAATATTTAAAAAAATATCAACATAAAATTAAAGCATTTCGAACGAAATATCCTAGTCAATTTTAAGTTCCTTTCTGCTTGATCTTTCAAAGCACCGGTATGCGAATTCATTATTTAATAGATAATAACAATAGATTTGTCACAAATGTTAATTATTAATTTCCGTATTTACACCTTTATGTGCGCTAGAAGTATTCTTAGATTTAATGAATACATGTACATGTATATCAAAAATTCAAATATACGTAGTCATGTTAGTGTTGAGTTAAATTAAACAGAAATATGAAATATTTAAACATTTTCACTTTTAATAGACTGAGAAGGATTCTACTTTTTCCTGCAATCTCGTTCTCTTAGGATATAGAAAACGATCCCTTTTAGGGGCTTTCTTATATATATATATTTATTAAATATATATCCTTTCTTATATATTTTCTTCAAAAATACTGATCAAGACATCATTAAAGTATTAGTAGACCAGCCAAATATAAAATAGCCTCTAGAAAAGGATTCCATGTCATGTTATGGTATTGCATGCAGAGTTGGCAATTTCCCTGGAAATACTGGGAAATACTGGGAAATACTCTGCGTACAAATGATATTTAACATTGGTAATAAGCGATCATGTCACTGATGTCAATATCGTACATATCTCACTAAATTCCTGCCATTTCTTTCACTGAATTCCATCTTTCAAGTACACTTCAAATGTTTCTTACTTGCTAATCTGCAAGTACTTCTTAGAACTAAATTTGTTTGTTCATTTTATACAAATTTAAAAGACATGAATTCAAGACATGTTCTCCTGTTGGCTGCCCATGAGCTCTTACACACAAAGGTGAAAACCATATCACTCTGAATAGTTTTGTTTTGTAATGTTCTAAAAGAATATACAATCCAAAAATGAATTCATGACAGTAAAACAATGTATTATACGAGTATATATCTATGCTCAGGCTCCATTCCACAACGGCTACTTTCGAGAAAAAAAAAACCTCGAATGTTTGGATTATATAACAAGCCATTTTATCGCTCGCACGTTTCAATAGGTGACGCCTAAGGATATTTAAATTGCCCCAGGTTGATTTTTAGAAAGTAGTTACAATCGTGATGTACACAGCTATGTAATGAAGAGACCCTCTACAGTTCATAACACTGGCAGATTGGGAGGGGGAGGCATAATTAGCTAATGCCCCCTTTCCCTTCTGAAACCCAAGTGGCATACTGGTTCATTCACCCGACTCTCAACCCAAGGGTACACAGTACGAATGCTAGCCTCGTACATGTACTAACATCCTTTCGCAAGACCTTAATCCACATTTTCAACTCTCCACCCAGGTGCGAATGGGTACCCTAGCAACTGCTGGGGGTAATACAAATTGCAGGGCTCTCAGAAAGAAGGAATTATGCTGATGAGATGTTTCCCTGGGTAAAATATTATATATCATTATCATATCCCTACCTCACATACATATTACGTAAGACCTACAAACATACAATGTATCACACCAATTAATGCAAAGTACATGTACATGATTTGTACATGCATTATTCTTAAATTGGTATTGTGTTGAAGGTGATTTAAAACTAACAGATTGGCATCGTCATCAACGTCGTCAATTTGCAAAACGACATCGCCGATGGAGCAGACTTCGTGGGGCAAATGTCCTCTTCACTGATCAATGGAGGTTTTTCTGAAAAGCTCTGATGGACGAGTGAGAATTTGAAGGAGATTAGAACCCTACCAAGGTGGATGAAAGTGTCATGATGTTGGCAAAAAGAACATTGTTTCCATTCCAGGTCGGTTAACGGCCCACGGTACATCGATGAGATATTGGAGCCACATTTGATTCCATACGCAGCTCCTATGCAAGGGTATCGAGCCCAAATCACCAACCAATACATGGAAGATAACGGGCTCGAGCGCACGGAGTAGCCATCAGGATCCCCTGATTGTAATCGCAACAAAAATGTTTGGGACGAAATCAAGCGAACAGTCCAGAATATAATTTTTTTTAGGATTTTTTTTAGGAAATTCTAAAAGCTCAATGTGGCCGTCCTGAACAAATACACCTTTATTGATCTCTACCTGAAAACCACACAATATGACTTTGGTTTGTTTTGTGGTGCGAGGTCACATAGGTTCTTGCAAGTTAGCTTTGATTGAATTGAAAGGAGGCCGTCGTTTAAGCATTTTACCATTTAAAATGGTCATCTGAATGGCATAATCTTATCTGTTTAAGTGTACTGGTAGACAGATTCGTTGTATCTTGTAGGTTTGATGTTTATCTTTTCTTTCCCTCTGAGATGAATAACGAATAAAAGTCATATTTTTATTTCCATTAACGCACCTAAATGTTTCACAACAGGTGTCGATAGTTCATTCGCATTTCATTTGAAAGAAGAATATTACCTAAACTACTCTCAAAATTGATAAATGGTCTTACTCAGTCATTGGCATTCTGCGACAGTGTGACCAGTGCAAATTTAACAATTATACATGTATCACAGTGGACAACTCGCTCGGCTTCTGTAGAAGCCCGTCGTCTCCAAAGTGTTAACATATCTGTACCTTGTACTTGGCGTGTCATCGCTCGGGGGTTCGGTCATCTCTTCGGTTTTCAGCCTCAAGTACGCCATCGCGAATGGTATCCAGTCTGAGGAGAAATGTCAAAATATAAAAAGAGATACATATAAGATCAATAATCCCGGGTCAATAATCACAAACATGGGGTCCACCGTCGGGTGGTTAAAGGTTTGTCTGGGGCATAATATATATAATTAAGTTTTATGTATATATATATATATATATATATATATACGTATATATATATTTATATAGCCTACATCTTACAACGTTTTTAGACGGACATAATATTATGTAGTGAAAAAATGAGTCATTAAGTATACATGGTCATTCACACTTTTTAAGTTAATATACAACTACCCGCTGGACATCCACCCGGTCAACTACCCCTAGGACAACTACCCCCTAGGGCAACCACCCTCTAGGAGAACTACCCCCTGAGACAACTACCCCAGTAAACTAACCCCTAGGACAACTACCCCAGTAAACTAACCCCTAGGACAACTAACCCAGTAAACTAACCCCTAGAACAACTACCCCCGGACAACTACCACTGGACAACTACCCCCAGACAATTACTCCCTACGACAACTACCCCCGGTCAACTATACTAGGGTGTAGTTGTCCTATGGGGTAGTTGCCTGGGGGTACTTGTCCTGGGGGTAGTTGTCCTAGGGGGTAGTTGTCGTAGGAGGTAGTTGTCTGGGGGTAGCTTTCCTTTGAAGAGGGGGAGAGAGAATTCAAATGCCGGGTGGGGGGGGGGGGGTAGAGCAACTGCGAACTAGAAAAAGGGACAGAGAGGTCGGGAAAGAGATGGAAGAGCAAAAGAATTATTCTAATTCCTCTTTATCGTTACTATTCTATATATTACTGTATTATGTTTGGTACAGAACAGCGGCGAGCAATGCAGCCAGGGTTTGAACTCCACGCGCATGCGTATTTCACATCTACTGCCTTACTCATGAATAATTCATAAGTTAATAGGTCCATCCAGTTAAAAAAAAAGACGCGTCCAGCCAGCCTAATTAACCTAGCCATCCTACCGCTGCACTTGATTGCCTCAATAGAAACCTTTACGTCATGCGCTAGTTATAAATATTCATGATACGCACGCACACAGAATCTGATGCGATAATTTATAAAATAATGAGATTTCATACAATAATTTTTTCTTTCTGAAAATAAATGACATTGCGAGGAAATCGGGAGGCTTACCGTAAACAAAAGACTATCCAGGTCGTAACTCCCTCAATATCATTGCGACATACTGGTTATTCCAGAATCTGACCGATTTTATTTCGATCTCCACCACACCGTACCACCGCAAATATTCATATAATAACATTTTAATATGCAGCGCTAGGATCCATAGGGTAGGAGAAAGAAAAAGACGCGTCCAGCCAGCCATATTGGAAAGAAATATATTGAAAAATAGTAAATAGTAAAAAGCGCTGACTCCTCCATTTTGGAAAGAGTCCGGACGAGTAACTCGCCTACTTTTTTAACTTGGCCACTAATGATGTATTCAAATTGTTTATGATATTTACTATTAAAGGATAAGGGTTTCTGCAATATAAAGTCTACATGGATTGTATGTAACTCTATTCCGATGAGCTTATATAGTGGCTATTGCTTGGATCAACAGAATTTAGAGGTAACGAGTCAAAAATGATATATTATACTCACTGTTTGCCTAGATCCTGCTAAATGCGAAATGAATCGTTGAATGAGGCGTCAAATCCTCTCCTCAGAAATATTTATTCAATTATAGCCGAGCCTAAATAATTCACAAATAATCTCACACAGTTCAAATAAAAGTAACTGGCAACAAGTGACATGAAAATTATCTTCCAGAACGTGTTATAAAGGCGTTTACAACGTCCCTTTCGCATATAAGAGCAGAGGTTGTCTCTGTGTCATGACTCCGGTTTGACAGATGTAAAAACATGCAGTGTGTCGAGAAAAATGATCTAGAAATCAGTCTTATGCCATTCCCTTAGCACAAATGTGCTTTGCTCCATCATATTTTCATGAAGATGTGACTGATAAGTGAAAACCCGTATCAAATGAAAAGAATAGGCTGCGTGAGTCCGTCCTTCACAGTCTGGTGACGTTGAGCAATTACCTTGTGCAAGTCGGTCGAGCCGTGCAACACGAGAGGAAAATTCACATAGCAACCGCCAAGCAACCAAACAAATTAATTCATATCTCTCTCTCAGTGAGTCGCTCCTGATGGGTATTGTGATGCGAATCAACAATTCCACCATTGATTTCGCCCAGCAAGTGGAAACCTTAGTCTCTCCCTAGGCATTTCTTTTCTTTTTTTCTTTTCTTCTTTTTTTTTTTTTCTTTTTTTTGGGGGGGGGGGGGGGGGTCCGATATAAATAAACTGCCATCGCCTTTGAGGACTTTTCCAACAATATAGTAATTGGAATCTGGTATATACTATAGCAAATTCGACCAGTTTAATTTTAGCCATTACAAGAAATGGGTTATTGATGTAGACAAAATGCTCATGTACCCTTTACAGCTCATTTCATGTACGTTATTACCAAAGAAGAAAAAATCCAGTCAGTCACTCAATAGTGTCTGACAGTGAAGTCTAGCAAGTAAACGGGTTTCCTTGCATAATTTGAATATTAGGACACTGCTAACGTTTAAATTTCACAGATAGGACAAACATGACATATTCATAATTCCTGCAAATTTCTGACAGAAATTGTATCTTTAAGGGAATGTCAGGCTATAGTCTCACAGTCAGTGTTTGATTATTTTTAATTGTTAATATTAATTTTCGTTTCATTATAATTGCTATACCTGTGTTTATTTATCGTTCTCTACATGTTTAGGAAATTTATACTGAAATCAGAGAAATACAACTCAGCGATAATCTCCCCCAATGGTTGAAGAATCATTCTTGAAATTCGGATGAAGCAGATAAAAAGAAAAACATTTCAAAGCGTAATGTAGACCTAGGAGTGTTTGTTTGCATGTAGGCCTAAGTAGGGTTTGGGGTGTTTGGGGTTGGGTAGTAAGGAAAGGTGTTGTAATTTATTGTATATTATACTGATTTCATTTTTAGAAAAATTCGATCGTATTTTTTTATTTGTACATGTATCAGGTAAATTAAATAATGTTGATATAAAGAAGATAATTCTAAAGAAGAAGAATTGAAATTTTAAGAATTAATTACTTGTATGGTTTTGATATTAAATGAAATAAAAGTACAGGGTACAAATTGGGAGGGTGGGTGTACTTAATACGGAAAATGTGTAATGTTTGCAGTTCCAAACACACCAAGCAAACTCTCAGTGAATCCAGACGTCCTTGTATTCAAGATGAAAACTCCTGCAAGGCTCATTATCATATTTTAGTCTGCCAATGACATTGTGGGCAATAGCTTTCTTGACTTGTAGCGGGAGAGTGAATCAACTTCAGATTGTTCTTATTGTAGATCATTGGTATGAACGATATGGTCTGATTGTCCATGTTGAAATGCAAGGGGGATTATTTTGATACTCTTTAAAATTGATAATTTACAAGCCATTGAAATAAGTATGTCCTTATTACATCATGTAGGAAGGAGGCTCTCTATAATCATCACCCGACATTAGAAGATTCGTATAGTGACTTATTTCGCAGACTAATAACAGTTATGTTATGGAACCTATTATGTGAGTAAGTGTCTTTCCTTTCTTCTTCTTCTTTGTTTAGAGAACATTGGATATGGGTTTACCCATGGACCCTGGATTGTTCAAGACAACAGAGAGAGCGTGAGAGAGAGAGAGAGAGAGAGAGAGAGAGAGGGAGGAAGGGAGAGAGAGAGAGAGAGAGAGAGAGAGAGACAGACAAACAGACAGAGATGGAAGAGTGACTTTGTCTGGAAACCACACAAACCTATATAAGCCCGACGGCTGGGGGTAAAAGACGAAAGAAAATATAACATTCTGAAAGGAAACGTGCCTTCATTGAAATCGTTTGTAATGATATTCACGCTGGTAGGTTTTACATAAAGAAATTATGATCAATGATTGTATCCTGATGAGTATGGGTGCTATGAAGCTCAAAAACATGTTTGTCGAATAGATTCTAAAGAGTACAATGGAAAGCTGTTTGGGAACCATGTCCAAATTTGGGTATTACTTCGTTCCGCTTTGATACAAACAGTCCTGGCTATACGAATAAACTCAGACAGACATAAAACTGAAGTTGACAACGGAAACAATATTTTGGCTTCTGTACATTACACCCGATATTCAATTCAACCATCTTTTTACAAGATTACAGATATGTTTATTTATATCATAATGTAATTCATGAAATAAGTGAACCTATAAATGAAACTAGGGTGTCCATTATTCAGTTAAGCTGATGTTGAATACTTGCTTACCGTAGGATTTACATAATTTTATATTTTCAGCCTGCAAAATTAAGACTACCTTTGAATTCTCTAGTGCTCTATAGCTATAAGCGGAGAGTATGACGTCACCAGCATGCAGAAAACATGTTTTTGCGAAAGAAAAGTGTGCTGGTTGTTTTTTTAGCACAGGTGTGATTACGCTGAAATTTCATGAATTGAATTTCTTCAAAAAGGTCTGCCAATGTGATTGTATCTGCTCAAAAGTCTATATATTTTGATAGGATTCGAAAGTACCCTGTGTGATGACAAGGGCGGATCCAGCCGGCGACGGGGGTGGGGCCCAAGTGGTGACCCGTCTTCTTCTTTTTTTTTTTTTTTTTTTTTTTACCTCCCCCCCCCCCCCCCCCTAGATCCGCCACTGCGTGATGAAACTGTGGGCAATCTACTCTCAAACTCTTCCTACATTTTCCATTGTCTAAACGCTACATGCAGCTCGAATGCAATTACTACCCTATGACTGTCAGGTGCCTATAGTTTCGGCGGAAAATTTCATAGTCTACGGAAACGGAGTACAGGTTCATTTTACTGCTTTAATGATTGGTTCAGATTGTGGTGGGAAGAACTTTTCAACAGTTTAGCTCTAAATTGGACTCCAACGGGTTTGTTTTAGAGATGGACCTACTCAGGCGCGTACGCAGGCGGGGGGGGGGGGGGGGTGAACCCCACCTTTGACTTTTTCTATGTGTGTGTTTTGGTGGACCCCCCTTTGTTTTTTGTTTTAAATTGAAAAAATAAAAAAATATTGTGGTAATAGGTGACCCAAAAAAACTGACCGTACCCCCACCCCCCCCCCCCCCAACGAAACGAAATATCAATGGACAAAATTTTCAAATTTTGGGACAAAAATAAATAAAAATGTGCTCTTACCATCTCAAGATCGACTTGCCTGTTAAATGTTTGGCAAGAACTAGATTAGGGGTGGATGATGATAAAACATTCAACATCCCAATAATAATTCTTCCTTTTTTGTCTACTGTTATTCACGAGAGACCAGACAGCTATCAATTTTAATCAATCCGTGCTAAAATCTTACCGAGAAATATTCCAATAACCGTAAACCTAATAAGGTACTCTATTCATAATAGTGAAAGACTGCCGCTTTTTATATTACACTACATAGGCCTAATGGAACCTTGTCATTTGCGATGTCGATGATATTGTCAAGGATTTGTGCTGACGATGTCGATGAGTGTGGAGGAATTGATGGCGCTGGCGAAGGGTGATGATGGGGATGAAGGCTGACGATGTCGAAGAAGCGAGAGTCGATGATGTCGATTTGTCAATGGCGGCGAAAGTAAAGTTTTGACGAAGAACGAAGACCCCCCCCCCCCCACTCAGTGTTATTTAGGGTACGCATATGCTTGTTCCCTCTTTTTGAAAGCACCCCCTATCTGAGGACTGCCAACATTTCCGAACCCCCCTTTCGCGGGCTTTTCACGGGCTTTTCCTGCCTTGGAGACCTCCCTAAATCATGAAAAATGCTCAAACCCCCCCCCCCTCCCCTAAATTCGGAATTACTTCTCAGGAGCGAAAGAGATGAGAGAAAAAAAGAAAAAAAGAAACCTTTTTAAAGAAATCTCCGGGTGAAAAGTTAATACACCCCTTTTTGTTAATACAGTTCTCGGGCCGGACTGTGTCGCACGAAAAGTACCCCCTTTACCGGGCATTTTGGTAACACGCATGGGGTCCGTCCGTTCTCGGAGTGGGGGGGGGGGGGGGGGGGGGGGGGGGAACGAAGGTCGATGATGTCGATGACGGCGAAGATAAAGTTATATAAACGATGAACGAAGAAGCGAGGGTCGGCGATTTAAATATACTGGAGTTCGTAAACCAAAATGGCGACGTTCAAACTACCAAGATAGGGTTTTCCGCAAATGAGCAATGATGCAGCAAAGTTTGTCAGACCGTTGATTTATTTGATTTATTGCCGAAACAATACACTACAAAAGAAATATCACTCGATACTGAATGGTGCCAAATCGAGGAGGACCAATTTAGCATAGGTCCTCCCGGAACCGTAATCCAGCAGCCACTGACTAAAATATGGCGGGACAAATAAACAAATTAAAAAAAGAAAGCTCCGGTGCACAGGCCGCTCTGAATAAACTTTAAGCAAATCGCGTCGCTACAAATTTGACCAATCACAAGCTTTTCGTACACTGTTGATTAATTGCTTGGTGACCTTCACAAGATTGTGCTTAATGAAGATAAATATCTCAAAATTATAAACCAAGGGCACTGCTCAGATTTAAATAGGGGCAATTAACAGAGGTAATGGGGGCACTTATCAGAGGTGGTAGGGAGCACCTATACGAATGAAGATCGGCCATCTACCCCCCCCCCCCCCCCACCCACACTCCGGGGTCGTGTGGACCGCATTCGTGTTCTAAAAATATCCGGTAAAGGGGTATTTTTTACGCAACAAAGTCAGGCCTATTTTGATTTATAAACACCGGAGATAGGGAGGTGCTTTCAAAAATCCGTCCCGTATTGACTTTACACATCGGAGTTAGGGGGAATGTTTTCAAAGGGAGGGAACATTCATACGTGTACCCTAAATAACACTAAGTGGGGGATGTATTTTAAAGAAAAAAGGGGCCATATCTGAAGCAAAAGGGGCTCCTCATATGAGATACTTGAAAAGTGTAGGGGGCACTATGCCCCCCCCCCCCCCACCCCCCCCCCCTCTCCCCCGGAGTGTTGCCTCAGGTTGAAGCTGAGAGACTTCGGTGCAAAGCGGTTTATAAGCACCGTTTTATTATTATTATTATTATTACATCTTTATTATTATTGGGGAATAATTGAAAACTTATCCTGAGCTGAGAGCACTGTTTCAGTTTAACCTCTTTGTAAGAATTTGAGGAATATCGCCATCTACGACCATCAGAAGTCAATCGGCGGCGATTTGCATGGGACTGCAGAATGGATATTTTTGTCAAGTTTGTTTCGCAGAAAGTCGGAAAAGTCAGATGGCAGCCTTCGTCATACAAAGGGATTCAATTCTCCGATACATTTGTAACGGGAAGCTGGGATGATGAGGTACATTATCAGTTATTGTATATAAGCACACATTAACTAGATCCCTAAACAGATTTAACTGTAGAAACTTAATTCCTAGTCGTTCACGTACAATGTGCACGGTTTCGGGGCTATGTACATAGTATTACTATACGAGACCGCTTTCAAGTCGGAGCGCTCCCTTGTAAGCTTTATCCTACGACTACGAGGTATAAAATGCCGTGCATGTGCCATGTATGATTGAAGAAGTTTTCTAATTCCAAACTGCATTTTTATTTTTTTTAGGAATATGATATTTGATTCATGATCTCCCGTTTCATATAAAAAATACTTGAGATTCAATAGATCTAGATCTAATAACATTAACAAATCAAATAGACTAACATTAACAACAAAGACAGTGAAAGCAAAATAGATTTTTACGTTTTCGATCTGTTTGTTTGAACTTTGAGTAAGCCTAGTCTATAATTAAGGCTAAATTATCAGTAGGGATGCTGGTCCGAGAATAAGGATTGTTCGCATAAACAAGGATCGTCTTCGTAAACGCGAAAAGACACACCCTAACCTAAGGCGAAAAATGGATTCCGTGATGATGTTCCTTGACTTAGGCTTAGCCATTTCTGATTTCACACTAGACAGAAATAACTGTAGTGCCGGAGCGGAGATGTTTACTTACTGGGCCTAAATCTTAACTACGCAATATAAACGACTATAATACGGTTTTATCCTACCATAGGCTGGATACTATACTGCTTGAAGTCTGTCTCAAGAAGCACTTGAAGTGTTGCTCGTTGAGTGGAGCTCCACCGTCGCTTGTAGTAGTAGACAGAAGAGACAGAAGAGACAGGCAATCAACAGTGTTTGTCGCGTGCAGTCTCAGGTTCAATCTGATGTTCCCAGTAATAAACACGCCCGCGGAAACTACCGCGGGTGTCGCCTAATGCGGGACTTACGCGCATATGGCGCCAGAGCCGTAGTGGCTAAGGCTGAACCACTACATTATTCCCCACTTAATGAGTTTAAAGCCCAACTTAAAACTAAACTAAAACTAACTTAAAACTACTCCCGTACCGCAGTGCGGGGTCACGCCGTTCCCGCTGGCGGATGGGTCAAGGACCCTCCCTGCCAGCACCGGTGAAGTCTTGGCCTTTCCAGAGGGCGGGCGCCTTTATCATACCTGAAAATATACTGTATTCCAAAATTTGGTACCGGAAATATTATGAAAAATACATGTGTATAGAGACCCAATCCCATAGCCATAATAGTTTCCATTCTGGTTACAAACAGAAATATACCAGTTAACCCTTACCGTGCCGGTGTCACGTGTAAATGACAAAGAATAGCAGTCCTGGCACGGGCGTAAGGGATTAACCGGGGCATTACAGTCATAAAGAAACAGAAATATACCAGTTAACCCTTACCGTGCCGGTTATACATAATGACAAATTGCAAAACGTCTTGGCACGGGCATAAGGGATTAACCGGGGCATTACATTAAATTCCCAAGGTGACCGAGCATGAGAGTGAGTGATCAACATAAACGATGAATGGCAATAAGTGTGCAGAAAAGGGGAAGAGCCCAATGGCTCCCCATTCCCCAAGTGCAGTTTGGATGGTACAATGTCCAGAAACTGGGCAGTCCCACATGAGAGCCAAACGGCTCCCTACAGGCAGTCCAAACGGTGCATATAAGAAGTATTAGAATGATAAAAGCAGATCACTGAAATCAGATGGAAAATGATATAGAAGGTGAAAACACTTCAACAAAATAAGATTACATTCTCTGGGCCACTCGGCCCCCGGGGGCACAATAGCCACTGCCGGCAAGTTCCTGATATCATTTAGGGCACCCAGGCCCACAACACCATCAAGCAGATCCAGAGGAATTACTCCCCCAAAACATAATCATATTCTGTAAACAAAAGTGAACTAAAATATATATAACAAACATGTTCTTTCCCCCGATCAAACATGATCCGAGGAATCCAAAATGGAACCGGCACCATGTCCTTGCGGACGAGCCGTTGTGAATGGCTTTGATAGTGAACCATAATATATATTTAAGACAAATATGTTATTTTCCCCGATCAAACACGATCCAAGGAATCCAAAATGGGAGCCTGTGGGTGGGCTGGAAAAGGGAAAGGTCCTTACTCTGGAGCCCTGGACTCCCAACAACCCTACATCTCACCCGCTTCCCACTAGAAGGGGGCACCACGGTCGTCCTAGCGACACAAACTCCCTGGATACAGGCTGCCCTGGAATCCGTTCCATAGTACATATGTACCTCCTCCCCCCCGACAATAACATTAACTACCTGGACAAAGGGACCGACCAAAGAGTCAGGCGGGTCACTAACATTATTTACCTTGACAAAGGGACCGACCGAAGAGTCAGGCGGGTCACTAACATTATTTACCTTGACAAAGGGACCGACCGAAGAGTCAGGCGGGTCACTAACATTATTTACCTTGTCCAAGGGACCAACCGAAGAGTCAGGCGGGTCACTAACATTATTTACTTTGTCCAAGGGACCGACCGAAGAGTCAGGCGGGTCACTAACATTATTTACACTAGTATTCACTGATTGTAGGCCTCTTGGTTTCCAGATCGGAGATCGGCCTCGCTCTCCGACCCCTCCAGGTTTTCCGGAACTTCAGCCACGGGAGATAGAGAGCAGGCATGGGACAGCATAGAAGCCTCCAAAGACTTAACAGTCTTCAAGACTTCCGCCAACATACTATCCATGTTGTCCATGCGTGTCCTCAAACTGGAGAGTTCTGTCTTCACTCCACTCATGTCCACCTTCAGACTGCCTATGTCCTTCCCTTGAACCTCAAGAAGGGTGCTGACATTCCCCCGGTCCGCCGCCGGAGCCGGACGGGGAACATCTCGACCTGTGGAAACTGTTGGGGAACGATAGGGTTGCCTATGCCGATAAATCCCCGGCTCCTCAACTGTATCATAAATGTCCTTCCCCCGGTCCTCCACAGGAGCCGGACGGGGAACATCTCGACCTGTGGAAACTGTTGGGGAACGATAGGGTTGCCTATACCGATAAATTCCCGGCTCCTCAACTGTATCATAACTCTCTGCCTCCTGATTGTACAGGCAAGTCTGCTGCACCTGCTGCCGAGGAGCTGGATATAAACGGCGGGGCTCGCTCCCGTACACAACACGCTCAGTGTGTTGTGCCCACCTGATGGCCTCCAGGGCCTCTTCAACGGACTTCGGGCGTTTATTCAGAGCGGTCAAACCCGCCGCCTTATCCGTACAACCCTGGCATAGCTGCAATACCATCTGAGTGCCGTCACCCCTTTGGTCAGACCCAAAAGCTTCACAAAACAAAGCCTGGAGCCGGTCGGACCACCCAAGGAGGGACTCCTCCGGGAGTTGGCGAGCCGTCCGAAACTCGGCTATGGCCTCCTCCGGAAATCGGGTAGCCCCAAACCGACGCCCCATCGCTGTCAACATCGGGTAATACGACTCAGTGCCCATATCCCGAAGATTGGAAAAACAATCCAACGCAGACCCTTCCAGACACCAGCCTAGAGCATCCAAACACTCCCTCGGACTCCACTGGCACGACGCAGCATAGCTTGTAAATTTCCTGAGAAAGGAATGCCAACTAGTCCTCCCATCGAAACTAAGCGACCTTGGCAGACGAGGGGGCCAATCTCGGCGCCCCTGCGGCCCTGGTGGGGATTCCCAAGTAGAGGGAGATACATAACTATCACGTGGGGGCACCCCGGAATACGGACCAGAATTGGTAGGAGGGGATTCCCTAGAAGAAGGATATACATAACTATCACGTGGGGGGACCCCGGAAAACGAACCAGAATTGGTAGGAGGGGGTTCCCTAGAAGGAGGATATACATAACTATCACGTGGGGGACCGGAAAACGGACCAGAATTGGTAGGAGGGGATCCCCTAGAAGGGGGATAACCATAATTACTCTGTGGGGGTTCCCTGGAAGGTAGAGTCCTATCTTCCCTAAGCCAGTAGTCGGCGGAGGGCTCGGCTGGGGAGGGCTCGGCCGGTTGCGGCGAGCTCCTAACTTGTGATTCAGCCGCCGACCCGGCTATAGGCCCAGCTGGGCCTCCACCCGAAGGCGGGGGGTACACTGTATGTTTATAGGGAACAGGATCCGGAATTGGGGCTCGGGACTCGGGACTCGGGACCGACTGGGTTTGCTCAGTCTGGGTTAGCTCAGTCCCCACCCCCTCCCCCTGTGCCTGCTCAGCCCGATCCGCCTTCCTATAAGGCTCAAAATCAAATAGATGCAACAGGTCCTTAGCTTCATGGAGACGAGGACACTGCAAAAATAACTCCTCCGTTAAGCTCCCACACTGCTCCCTCCACGTCAGAATCTTGTGGGACTTAGTTCTATCCACAACGGCCAGTAAGGCCTCTTCAGTCCCATAATTCACCTTAACCTTCTCTGTGGCCATAACCAGCTGTAAACCAGCAACGATTATATAACCAAATGAAGAAAGAAAAACAACATTCGTACCCAACAATCCCTCCTTCTTGCTTACTTACTAACGTACGTAGTTCCTTCAAGGAAAATACTTCTTGCTTACTTACTTAGTTTCTTAAAGGAAAATACTTGCTTACTTACTTAGTTTCTTACAGGAAAGACCTATTGCCTACTTAATAACTTACTTAGTTTCTTTCATAATCTTACTTAGTTTCTTACTAAAAAATTCCTACTTAAACAACCCTATACCCATAGTATACCTCACCGAAAAACACCGTGGAATTATCTCCACGGTAATAATACTTCGGCGAGAGGGTTGAAACTAATTTAATGACTCCTACTCACTACTACTACTCTACTCCTACTTAAACAACCCTATACCCATAGTATACCTCACCGAAAAACACCGTGGAATTATCTCCACGGTAATAATACTTCGGCGAGAGGGCTGAAACTAGTCTAATTAGAGCCTACTAAGTTCTACTTAAACGACCCTATACCTCACCGAAAAAGAACACCGTGGAATTATCTCCACAGTATAAAACTCTGGCGAGAGGATCACAACTACAAAAAACGGCTGTACAACCAGTCTAGTGAGTAGAAAAAAGTGGGCAAATTTAAGTACAAAAAAAAATGACCGAAACCGATGCCAAAAATCGAAATACGGCCGAAAAAATACCAACGAGTCCCTAAAAAACTATCCTACAACCCCAAGCAGACAAGAAATGAAAAACTAAGAGCTTATAAGGCTCTACGAAAAAAGTTCCAAAAATAAAAAAATCCTTCAACACACACGTGAACGTATTCAAGATGGCGGCACGGACATGTGTGCGACCACAAAAAATTATCCCCAAAACACGGAAATGAGTACCCAAAAATCGGAATACAGCACTAAAAATACCCTACGAGTCCCTAAACTACTAATCTACAGCAATAACCAACTACAAACGGGGAATAAACAAGCTTACAAGGCCCCACGAATTAATTTACCAAAATTGAAAATCCCTTAAGTACACGAGTGAATGAAAACAAGATGGCGTCACCCACACGTGTGCTACAAAAAAAATATCTCGCGCAAGTCCGAAAAGAACGATTACGCCATTGTAGTGCCGGAGCGGAGATGTTTACTTACTGGGCCTAAATCTTAACTACGCAATATAAACGACTATAATACGGTTTTATCCTACCATAGGCTGGATACTATACTGCTTGAAGTCTGTCTCAAGAAGCACTTGAAGTGTTGCTCGTTGAGTGGAGCTCCACCGTCGCTTGTAGTAGTAGACAGAAGAGACAGAAGAGACAGGCAATCAACAGTGTTTGTCGCGTGCAGTCTCAGGTTCAATCTGATGTTCCCAGTAATAAACACGCCCGCGGAAACTACCGCGGGTGTCGCCTAATGCGGGACTTACGCGCATATGGCGCCAGAGCCGTAGTGGCTAAGGCTGAACCACTACATAACCATCTGATTTGGGTCATTTCTTTAATAAAACTGACATTTGTTGTCATTCCCCAATACAGATGGTAACCCAGAGATCTCGTACCCTGGGGATGGCTATATACATATTTTCGTCCACGACATTTTCTCCCCGATTTTCTTTATTTAGATCTTATTTACTGATTTCTAAATCAGATGTAAATTAGGTCAGTATGTCATTTGTCCTAATTACAGTTATCAAAATGTGATAACTTAATATTAAATGTATAATTTACGGACTTACTTATATGAATTATCCAATTTGTATCTCCGAACTGCACGTTCATGCACTCGAACATAGGGCTATATGACCCGGCGGCCAAAATATTTCCGGGTCAACCTACCAAAACATAGCCAAATGGCCAATCAGAGCACTCGTTTCGTGGGAGTTTGTTGGTCAAGCTGGGCCGACTCGTACGTAGCTACGGTAGCTATTGGACGTTCGAAAAGAAAAAATGAATATTCATCAACTAAAACCAAGACGGATAATGTTGACGACGAGACTTTCTCGGATTAATCATTAATTTAGGATCTAAATGAGCAAGCTATCGTAAGTCAAATAAGCTATATACATGTATATGTTATTTTTAATTTTTATTATAATTGCAGCAGTTATGAGGATGTAAAGAGTGAAAATCTCGTTGCATATCTCATTCATCGCGGTCCGGTCGAACCGAACCATTTGTTTCGTACAGTCCCGTACAGTCCTGATAGGCCATACTTCAGTCTCTATAATCGGAGGTCTAGTGGAGCCAGACGTAGTCTCAGTGGAACAACCGACGATTAGAGAGACTGAAGTTTTCGGTCTAATTTCACACTTACTTTCCACAGAGAATTTGCACAAAGACTTTCAAATTATGAATATGAACGATAAATCCTCCGAAAGACGGTCAACCCATAAAAGTAGACGATGGACTCTGGGTATTTTATTACGCGGAATCCGTATTTCGCATTTTCAGCGCGCGTATCGGGAACCCTACACCCAAAAAGGGCAACAACAAAAAACTTACTCAAAAATGTGGACGATCCTGAGTAGGGCCTACAAGGTTATAACCTCAAACAGTAGTTGAGTAGTTTGGGGGGTTAACTTTGTTAATTCTAGCCATACACAAATTATTTTGTCAGGTGATGTCGTACAGGGGGCCGTTTCTCGAAACCAACTCCATGACACTGTTCAGATCCCCGGGTCTCCCCCGCCAAGGCCCATTCAGCGTACATCAGTCTGCCGTTGCCAGGTCGAGCAAGCTCAAGGTTTGTCCAACCTAGCAACGAGCAACATAAAGTATTGCGCACCGAACAAGCCCCGACAGAAGAAACATAAAGACCCGGCCTACAAGATTTGAAGAATAGAATTTCTTGACATTTTTTGTCTTCTTTTTTGCAAAATGCTGCAGGAGAACAAGATCTCACTCTGGAAGGTTCCAGAGGTCCAGAGCAAAGCCGGAGCTGCAGGGTCTTGGCAACAGGACTATCCCCAGCAGAAGACTCCAGCCACGTTGGATGGTCAAGCAGGAGAAGGAGAGCAGGAGCCAGCCTTGCTCTGCCAGCTCAAACATGGTGGCGATGTCACAGATATACGGGTATGTATTTATTAAATTTTATTTATTTTATATATTTATTAATATTTCTCCAGTCAAACCTGTCTATAGCGACCGCCCAAGGGAAACACAAAAAGTGGCCTTTGTAGACAGGTGGTCTTTGTAGACAGTTTCCTGTAGTACATGATTCAATGAGAAACCATTTTCAAGGGAAACAACAAATGTGGCCTTTGTAGACAGGTGGTCTGTGTAGACAAAGCAGGTTTGACTTTATGTACAGGGTAGTACAACACATGCTCTGGTGACCATTACTTTTGGTTCAATATCCGAACTAAATTACAAACTTTAGTCTCTCTGACTTGACTGGATTTTCCACTTGGTTCTATTTTCTATAATCTTTGGGAGTTCTTGCCTTACTGAGAAAGTGAACAAAACACAATACCTGACCCTATATTTTTATCTGATTGTCCATGTCATGAGATCTTTCTGCAATCTTACTCTTGCAATATACTTCAAAGTAATTTCATTACCAACCTTGTGATATTAATAGGGGACATTAAAGGAATTATAGCAGCAATCAGAGAATAACTTTCTGACCATTTGAACTGTACCCCCAAAATAAGTTACATCGTAATTTCAGTCATGATTATTGCTATCGGGTTTATTCATATATCATTAGCCATTATGAATGCAATACATTTGTTATGATAATTATGATCATTTACAAACGTCAAAGATAAGATTGCTTTAAGAAAAGTTTTAAAAACACCCCTATTTTCTGATAATTCTGCTATCTTTACCAGCAACTTAATAAGACTTTTACTTCTCTTCCAGCATATCATTGTAACATTCATTCAGGCTAAATATGCAAAGGATAATTATTCCTGTTTTCTATTTTCATCCTTGTAGTTTGTCAACCAAGAGGTCTTTTTAGCGTCTTCGTCAAGTGGAAGTGTCCAAGCCTTTAGATGTAACAAAGCTAAACAGGTAAGTCTGTAGCGGGAGCACACTGTGTGGAATAGCAATTCAATCCAAGGACTGGGAAATTAAATCAGGGAATTCTAATTGACACTTACTGCCATCTGCTGTTAATAATGTACAGATGTGTTGACGGCCATGTCCCACAATGCATTACCCACAATGCATCACTAACTGTTGATGAGTGCGTGATGATGCTTGGGTAGAGGAACTAGAAATTGCTCTTTGTACGTCTTCACAGAAAGATGGCGCAATTGAAAATACCTTACAGCAGTGGTAGCAGTGTCGGTAAAAAAATACCCTACCTTTAATTATTGGTCAAGTCCAAGATGATTTGTCCCGTACGTTCCTGACACATCTGGATTTTTTAATAACAGGAATATCTGATTATTGTATTAATTTTAGAGCTCAAATCCGCCCAAACATGAATTACCGGTAATAGATTTGATGTTGGGTTTTGTGTGCGTAATCCCACCATACCAAATGACTTTATACCTCAGGATTGCCAAGTTATATCTATGTAAAATGTTTAGAAATGTATGTAGTGTTCAGCACTATGTAAGTATTAAAAAATGACTTGTTGTGTGATGATGATGATATTAAGAAGAAGAAGAGACGAATACATAATGGTAATCTTTATGATAATAAAGATAGTTGTAATATTAAAAATAAAAATAATGAAGAAGAAGGAGAAAAAGGAGAAGGAAAGGAGGAGGACGAGGAAAAGAAGAAAAACATGAGTAGGAGGAGAAGAAGAAGAAGAAGAAGACACAGATTGCTCATGGAACCTTTAGATTTAGCCTCCATGAATACTTGTAAGGAACAAATCTATTCTCAATAAAAATAAAGACATTCTTTCTCTCTCTCTCTCTCTCTGTGCAGGACTTTGTGCCCTCTCAGAAATGGGATAGCATCCACCACCACACAGCTGATAGCTGCGCATGTACCTGCGTAGCCGTCAATGGCACTGATATCTCTACCTGTGGAGAGGATGGAAGGATCAACGTCTTGAGGCTGGAGCACAGGCAACCAATAAGGACCATTGGTAAGGTCAAGGGTCATTGTCAGCAACAATTTTCTCTATTGCCAATTTGATAAGTTTAACAACGTTGGCGCTGTGTCAACAATAACAAATCTGGATTTATATAATAATAATGATTAATAAAGATTGATTTATTATGTGCATAATAAACGACAGTTTCTCTTTGCATTTTACATACGGTAGTAAAAAATAGCATGTACAAGCATATTTAAAGGTAAAGACCAGTATT
Organism: Strongylocentrotus droebachiensis; assembly: GCA_035222895.1. Lineage (NCBI taxonomy): Eukaryota > Metazoa > Echinodermata > Echinoidea > Camarodonta > Strongylocentrotidae > Strongylocentrotus > Strongylocentrotus droebachiensis. Next base: position 858,164 of record JAVYIG010000113.1, read on the forward strand.
GGAAACGCCCCGATTTCAAAAAATGAAATGGAAGCTCTTATTACCAATCATGTAAAAAATATGTTTTGACTAATACATGATGATAAAAATTTTGACGGGGAAACCGCCTACTAATTGATATATTTGGTAAATTAGTGTATCTCTCGCCTGTTGATAGATATGAAATGCATGTGTCGCGCACGTGTGTGTAGTCCCACATCTTTCTGTGTACAGTGCTTCTAACTTTATGAAGACTTGGCCAAATTTCTTATCATTTTGATGATTCCAGAACCTTGCAGTACATCTATGCTAGATGATCAACCTTTTCTGATCAATTTCACAACGTTTCTTTCACAATGCAATCGCATGACCATAACTGGTCTTTAGCTTTAACTAGTTACAAGAATGAAATACAAAAATATAGAGCCTAATACGACAGGTCATCTCTAAGGGCTGTACAGATAATCTTATAACCCTGGTCATCGGATTCATTCGCGCACACATTGTGCACCATCTCCACTCCCTGGGGAGTATACCTATCATATGGTCACCGTGAGGGCATAGTATGGCAATCACTTATTCAATCCATTATATTGAATGTGTCATTAAAAAAGTTTGCCACAAAAATCAGGCATCAGATACAGTTATATCGGACTACACACGCAAACTTGTGGAATTAAAATGTGGTCCATATTTTCAAACCTTTTTTTACTGGCTTTCCCAGAGCTGTCATTTTCGTATGACAACTCTCCTACGATATTCTTCCGAGTGACAAAGCTCTCAAATTATTTGTTCACCTTTACCAGAACTCAAAAAGGAGAACAAGTGTGTGTTTCACAAAGATCCCAAATCAAATTTAACTCTAAGTTGGACTTAACAATTAAAGCCATTCGCATTTGTGAAAATATTTTGTAAAAGTTTTTTTTAAATGCATAAAAAGTTGAAACAAATCATTCATGTTTTCTATAGGTTCTTGGTGGAATTCATAAAAAGTCTAAAATACTTGAATTTTCGCTTTTTAATATAATTTTAAGGCTACAAATGACTTCCCATAACTTTTAAGTCCAACTTAGAGTTGAGTTTGACTTAGAATCTTTGTGAAACACCCCCTGTTCTGTTTTCTCACCTTTACAGATGAAGCGGATAGCTGCAGCATCAATGCCCTGACACACCTGAAACAGCACGAGGTCATAACGGTGAACTCGGCAGGACAGCTCAAGATATGGGACCTTCGGCAGCCTGGCTCACAGCCATCCAGGTTCTTCATAGTGTGAGTGCTTAAGTGTGTTTTAGAGGTATCATAGTCTAGTGGTTCAATCGCTCGACTGGAAATGCAAAGGTCGTGGATTCAAGACCCGGCATGTATCTTATGTCCTTGACAATTGTATATGTATTGCTCCTCTTCACCCAGATGTTTAATTGGTACCCAGTATGATGCATATAACATTGTAGTTGGATTGGCATGTGCCGCCTGTTAAAAAATGACTAGCTGCAATGCTCCCCGGGGAGTGAGGAATGTGCAGAATAGCAATTGAATTGTGTAACGGGGGTAATGATAACATTGTAAGCGCTTTGGTTAGTTGATAGTATAGTGCTGTATAAGAAACGGGTATCATGATTTTTTAGAGGGTTCAAAAGACATTTCAGGAATAGGATATCTGAAATTGTCAAGGGGCATAATGGTTATGATATTTTCAGGGCATTGTGGTCAAACGGATAACTTGCTTTTGGATCAAAAGATTTCAGATTTGAGTTCTCTGCCACAGCACCAACGACGTTCGCCAAGACATTAATCTACTTTTATTACTCTCTACCCAGGTGAGGTAAATGCAAAATATATGCACCTGGTGTCACTTCATATTCTAAGATGTAGCACATGATTGGTAGCAGAGTTGAAAATGACTCCCTATTTTGAATACTTGCAAGAACATTTTTCACAAAATATGACCCCCTTTTGCATAAAAACAGGTACAAAATAGGCTTTGGATGTAATCCAGAGCTGCCAACTAGTACAGATATCCTGTAATTGGTACGGAAATTAACGATCATTACGGAATTATGGAATGTTGTCTAATGGATTTTAATTATTTTTTTCATTCACAAAAAGTATCCTTTGCTCAAATGTGTTTTGCAATAATAATATTAACAGAAGACTTTTGAGATATATTTTGAATGTATTGAGTGATTGCTGGTTACAAAGAAATCTGGGCAGGTTATTCCACAGCTTGGGAGTAGCAGTTGTGAATGCTCTGTCACCACTTACCAAGTATGATATAGAAAGGGTTAAACTGAGTATGAATGAATTCCATCTGCAGTTCTGGAGAGAAAGTGCCTCTTCACTGTGTAGACCGGCACCCAACGCAGCCTCATCTTGTGGCTACCGGTGGACAGAATGGCATCCTCAATATCTGGGATATGAGAAAGGAACAGCTACCAGTCACCCTCTTTGATGTTCACCAGAGTCATGGTGAGATGATCTTTTTCTACCTTTTTTCAATTCAATACTTCCGTAGCATTAATGTCATCTCTCACAAACAAAGCAACTCCACCGCCCAAGCGATGTTGACGATCGTGATGAAATTGACAAAAGTTTGGTAGCTGGCAAGAAGAAGCGGGATTATCGACTGAAAACAAGGTTTTAGTAACAGCAATGAGTTGATAGTTGCAGTGAGATGATTTAATGACTACCTGTAGATCACTGAATTTCCGACGGTAAGGTTGGTTTTAGATGCAGTTGCTTTGTATTGATGAGATTCAAAGTGTTTATGCCACAAGGTCCAGGAGTTTGTGTCTTTCTAGAGAGTGGCTGAACTACATCAATGCGTCTACGAATGTGAGATCCTGCTCGACGACCGCCGGGTCGGGGTTTAGACCGCGAGATCCCAAGCGAATCAATGTTTACACATACATCAAGAGGGCAAACAAACTTTGCTAGTACCTGAGCGATTGCGACGATCATCAGTCATGACAATGAAGGACACACACAACACACACAAAGCAAAAACACTTTGCATAACAAAGCTAGGGTTTGAGTTCCCACATCAAACCGTGTAGATATAAATCTATGTGTAAAGTTACTATGCCTATAGCTCGACGTACCTTCAGGTTCAGACTCCATTTCATACCTTTCCTTAAACCTTAAAAGCGGGACTGCACTACTTGTACCTACTCGCGCCCTCTATATAGCAAACAATGCCTAAGCGGTACCTGTTAGTCCCCATGATCCCCTTTTTCTTATGTTAATTGAGAGCTGATTTGATAAGATAACCGCCTGCCGGGCACCACGCAGGGAGGTCTAATCCCTCCTGTCCAAACTAGTGCAGACAGACTTTAAATGTCATGTTTAGGTTTTAGTAGAAATGAAGAATAGTGAGTGAGCTTCCTCACTCATTTATTCCTATGAGAAAGAATATCAAAGTAGCAACATCTAATGAATAGGATTGGCTTTGAAATGGCCTCATAATCTTAATGTAGTACTGGGGTAATAGATATAAACTTAGAACCAAATCGTTATATCCCATTTGAACATTTGGTGTTAGTTTGTTAGATTGATTTTATTTCTGCGTTCAAAAATATTCAAATTCAAATTTAAAGTACAAAAATTCGAACAATAACAAATACAATGAATAAAATGTTTACAAAAGTAATTAAATGGAAAATCATGTACAATCATATCATACGATAAACATTTAGGAAGCATACAATAAGACAAGAAATATGAAATATTTCCAATAAATTAGAGAGGTAATTTAGAGTGCAGGAGACCATTTGATAATGTACAAAAAATTTCTCTTTTATTTTGACCAGACTACCTTTAAAATGTATAAATAACCTCAAAAAATGATTTGTGTACAGCTAGAATGTATAATATCAACCCAAACTCTATCCAGCATACTTTGCACCAACGGATAAGGAGTATGAAAAATAAAAAGGATTACATAACGCTCATGCATGGAAGCAAGTTTCTTTAATCTGGCAATTGATATATTTGTTATAGAAGTAATATAAACTTAAAGCACAGATTTTGAATGAAGCCCCTGTCCCCTAACATCCAGAACAAAATATTTTTGGGCGATTGGTATACTTTCATGGTAATTTTTTTGATTTTCTGGAAGAATTGCCCTGTAAAAACAAAGTAGCGCATTTGCTTCTTGATGTTATAACACGAAGAGTAATGTTATTACACAGAGCACTCTTTATCTTGCAAAGTGAGATTTCTTCTCGTACATGTATAATTATAAATGTTGTAGAGTTATATTGTGCAACATGTCATCATAAAACAGTGCTCATGTAAAGTGTTATAAATATCTCACATTTAATTTCAATTTAGAATATGGATTATAAGGATATTGTTTTGAATTTTTTTGGTGCAGTTTGGGAGGTCAAGTTTCACCCTACCAGCCCTAACAACCTGTTCACCTGCTCCGACGATGGAACAGTCCTTCACTGGGACGCCACCAAGGGTCAAAGTTCAACGGGTTCTGCCTTCCGCAACATGAACACTCCAACAGGTAATTAAAACTCCTTATCCGCATATTTGTGAAAAAAATACTGATAATTTATTTGATTTATCCATCACCTTTTCAAAGGGTACAAGCTGCCTTTCCTTAAAACCTCATATGTGTATGGAAGATGAGAGGGAAGAGTTTAGGGCCCTGTATCATATGTATTGACTTACAATCAATCATAACAATCTTTTGTACCTCCAATCCTGCTTCAATTAATCTTATCTTACCGTACTTTATATGTGTCTGTAACATAAAATTAATTGTAAGTTAAAATTTCCATAAAGTTACGATTGATTGAAGGAGAAATAATTAAATATAACTCTTTATGTTACCGGGCCAAGATGTGTGTTGAAATATTTTGAAAAAAAAAAAAAAAATTGTTTAAAGATACATGTATTCATTTAAAGAAGAATACCAGGGGGTAGATATCAGATGTTTTTCTAATTATCCACTAATATTAATGTCTAATAATTCAGTGGTGTTTTGTAAGACATAAGTAGAAGAAACAAATTACTTATAATTGGGACAGGTAGCTTGGAAACCAAGGCAAGCATTGGACATACTATAAACAAAGTTCAAGATTGTAATGATATTTACAAACTTATGCAGTGAATATCAACAAAAGAAATCAAGATCTGATGTGCATACATGTAGGTTACCTTTAGTAACAGAGATCTTTTACACAAAGAGATCTTTTACACATGACTGAAATATCATTTGAATACAATTCTGAATATTACCCTTTATTGAAGGTTATTTTGTCAAGATGACTGCCGTAAAACCAGAAACTTTCGTGAATGTGAACCGCTTACAAAATTGCAACCTTTTCATTCACATGAAGGTTCTTGTTTGTACTGTACTGTTTCCCAATTCTCGAAACAAATTTAACAGTTTTCCTCAACCATCATTTCCTTTTTTTTTCTTCTCAGGACCAAATCCATCCAGCAACCTCCTCCTTAGGGGATCAACAAGGACTGCGCCCTCTGTTGACAGCGAGACGTCCAGTCCGTGGCTGAGCAGCGAGACCACCAGCAACCAGTTGGAGATCAATCACGTCCTTCCAGGAAACTGCAACCCCGTCAACTCCCTGGACGTGGAGGGTCCGCAGCTGATCTGCGGAACGGATGGAGAGGCCCTCTACTACATCCCGAACATGAACATCTATTTATAAACTATCGCTACCTTGAACAGCTGCTGCTATGTGGGGACTTGAAGACAATAGGCGGGTTACGAAAAGGATATTAGAATGAAATGTGATGAGTTCTTGATACTATTGTGCTACTTCAACCGAAAAAAGAGCATCATTTTTGGTCATAATGATAATAATGGTGGCTTCTTATATAGCACTGCACACATATCTTTCACGCCATGATGCTCCTGGCGCTCCATCATTTCTGGTTCCTCGATTGTCTGACAAGTGTGTGAGCCACCTTATTGGCCTTTGTCAGATCTCTCTCATTACTACCTGTATCGTACAGCATGTCACCATTAAAAGTAGATGGTCCATGGAATGGGGGCCTTGCCCACACGGACAGTCTCCTGAAGAGTTGATACATGTATATCCCCTCTTCACATGTTTTCCTGTGCGATGTATATAGAATGAATTTAGTTTGCATTTTCGAAAGGTACACTAGATTAAGGCTATATGGTCCCAACATTTGGATCCCTCCTCAATCGAGGACTCAAAAATAAAAAAACTGACTAGACATTGCACATGTCATGCATTTTGACATCGTTGGAATTTTCCTGCTGGGTCTTCATGCTTCATTTGTTACATGTGTTTATGTCCTCGGTCCCGTTGCATAAAACTTATCATTAATGGTATCTCTGCCATCAATGGTAACTACCATGGTAACATTGTTTAACAGCCAATTAAAATCAAGTATTCCATGGAAGTTACCATAGAGTGGTGAAGTGTGACGTCATCAAAAATCTATTTTTAGAATTTCTCAATTTTTTCTTCATATTCCGAAAGAACATCAAAAATAATGTCCAAATGTCGAAAACACATTGCATATGTTAAGTATTGGCTGAGATATGATCATCTGAATGAATATATGTCCTATGGGAACTCAGTGTTATATGCTCTGGCTCCTACCATTAGGAGCCAGAGCATATAACACTGAGTATATGGGGAGTATATTTATTCAGATGGTCATATCTCAGCCAATACTTAACATATTCAATTGGTTTTTGACATTTGGACATTATTTTTGATGTTCTTTCGGAATATGAAGAAAAAATTGAGAAATTCTAAAAATAGATTTTTATGACGTCACAGCTTCGGTACTGTATTGATGGGAATGTTACCATCAATGATAGGTTTTATGCAACGGGACCCTGCTCAAATAATGTCTTGGGTCCCGTTGCATAAAACTTATCATTGATGGATAAGATACATCTTGTGAGCATATTATTCTATTTCCTCCTCAGGATAGTTTTTGAAAGATGAATTGATCACATATTTTTCTTCAAATTGGCAACATTCATATTTGCTTTTATTTCTTAATTTTTCTAATAAAACCTAATGTCTCTGAAAACAATATACATATGTATGGACTGACGGCAAAGTTGTTAATTTGCAGTTTGATTGAAAAACAATGATTTAGAACCTCCCAACATGTTGCAAATTTGAGGATTATAAAGCTTATTTTCCATTTAAAAATTCCAGACACCAATAGCAATATAGTGATGGATCTAAACTGGAATCGGTGTCTGCAGAAATTTTGGCCTTTCTGTTCATGAATCTGGTATAGTACTATTTAGGGCTTTGAATTAAAAGTTATCAAGTGTTAAATGACCATCTCAAAAGGGCTGTATGTATAGCAGCTATAACGTCAATGAAATAGGTATAAAGCATAGGGCTAGCTTGTCAAAATGGTTCATGGGTTTTGAGAGGTCTTTATAATTATGTTGTACAGTTAGATTATGTTTGTATGTGTCAACAGAGCAACACAGTTGCTGAAAATAAAACAATGTAAGTATTTGTACCAAGATGTGATTTTGTGCTTTCTTTCTGGTCAAGACTAAGCTTTAAAGCTTGAATATGAAACACAATGGCCTGAATTCACAAAGGAGGTTTAATTTAACCCATGGTTAAAACCCTCATTTACATAACCCATGGTTTAAAATAAGCTCAAAATAAGCGTACCTTGCCTTGCGTGCGTCTTAGATTGGACCTCTGACTGTGTCGCGCTTATTTTAGACCATGGGTTATGTAAATGAAAATTTAAACCTCCTTTGTGGATTCGGGCCAATAGGCTCTGTCTACGATTTACATGAAGGCCAGTTAAACTAAAAGCAGTCTTGTGGCCAAATAGTCTGATAAACCGATATTGAGAGATTTTCTGTATTTCCATCTTTCTGTGTTTTGCTCTCATTTTACTCTCTCTCGCTTTTCTCTCCCTTCCCTCCTTCTCTCTCTCTTCATCCATCCCCGTCTCCTTTTCTTCCTCTCTCTCTCTCTTCATTCATCCCCCTCTCTGTTTCTCTCCCTCTATCACACACACACACACACTTCACTGCCTCTCTCCCTCTTTATCTATACATGTATTTAGGTACTCTGAGAACAGAAATGGCAAAGTCAATGAAATATTCATGGATATTCAATATATTCAATAAGTCGGAATAAATAGACACATGAAATAATGCTCAAGGATAAAACATTTTGAGGAATGGCATTGATAGCTGCATTTTTATAAATATTTATATAGACACTTTATATTTCTAATATGGTTGACGTTCAAACAATGTGAATAAATATTTTTGTTTTTAAAATGTCACAATTAAAAAGATACCAACAAATCTATAAAGACATAAACAAAACAGATTATTAGGGGCTTCATAGAATAAGACTCTTCAGTTGTTTTATGAAAAATCTTGTTACAACAAGGTTTATTTATCTGGCCCTGAATCGTCTATTCTATTGTTCTTTTTTTCCTCAAAATATGATATCCCAAAATGTTTTTGGAATCATCAAAATGGTAAGAAACTGACTCAAAAATGCACACAGAAATGCAAGTATTTAGCATTAAAGTTTCAAGCATTTCGTGTCATCAAATAGGATGAGGACATTTAATCTTCGGGCGACGTTTCTAATGAGATTTCCTTCCAGACTGATGTACAGAATTAGAGAGCTCACAAATTATTTTGAAGACTTTCTCTACAGACCGGTAGTAAAAAACAAATAATTTAAGATTTATAAAATTGCTAGAAATTGAATTCATTGGACACAAATTGGCAAGCCTGAGAATTATCTTGGGAGGTCCTCTCCCATTTGCCCTGCACTAATAAAAATCACGAATTCCTCTTTCGCGTAAGGAGATATTAAATTACACATGCACCCTAGCAATAATCATTGCTTGAATTTACACAACCCCTACATGTATATGGAACGGATCCAACCTTTGTTATCGGTTCATTTGTATGAAAGCAGAAAAGTAAGAGAAATGGAATGGTAAAAGTTTGGACTAAATTGGACCAACAATAATATAAGGCAGTTATGATTGCTTGAAATATGAGATCACTAAATCTATGTGAATCTCAAATTGGCAATTTGCTCAGTGAATTGTGATATAGTCATGGAGAACTCTCCCACAAGTTGTGTACAAAAAATATCATTACCGGTAATTTTTGTTTTTCTTCTATAAAGCGCTTCTCCTTTGGGGCAATACTAGACCCTATGTTCCTACATTTTGAAAAATTGACATTGAACCAAATGGGAAAGTTGTCCTGCACCATGTCACAGTACGTGGAAGAACCCATATGTACAATGATTACAACTTTTGAAAAAACTTTAATTTTTTTTTTAATTTATTTATTTATTTATTTATTATTATTATTATTATTTTTTTTATTTTTTTTTTGGGGGGGGGGGGATTTGGTTTCATTCAAACTTTCACCAGTCTGTTTTTCTGAGTTATCTGCTTTCTTTTTGAGTACCGGCAGTTGTCTATTTAGGTTGGATTTTCATTTAAGACAGACATGTGACGCACACTATGCTTATGAATATTCATATATTTGCAGCATTTTGTGTGTGTGCGTGAACAAAGCTATAGTGAACAATGGAGCCGACAACTTGAAAGACACCTTAATTGGGAGTGTTTCACAAAGACTTAGATCAACTTTAAGTTGGACATAACAATGGCAGGCAATTCATGCCACTAGTTGCTCTCACCATAAGTCTCTCAATTACGATCTTTAGATAATATTTTTTCCTTCAATAATTAATGAGCTATCAAAAAATGTAAATTCTGTAGATCTGTGACCATGATTTGTACGTCCCTTGAGAAACCAATGCATGGAATGGTTAAAGGAACTAGTGGCATGAATGGCCTGCCATAGTTAAGTCCAACTTAGAGTCGATCTTAGTCTATGTGAAACACACTAACTTGAGCATTGAATTCTCCATGATCTAGAATTATGACAGTTATTTGCAGCGAAACCCTATGATTTCAGTTAAGGGGCACTATTTTTAGCTAACGATTCCTTCTTTATCAAATATTTGGATATATCTATAAAAAGAGTTGTGACGGTATCGTAGATTATACTTCCGTCTGGACTCTTGAAGATGCTTGTTGTGTAGTACTTCACACCTTCAATCTTATCAACCACAGTCTCTATGATGATGGTGGAATTAACTGGTAAAGGCCTGCAGGAGAAAAAAGAAAAAAAAGCAAATATCATTTCATTTTCAATTTCAATTTAGTTCAAGGAGATACATGTACATGTACACAACATAAACATAAACATAAGCGCAATGAGCACCGAAAGGTGGACCTGTGCGCTATACAAGTAGCCACTATTATTATTATTATTATTATTATAAACATAAATAAACTAATCAAACATTTACATTCATTGGCTTTTTTTTGTAAACCAAGATTAAAGGACATTTGCAGTAATGTTCGTGCGCAACCTTAGCAGGGCCAGCTGATCATGCATTTACTAAGCACAATCCCCGGAAGTCAAGGTATTATGCTTACATAACCAGCTGACCCTGTATAGCTAAGGTGTGCACGAACATAACTGCAGAACGTCCTTACAGAGGCATTACTTGGTTTGTGCAAGCCCACTAGTGACTGATGAGCCCTTAACCCTATCTAGCCGGGGGGTGGGGGGGGGCTTTAGAAGCCCCCCCCCTCGACATTTTTCGCGATAATTTTTTAACGCAAAAAAATCTGGCACTGAAATTTTGTGACTTTTTTCTTTCGAGTCTTGCGCATCTTTTGAAAATTTTTTTTCGAAAATCGGACCTACCATTACAAAGTCACGTGTCCTTTTGTCTTTGCATGTCAGCCCGAAAATCGCTCATTTTTGTGATTTGTGTACAAAACATGGAAATCTCATTTTTCAAATAAAGAGATAAAACATTGGTTATTTGGTCTTGTTTGTAGTTTAGGTGTTTATTTTGGGGTCAAAATAGTTGAATTATAGTTGGAAATGAAATAAAACAACAAAAACAATAAAATACATACCGGTAAGTTAAAAAAACAAAGAAATACATAAGAAATTATCAAAACAATAGATAACATAAGGAATAACCTGGCTCTTCCAATTTTTTTGTCTGTATTATTATCCCAAATGGTCTAAATAATATATGTAGTGACAATTAATGTTTAAATATGAAGAATATATGATTTATGGATAAAAATGTGAATGTTATTACCATATTTGCATAAATTACCATAAATATGCAAATGAGTGAATTTTTCAAAAAATTGAAATTACCATAGTATTCTATACACTTCACTTGACATGCATGCAAATTTTCACGGCGATAGGTCGTTTCACGGCCGAGATCATAGGGGGGGGGGGGGGGCTTTAGAAGCCCCCCCCCCCCCCCCCCCCCCCTCCCGGCTATGCGGTTTCAAAATAGCCCGGGCTATATAGGGTTAAGCTGGGCCCTGTTTCATAAAACTTGATATCAAAAACAAGTTATAAGCTACTGAAATCATGGCATCTGATTGGCTGAGATCAAATCTGTCATAGAAATTTAGCAATTGTTACAGATAACAAGTTTTGTGAAACAGGGCCCAGGGGTTGGTCTGCGAAGAAGCAGCAATTTTAAGTTTTAATCATTCAAATTTCAACGAAATGGACTTTTCTTGCATTTTTCAAATCACTACCTTGTATGATAATCTCCATGGATACTTGATTGAACAATAAAAGCTCTTCGCATAAGAGGTAAGAGGCTGTTTTGAGTTGTTTTTTTATTATTTATTTATTGATATAAGTTTTTCTCAAGGCTGTATTCAAAGATACTTCACATACTTTTTATAGTTGACGCTGAGGTTAGCAGTGACACACTTTATATTGAGTCCGGTATAGATGATGACCCCAGCGCATGCATCACCAACTGTAGCTATAGCTCCTCCGTGAACATACCTAGGAAATGAAAAGTGAGAAGAAACAAGACTGCCATATACAATCAAAGACAGATCCACATAGAGGGAAAAGTTGGCCCCCTATTGCAACGAAGATTGAAAGTTGCTACCTGTTACACTATCCAGAGATCATGTCTTTGAACATCCCCCCCCCTCACAATATTAAGCAATATAAACATATTTCAAATACAGAGATGATTACAAAATCCATTACAAACATGGGGGGGGGGGGGGGGGGGGAGGAGGGGGAGGGATCTGCCCATTCCCAGCTGTTACACCAAACATATTTAAAAGTAAAGACCAGTTTTGGAAACGCCCCCCTCTCAAAAAATGAAATGGAAGCTCTTATTATCAATCATGTGAAAGAATATGTTTTGACTAATACATGATCATACCAATTTTGCCGAGAAACCGCCTACTAATTGATATATTTTGTACATTATTTTATCTAATTGGACCTGATAGATATAACGGACGTGTCGCCCACGTGACGCGTATAGTCCCATATAAATCTTTCTGTGTACAGTGCTTGTAACTTTACCAAAACTGGGCCAAATTTCTTATCATTTTGATTATTCCAGAACCTTGCAGTACACACCAATACTTATATGCTAGATGATCAACCTTTGCTGATCGATTCCACAATTTTCTTTCACAATGCAATCGCATGACCATTACTGGTCTTTATCTTTAACCAGGCCTTCTTAATAGGGTTAAAGATAAAGACCAGTTATGGTCATGCGATTGCATTGTGAAAGAAACTTTGTGGAATTGATCAGAAAAGGTTGATCAGCATATAAGTATTGGTTTGTACTGCAAGGTTCTGGAATCATCAAAATGATAATGTAAAGGGTATATGAGCATTTGTCTACCGGTACATCAATAACCCGATTCTTGTAATGGCCAAAATTAAACTGATTGAATCTCTGCGCAGCACAAAATGTACGACACTTTGGTACAAGGGTCTGAAAATCAGACTATTACTAAAATTGTTGCAATTATTCAAGTCGTTTGAAAACTAATGGTCATTATTTTCCCACTTAAAGACATTTTCAAGCACTTATGTTTTGAGGGAAGTTCTAAATTAGTATTATCTTTCAAATGCTGTTGGAATTTAACCTTTTCATTGTTTTGGCCTGCAAATGGGATTGGGTATCTTTGTCTCAGATTCTAAAACAAAATCCTGGATTTAGCTCATAATGCAATCATATTTGGCCTTTAGGTCTGTCAGGATTCGGATGAATTTTACAAGCCTATCGCCTGTCTCATTATTAAGATATTTACGATTGGAATTCAAAATTTCAAAAACCTTTCTCACAACATTTTTTTATAACACTACAGTCTACTGGGGAAAATGAGTATGGTAAAACCGGTCACTCAAAGAATTTTTTTTTTTTGAGGCACTTGAGGCACATTTTGAAACGCAATATTTTAGGGCTTCAGTATTACACCATATCACAGACACTGATAACACTTAGGGCCATGCATCTCAGATTTGTAAAACTGGAAACATCATTAAACAATGCCTTTAAAGACCGTCAACACTACTGGGCCAGAAGGGATTAGACCACACAGCGAGGTCACTGACAGGTGGCTATCTCATCAACTCAGCTCTCAACTAACATAAGAAAAAGAGGATCATGGGGGACCAACAGGCACCGATTGGGGAAGTTTTCTATATAGAGGGAGCAAGTAGCTACAAGTAGGACAGTGGGGCTTTAAAGGATTATTCAACTATATCTATATTGGTGTTAAAAGGCTGGGTTGTCATGGAGTATTAGGACTGGAAATTGATAACTTTGCAAATTAAACCAATGGTGTCACACCAAGCAATCCTTCCCTCAATCGGTGCTTCATGCCTTCTGCAAAAATGCATGTGTGGCAAATGAACACCAGGGACCCGTTTCACAAAGCTTTTTTTTCAATAACAAATGACAAAAATCAGTGACAAATCTGCTAACAACCAATCAGAAGCAAGGATTTCAGTAGCTTATAACAAAAACTGTCATTTGTCACTGATGACAAGTTTTGTGAAATGCCCCCCAGTACATGCAAAGAAGGTAAGAAAGCAATTGAAATGTTGACCAACTAACCCTGGAGGTCCCTGCACCTTCTCTCCAAACTGCACTATAGTTATACTCTTCTTCTCCTCCTCGTTGAAGAACATGACATACTCGAAGGTGGCGCCAACTTCTGGGTGATTCAGCGTGAAGCCTGTCTCGTTCCTCTCTCTGTCCACCGAATTCAGCATCTCAGTCCATCCCGTAGAACTCTGGAGAAGCTGGGCTTTATACTCCCTGTAGAGCTCCTTGGTTCTTGGAGTCCAACCAGGAAGGTCTCGTTCGGACGTACCCTTTGGATTAATTGCCTGGGCACAAAGGGATCTCTGTACCACGGCAAACAATTTGGTTTTAAAACTTAAACGATAAAAATTTCTTAATAACAATCAAACAGAGAGCAGCATTAAAATTTTGATTTCTTTGTGTCATGGGAGCCATGAAGAGAAAATGGTGAAAATAGCACGATGTTTTTCTTGTTATAAAACAGGAGCATTATACCTTCATAATATATACAGTCATGTAGTTCAGTTCAGGTCTATATACTCTCACAAAAATAGTTTTGGCAAATAAAACTTACTTACATGTAGCTCTCTTTCTTATTCTTAAACTTCTTTCCTCATCTTCTTGTTTTTTCCCTCCTCTTCTTTTTTATTTCTTCTATTCTTTTTTATTTCTTCTCTTCTTCTCTTCTTATTCTCCTCATTTTTCTTCCCCCCTCTTCTTCTTCATATGAGAAGCATGGTTCATGAAATTTACCTTTAAAATCAGCTGCGAAGGCACAAAATTGTCTCCAACGAGGACCAAAGAAAACATTTTGGGGAGTTTCTTCCTGTATGCGGCAGCTCCCAGCGCCAGCCCACCACTGAGACACAGCCCCGCCATCATCAGAGCACTGTTCGATCTGGAAGAGGATTTTCCCATTGAAGAGGTATGTGCAGTCCTGCTCAGAGCCCTGAATAGGGAGGATGTTTGGTTGGAATGCCGTTCATGACGTACCAACTGCTGTAAAAATGTGTTGCATAGCAGTCTTGAAGACATCGTGAATTGCCCTGAGTCAGTAGTTGAGTAACTGCCGATCACTTCTTTAATAAATGACAATTACAGTAGCTCTGCCTCTGCTTGAAGTGTCTGTTTCTGCTGAACTGGGGAACAAAAATGGAATCAAATTAGCAATCAGCATTTAAGGATTTTTTAAAAACCTGCTTTAAAGGCAAAGTCCACTCCAACAATAATATGCTTTATATGCAAAAAAAACAAGAGATCTACAGAGCAAAAAAAAAATGAGTTAAATCAGATTACTAATAAGGAAGTTATGTTTTTTTTTAATTAAAGAATGAAAAACTATGGAACTTAGTAAATCACTACACAAATTTCTGATTTGGTCATCGGTTTGTGATGACGTTGCCTCACTATTTATCAATTGCTTTGTTATATTTTTATCCCATAAATTTCCCTTTCTTTTCCCTTTCTTTCTCAAAAAACTTGATTTCCCCATGCCTTTGCCCAGGTTATATGACGTCACAGACTCATGATTGAGTTGCCTATTTGTCTTACCAGTATTTGTGATTTTCAAGTTTTTCATGTCATTACAAATTCATAACTTTATAGTTATCTGATTTTGCTCAAACTTTTGGATTGGTTTTTCTGATTTTTCTACTCCTAAGTTCTTTTGAAAGTAATTGGAGTGAACTTGATGCCCTAGACCTCTAGTCTAATGAATAAAAAGAAAAGAAAAGAAAACCCACTGCTGTACTAAATGAAACTAAACAAAGAATTAAAATGTCTTGCTTTACCTATTACTAGTAGTAGATCTAATTCTGAATCCTCAGTCCTCCCGAGTCCTAGCTGTGAGCTGTGCTTGTGCGGGAACCTGAATTTGGAAGAAATCACAATACACAAAACAGTGTCATTTGAGGTCAAAAGAGTCCTCAATTATAAAGTCAAACAAACAGATTTTTCTGTATAACCAAAAAAGAGCTACTGAGTACTGACTACTAGTGTAAGGCCTACCTGAATTGAAGTCAACATATCTGATCTCCTCCTACTAGTTAGATCGATCCGACTATGGCAAAAATGTCATGACTTGCAATTTTCATTCTATTTCTAGTCACATTTCACCATTCACTCTTGCGAATTGCATGTGTACGGTACTACCGTACCGGTACGCGGTGCGTATATATCGCACTGACCACTGACCTCTACCGGCGCAAAGTTCACTCCGTAAATCCAGTGGCAGTACCAGTAGATCGTAGGCCTGGATTTTAAGGAGTAAACTTTGCACACCGATATACCCGCAAATAGACAAAGGAATAAAACGTTTCTAAAAACTTATGTATGCTCAACGCCCATATGGACCGGAACGAAGCTTACCTCAGTGACTAAAGTCAGTGCTTGCTGCTGGATCTTGAATTCGAATGGAGTGCTCCTTCGCTTCGGATCCGCTATATATGGGCGGAGAAAACTATACGGTACGTCTAGCGAATTGTGCCTTACTACTGCGGGACGGCCACGGCGGACGCAGCAGCAGGCTGCTGTGTGATGAAAAGCCCCGGTGAAAAGCTAGCTGAAGATGATTAGAAAATCTCTGGTCTTATTCGGCTGTGCGCAGACGGTATTATTTGTCTAATGTTACAAACAATTCATCTACACGATCATGAATAGCTAGCTAAATAGCTTTTAGTTAATCAGCTGTTGTTTGGGGCTTTTATGCACCGGCGATCCCAATTTGAGCTCTGCAAATGTTGCGCGCGCTCTAGATCCTTAATTTGTACGTTCGATCGTCTGTCTAGCTCGATCCCACGGCCGGCCACGGCCACTCCACTAGTTAGCACTCTCAGTGCAGCGGAGCTAATTTATCATGCTTATGCTGCGCTTTTATTTGATCATCTTCCTTGAGGAGAATGTGTTCTATGTGTTCATATACAAATAAGATGAAATATAGACCCTATACATGTCCACGAAAAACTACATTATGATTATGTAGGTCTTATTCAAATTTGCGTTGTCCAGGGAAGGGTAAATTTCCTGTACATGTCATGGCCAACAAAATATGTGTTAATTCCTATTCGTGGAGACTAGGGTTTAGGGAAATCCCCGAACTTCCCATCGTTTACGCCCGGCGTTTACGTAATTTTCATGAAATTAACCTTGATGCTGACATTGGTGCTCTTGTTGTGCTGATAAACAATTTTATGACCTGCAACCCAAAGGTTATTATTTTGTAGAAGTATATATTCAGTGTTTATTTTGTGTGTGAATGTGTGTGTGTGTGTATTTTGCATTTGTATTAGTATAAACGATTTTTTGTTGCTATACACTTTCACTTTTTCAATTTTCCTGGGGGGGGGGAACTCCCTAAATAAATTGAGGGGAACACGTCCCCCCCCCCCCGGGATCGCCGCCCCTGATATAAAGACATACGTGTATTTTCAATTTCAAATGCAGGAAGGCCCACTTCCTTTTTCTTCCTAAAATAAGTCATTTTTAGTGATATGAGCCAACAAATATCCCTCACTAATTAAGCTAAATCTTAGACGTATAATTGAGTCTCGTTAAATTACCTCTTCTGGATCCACCACTGGACTATAGTGCATGATGCATGTGCCATATGTATCGGGGGGGGGGGGGGGGATAGTTTACACGTTTTCTGTATTGCCTGTTTCCTTTTTATTTCTTTAATATCGTTTAAATTCATTGCATTGTACTGTTTGTATATATTTTGAATTTTTATATCGTAGCTTTGGAACCCTCTTAAAACCAGCATTGTTCATTGATTGCTGAGCAGAGCTATCAATTCGTATGTATTTTATATAAGCTTTCTTTATATGTTTCATGTTTTTGTTTTTATTATACCTTACGGTGAACAAATACTATTTCTACTACTCTATACTACACTACTACTACTATACTACTACTATACTACTGCTAAACAGTATATGAGGCAACAAAAAGTCCTAGAAAATTGCTAATTAATTTAAAAATCATCTATGCACAGTAAATAGTTATACATCTTATGAAAGAGTGTTTATCCCAAATCATTTGGTATCATTTGTGTGCGGTATGTGTTCAAGCTTAGATGAACAGGAGATATTGTTTAAGCAAAAATCGACTTGCGCCAAAGTAGGCCTATACTATTATTAGCCGATGTGATGTTTAAAAACTAACAATTGGGATTTGGGTATTAATTCGGTCTTTGCAGATCCAAATAACATCAGTAACAAAATTAATCATGCCACACATAATATCAAAGTGTGTGTGTGACTTTGTTTCTGCAAATTTGATATGTATTGAATTCATTCTCTAGCAGGCTTTGATACTTTTGCGCAAGTCGATTTTTGCACTCTCGCAAACAATCTCTTGTTCATCCAAGCGTGAACACAATCATATACCACACACAGATTATACCAAACGATTCGGGATATAACACTCTTTCAAAACATGTGTGATATATAACCTTTCGTTCATTGCTGACTTTTAAAGTTGATGACATTTTCAGTGTGTAAACTTTTGTTTGACTCACACGAGTATACAAGTTCAATGTCAACATAGTCAGACAACAGTTCACGCAGGCTAGGCGCCTGCACAATCATGTTGGGCCCATATTCAATAACTTTTCACGCCCTTTATTTTATAGCACTTGATCGTCCAGCCTCAAAATATCCGACTAATTGTGATCTGAAATTGCAATCTCCGATCAATACACAATCATGCATGACACGTGTTAGCTCCGAATTCATCTATAGGCTGCATCGAGACTGCGTGCCGTGTAATCATAATATCATGGAAGTATGTAATTCTGCATTGGAGATTAAGTGAACAGCAGGTGTAACACTAACAACCGTGTAAAATGAGAGGAAAATGGCGTCCATTATTCGGACTCGTTCGTTCGTTCTCCTGCTCTCAAGTGCGGCCCTGTTAATAATATATCTTGCTTTCGAACGATATTTTTGGAGAGTGGCACCAGTGGTCTCGGCGTTATCGGGAGGAGCCGCCGGAGTCGGGTTTCAGCCTTCACGGAACCCGCGTCGACCACCACATATCGTGTTCATATTGGCAGACGATTACGGTTTCAATGACATCGGCTACAGGAATCCAGCAATGAGGACTCCAAACCTAGACTATCTCGCTGCTGAGGGGATCAAGTTGGATAATTACTATGTTCAACCAATATGTACTCCGTCACGGGCACAGCTGATGAGCGGAAAATATCAGGTCATTATTTTATTTTATATAATGTTTATATGTTATATACGATAAAGTTTTTTAAAAGGCTTAAAATGGACGTACCGCTAAAACTGTTGGATTTAAGACACGAAACATGATCTCCGATTCATTTGGGGGGAGGGGGAGGGGTTATAATTATAGCTATATAGGGTTTCAATTATAGCAAAAGGCGATCAAGCTATATATACGTGCATTTGAGTTGAAAACAGAGTAGACTAAATAAAATACTTTTTTATGTGGCACCTTAACTCAGTATGCCTTTCTGGGTGCCGAAGACAGCTTGACGGATTGCATCAATAGGCATATATACTTTTTCCTCGGGAAGAGGTGTTTTATTCATTTTAGTAGGGCTACAGGCCAACATTTTCTTTTTGTTTGTTTAAATGTTAAGGACCTTCATAACCCCCCCCCCCCCCCCAAGTTTTATTGAGACATAATATGGGGATGTGCCGCTCTAATGCCATGGGTCCCATTTTTTTTTACAAATAATATCACTAAACTTCATGGGTCCGTTTTCCAAAATTTCCAAAATTGTCGGGTGTTTGCATGGCGAACACTCGACAATAATTATTGTGGAAAATGGCCTATATTTCGAGAAAAATCTGCCAAATGATCATTTTAAAAGGGTAGGGGTTTCGAGGCTTGAGCGGTACATCCCGTCCAAACAAATCTGAGTACCCCCCCCCCCCCCCGGCATAAACCAGGTAGTTTCTTTCTTTGTGTGTTTGTTAATTTTGCTTTTATATAACTCGTAGATGGCAGTCGTATTTTCTGTCTGATGTACATGACTGTTGTGATGATAGAAATCCAAGTTAGAAATGAACTAAGGTCACATACAAGTTACTCTTTCAATAATTTATTATCAAAAGTAAAATAAATTGATTGGAGATGGAGATGACCATCGGCTTATATACACTTTTTCAAAAATTCCTCTTTTTAAGCATACCGTAAGTACACAAAATTATTTGTTTTTAAAGTGCCCCTTTCTATAGAGCGTCTATAAAGTTGTGTTATCATTTTTTCCCCGCTTGTCAGAAAAATTTTCTGAAATGTGCCCCCCGGCCCCCTTAACAGAATCCTGAACCTGCCCCTGCTTCTATCAAACATGATTATCATCTCACTGAAGAGTTTCACCTGATTGGCGTTGTAACTTTCGGAAGCAAAATTTTACAGAAACACCTAACTTTTAAACCGTTGAAGAAAGAACTATAATGATAATTTGCTATGCAATACACCGGTTTACTAATATTATATTCAGATGTTATTGATATACTTTTTCAAACAAATGTTGTTCCTGACAACCTAAACGCTTGCCCGAGGATTGCCCGGAATAGCAACAAGGAATGTATGCAGATTGGATTCCAAGTATTGTAGTTTATTCATTAATTACGGGGGTACTGGAATAACTCATCACTATAGGCCCCCATGCAGGAAAGAAACATCCATAAATGTGAATATTATGTCAGTAATTAAACCGGTCTATTTTACATCAACACAGATTCATACGGGGCTCCAGCATTCCATTATTTGGCCTCCTCAGCCCAACTGCTTACCCCTCGACCTTCCTACCCTCCCCCAGAAGCTGAAGGAAGCTGGCTACGCCACTCACATGGCAGGGAAATGGCATCTTGGCTTCTACAAGAAAGAGTGCTGGCCGACGAACAGAGGCTTCGACTCATTTCTCGGTATAAACATAATCGAAAAGAATACGATTATAGGTTATATACCCTGATTTTGTAATAAGGCCTTTAAAAAAAAAGATGTATTGCCCTTTAGGTGCCCAAAAATGGGTCGGTCGGTCGGAATTTTATTATTTTTAATTTTTTTTGTCTCCCTCTTTGGGCTGATATTATTATTATTATTATTAAACAGCTTTCTCATTTGTTCTCCAATTTCATTCAAAATTTCATCTGTCTACTTTTTTTTCTGCTTTGCTGTATATAGAGTAGTTTGCTATCAAGTTGTGTTTCCTTTCAATTACCGACAGTTAAGATTGAAGTAATCTCTATAATTATACAACATGACTAAGCGTGTGTCCATTAAAATGTGAATATTAATGTTGTTACCTTTTTGGTTTCCTGTCAGGTATATTGCTGGGAAAGGGGGATCATTTCCTGCACACGGAAGAGGGCGGTGGTGGACCCTACCCTTCAACATGGCCGTGGGAGGGGCACGATTTCAGGGATGGTCTACAATCAACGAATGCATATTCAGGGATCTACTCGACACATGTTATTGCAGAGCGGGTAGAAAATATCATTGAAAAACATGACAAGGACAAGGTAATAATTGTAGGGGTAAATACAGGATTTATACATTTCAGAGGGGGTTTGGCACAATGCTCCAAAATTACATAAAAACGGGCGTTTTTGTGTGTACTCAAAATATGCCAATCGGGTTTCAAAAAGGGGGAGAACACGGGCTAGCTCCTATGCAACTGGTTGTGATGATCATATAATCTGTTCACGTGCCAATAAAACGTGCAAATTAATAGAGGTTTAAAATAAACAAAAGTTACACAATCATAGTAGAAGAGAGGAGTGGTGGCTGAAGGAAAAAGCGGGGGAAGATCGCGCTGCACACTACATTTTTGCCTGTGACGAAAGAAAAGAGTCACTTTGTTTCACATGAATCATTCCGCATAATAGGTTTTATAACTTAAATTTTTCTTTATAAAAAAATTATTTCTAATGATTTTTTATCACGGTTTACTTGTTTACGATACAGCCTCTGTTCTTGTACGTATCGTTTCAAGCCGTACATACCCCACTGCAAGTTCCAGAGAGCTACCTCAAGCCATTCGAGTCATCAATCCAGGATGAAAAGAGACGAATCTATGCGGGAATGACGTACTGTATGGATGAAGCAGTAGGCAACATCACAAAGAAGCTGAAGAAGCAAGGATTGTGGGACGATACCGTATTGGTATTTTCATCTGGTAAGTCTCTCCGGCGAACGAGCTGCCTGCGTGGCTATATAGGGTCGGGTGGTCATTTCTAAGGAACTGTCTCGCTATTGAAAGACATCCATTATCCTCTTGTAATGGATGAGTCTTGCCTTCATACCGATATCTTGCAATGCACCCGTGTTTTAATGACAATAATAATAATGGTGGCTTATTATGCGCACAATCATGTCCGTCACGTTGTGACGCTCCTGGCGCTGCCCCTGTGTTTTTTATAGTCTTTTCAACTTTGTTCTTTTTCGTACAGGACTCCACTTCTCCTTGGTTTCATTTTCCTTCGGGAATTCCACAAGGCAGTGTCCTTGGTCCCAAACTATTCCCTTTCATTTTTTCCCGAAAATCTCTTTTTAGATGAGCTATTTCTATTCTTAAAAGTAGTACATTACTGCATATAAGCCTATCTTATTATTTTTCTCCTCAGATAATGGTGGCAACATCGATCAGGGTGCCAGCAACTGGCCCCTACGCGGGTCCAAGACCACCTTATGGGAAGGAGGTGTCCGCGCTGTAGGCTTTGTGACCAGTCCACTCCTTTCTGAGAGAATGAAAGGTACAGTCAGTCGAGAATTGATCGACATAAGCGACTGGTACCCAACTCTAATAGAGGGTGTCGCTGGATGGACGCTGAGCGATACAGAACTAGATGGATACAACATATGGGAAACCTTAAGGTAAACAAACTTTAACCGTTCATAATGTTGACCTTATATACTTGATCAAATTAAGTTGTTCTTAACTCGAAATGGCAATCTAAGATTTGATGGTTATATCAACGGGAAAAAACTCGCTCATTCAATTTGCACATGTATACACACACACCGTTTAAGTCTGTGGAGGGGGAGAAGACATGCACAATTGCGTTTTACGAAATGAAAGGCTCTGGAATGAGCGGTCTCCTGTTTTCACGATAAAGCTACTTAAGCATTGATCGTAGTTAATATTATGTATCCTATCCCAAATTTACTCCAAGTTTCTAGTACTTTTAACATTGATTAACGCTGAACGGAGATGTAAAGCAGTTTCATGCACACTTCCCGCTCTCGCCCCTGACGAATGAAGAGAACATGAGAAGAAAATGAATCCGTCCATTACACTTTCTCACCGTTCGTTCACCAATAGAGGCCTAGAGTAAGACGTTTGTCCCCGGAACCAATGTTTACGCCACTGGTCGTATTTCACTCTTGTTTTATAGGGTAACGCTGCACACACTTTATTGTTCCGATTCAAAATGGCTGCCATCAGCAGTAGATCGCATAAAAAACATAATATTTTATTTATGATGTCGATTTTGGCTTCATATTATGTTCACTCTATACCAATCTACAGAAGTGGAAAACCTTCTGCAAGGGTTGAACTGTTGCATAACATCGACCCTCTCATCACTCCTCCCTCGACGTGGTCCAAGGAATCTATCGCAGCGGCTCATAACTCTTTCTCTACTAGGACGTATGCTGCACTGCGATACAAGGAATGGAAAATCGTCACCGGATATCAAAGTAAATTCATTTATCTATTTAAATATTTGTTAAAACAATCAGTTCAAGGCTGTTGTGCATTGCAGTCCTGTAACGTAAAATAAATACAGAAAATATGCCACCGCGGCACTAATGTCCTTTGGCAAGACATTGATTTGCCACTCTCCACCCAGGTGTTAAATGGGTACCCGGTAGGATGCGAAAGCTAATGTGGATAGATTAGCAAGTGTGCGCTTGTAAAAATGACGCCTGGCTGGAATGCTCCCCAGGGAGTGGAGAATGTGCATACATTGTGTGCGGGTAAGCCTGAATCCAATGACCGGGGTAATAATATACTTATCTGTAAAGCGCTTTGAGAGGGCCTCCGGTCCTGAAAAGCGCTATATAAGAACGAGCTATTATTATAAATGAATATAATAATGAATTCGTACTTAATCTTTATCATTCCATTAGTATTCTGATATCAGGGCAACATTTGATAGACATCCACGGTGCGTTATAGTGCTTGGGGCGCGTAAAACCAAGGGTATACCAACACCAACATGATTTTTGTTACACTAGGCCGCCTACTCGTATTCTCTATTTCCGTTGGCAGATTATCCCATCGACATCCTACTTTTCCTTTACCAATTACCCATGCCCCCCCTCCTCCCGAGTCCCCCCCCCCAAACAAAAATGCAATACTACGTACATTGTAATTACTAAATTCTATTGATTATATAGCAATTAAAATATTCGTTGTATGGACATGTTTGACATCGATGGTATTGTATTTAGCACACTTTCCAACTGAATTATTTTATGGTTTTTATTTAAATCAAAACTTTAACTTCAATACATTTTCCTGATATTTTCTTTCATTTCAGGTACCAATAATGGATGGTACTCGCCAGCAGAATCCAGCGAGCAGTCAGTCGCCTCTGAGATCCCGCCGGGGAAATCCGTCTGGTTGTTTAACATCACGCGCGATCCCATGGAGTTCCACGATCTGTCGAACCAAGAACCTGCGATAGTGAACTTTCTTCTGGAGAGGTTGGAGTCTTACCAGTCTGGCGCTAGCCCGGTCTTCTATCCCGATATAGACACAAAGGCGAACCCAGCCGGGCACGGCGGCATTTGGGACAGTTGGGAATAAATCCCAAATCGCTATCGAGTGGAAATCTAATCCACATGGAATTCTGTCTTCCCGCGAAACACTGATTAATTGATTGATTTTCATTCGCCAAGCTTCCAATATACAAGAATAACAGATCAAAATTAAGTCAGCTTGAACAGGATAACCCACGAAAGCTAGAGAGCATATTCCCAGTGGGTCCCCAACAGACATGTACACAATTAATAAGTTAAAATAATACTATTTACAGACAGATAAGTAAAAAAAAAACTCATTAAAGATAATAATGATGATAATAATAATAACAACATTAAACTGATGATAGAAATGATAATAAGTACAAGAATAAATAGAAGAAGGAGAAGAAGAAAAAGAGGAGGAGGAGGAAGAAGAGGAAAATAATGATTTGAATATGTAGAATTTCTATAACGTACAAAACACAAGTATATAACAAATAAAAAAAGTATGAACCGGCAGAAGAATACGAATTTCAATCATATAACATGTAATTTGCTTCTCTCCTCTGACTCTCGAGTGTTAGGTATTCCTTTAATTTCCTCTTAAAATGAGCGCAGTTTTCTATTTTCTTTATATTATTAGGAAGGGAATTCCAATGTTTTATGGCATTGTAATAGAACGAATTTCCAATACTACCTACTCTTTCTAGTAAGTTAAAGTTGAAGCGGCTATTTCTTGTATTATAATCATGTAAGTCAGTAACAAGATCGAAGTTGGATAGAGTATAATGATCGACCTAGTATGATATTCGACTGCAGCGAATACAAAATTATGCTGCCAGGCTCATTACTAGAACACATTCACGAGAATCAGTTTCCCTCATACTTCGTAATTTACATTGGCTTCCAGTTAAAGATAGATTAATATTTAAACTTCTTGTAATAGCATTCAAATGTCAGCATAAATTGGCTCCTCTCTACTTACAACAGCTTCTCAATGAGTATCGTCCAATTAGGCAGCTTCGTTCTAGTTCAAGACAGTTGTTTGTCCCCCTTACGGTATCTACAATATCATATGGGCATAGAGCATTTCAATATGCAGTCCCTCAACTATGGAACAAACTTCCTATTAATATCAAAGAATGTTCTTCTCTTGATATATTCAAGCCTCTGTTAAAGTCTTACCTTTTTCAAATGTAATTTTGTACCATTCTTTATACAATACAATGTATTATACATGTAGTTTCAGTTTGGATATTCATCATGCTATTATGTTCTTATAATTTCCTTCCTTCTGTACTCACTTCTTAAATTTTTTCTATTTCCACAGCGCATTTGCGCTATATAAAAACTGAGTATTATTACTATAATTTATGCACGTGATGCAATACGAGTTGTTTTGATCTTTGGTTGACTTCAAGAAAACCAGCTCTAGAAAGTTCGATGTACCCAACATGAGTTCTTGGACCAGAACAGTTGATGAATCTCACCATTTTGTTCTGTATAATTTTCAACTTCTTTTGATCTGACTTGTGTATGTTACTATACCATGCAGAGTTAGCATAGCATAGTAAAAAAAAACATTGAATAGAGCAAAACAGAGTATGCGTCTTGCTTTTAAATCCATACAATAGCATAATTCAACTGAATGAAATAAGTTATTTCACATGACAGAACCATACCACAATTGAATGTTAAAATTGTAAATTGTATTTCAATGTATTGATTATACTTGTATTATTGTATATATACATATTGTAATTCGTATATTCGTATTTATATTTGGGGCAATTCACGTTCGTATACAATATTTGTTTATTGCGACTCTTTTCTTTCTTTCTATTTGTAATACTATCGCATGCCTGCCACACGGCTGCGAATATCTACATTTTTTAAATAAATCTTGAAAATCTTGACAAAATATCTTATTTCTTATCCCAACAAGGTAGGATTTATGAAATATGGCAAAAAACTTCATGTTCTTTATTATTTGAATTTGCGCTCTGTAGTGCAATAATAAATTTATCATGAAGCCAATAAGTTGCCTCACATTTTTACTTGATTGTCGATCGTTACTTAAGAATCGTTTTTTACATGCTTGGTTTCATTATTGTGGAAATATGGATTTCGAATACATGTATTTGACCCTTAAGTTCCATGGCAGATTAACCAAGCTGCAAACGTAATCTGATATCATGTTTATGGATAAGATAAGATTTACTGGCCTGTTGCTCATTGACTACCATGACAACGTCACTCCAGGCGCATAGCTAGGATTTTATTTTAGGGAGTGGTATTATAGTGAGCACGCGAAACGTTCGACTTACAGAGCGCGCGAAGCACTCTTTCCAGGGGGTAGGCAGGCGCGGATCCAGGATTTCTTAGGGAAGGGCGGCCCGAATTTAAAAATTATGCGAGTCAAATATTGGTACGTAATATAATGGTGACACCGGCAGTGGCGACATGAGCAAAAACGTTTTTTTGGGGGGTAGGAAAAAAAATCCGCATCACCCCACTCTTACATACAGGCCCCGCTGAACATTTCTCTAAGTAGGTGGTGGTTGGGGGGGGGGGAGGTGGGGGGTTTTTACGATCAGGTAGAGCGTAACGTGAATTGGCGTGGGATCTAGAAGCGAAGCCCCGGCGGGGGTCAAGGGGTGGAGCCCCCAGAAGCTCAGGAGTATGGCATTTAATTACGGTCAGATTACCGAACTAGAAGTAAACCACGTTTGAATTCTATTTGAGGGGCATCTCCCCCCCCCCCCCCAGCCCCATCCCCTTATCAGTACGCCAGTGCCCCCCCCCCCGATCTACACCTTGTTGGCGGGAAAAATCGCAACTGATCTACCCGTCTTTTCACCCTTTTCTTTTCTTCTTCCTCTTTTTTGATCCCTTTTAGCTCTCCTCTTTGCCTTTCTCCCCCCCCCCCCTCTGGGGGCGGGGATGCAATAGGGCCCTTTGCCCCCCCCCCCGAACTACAACTTATTTGCGGGAAAAAAGCAATTGATATCCCCCTTCTTTTCTTCTTCCTCTTTTTTCCTTCCCTTTAGCTCCTCTTTTACTTTTTTTTCCCTTTCTCTCTTCTCTCTGATTTTTCGATGGGGTAGGGGCGAGGTAACAGCTGGGAGACAAGGCCCTTTCGCCCTTTTCTTTTCTTCTTCATCTTCGGTTCTTTCTTTCTCTTTCTCTCCTCTTTCCCTTCTTTTCCTTCTCTCTCTCTCTCTCTCTCTCTCTCTTTTGCGGGGGGGGGGGGGGGGGTAAGGCCCGCTCGCCCCCCTGGATCCGCGCCTGGGGGTGCGTGGAGGGAGGGGGAAAGCTTTGACGTTTCATTAAACTATTGTTAAAGAATTTAAAGACGACTCGTCGTTAAACCGTTCTCGACTCTTAATCTTTGTCTGAATTTTCAAAAATGCTTCTTTGAGTGCTCCTTTTTCTTCCTACGTCCACTTACTTTTTTTCTCTTCTCTCTCTCTCTTTTTTTTTTTTTGGGGGGGGGGGGGGGGGGCCGCTACGCGCATGCGTCACTCAATTAACAGCCAATCATATCAAGGTTCCATGGAAGTAACAGAGTCTGAGTCATATTCAACGGGGCCCAGGACGTCCTGAATTATGCAGTTTATAGAAATAATAACAGAAATTAAATCCATTCAAGATTATTGAGGGCTAAAGAGCGATAGAGAGCGAGAGGAATGGGAAGAGAATATTAAAGAAAGAGAGAGAGGAGAAAATTAAGTCATTCTCACTCTTCTTAGTATTTCACGCAAACAAAATCAGCTTTTGAAACAACATATAAAATTATGTGTTCATCCGATAATACAATCGTTTGTGCGTTTTTTTCTTTCATTTGTGTATTGGATTTTCATTTTTGTAATATAAGTTACAGGACAGCATCGGCTGTCAGTTGTATTCCACAGTTAAGAGAGACAATGCTTACCACAGTGAATGAACATAAACATTAGGATCACCTGACACATCCTAGATCGATGCACGTGACCAGTTTTTAGCTTTATGTAAAGGCGCATGCATTACACCCGGTATATCTAGATGCCCCAACTCTGAATGATTGAACAATTTATGGCAACTTTTTATTAATTTATTAACCTTAGTTGGCAATTTAAACCAATTGATTAATAAATTCTTCTATATTTTCTAAAGTAAGTAACTTTTATTCATGAAACTATTATTTTTGTTTGAAATAAAGGCTAGCTATAGCCTTGTCATGTGACACAATCGCCCAGGTCAGTGGCATGATAGTGTTGGAGTCGTCATCATCGGTGCGCGGTGATATTATGTGAAATTCAGGATGGATTTCTTTTTGTTTTGCTTAGCCTTCCTTACATTTTCGAAATTTTCCACGTTGCATGCCTTACCTCCAAATATCGTGTTTATCCTAGCGGATGATTATGGATTTCATGACATAGGCTACCACAATAACGACATCATAAAAACCCCAAATTTGGACGCGCTCGCCAGTGCTGGAGTCAAGCTCGAAAATTATTACGTGCAACCGATCTGCACTCCAACGAGAAGTCAGCTTATGAGTGGCAAATATCAGGTAACTTCAAAGTTCTAAGCGTCCTATATAGCCTACAAAGGAAATCCCCTAAAAGTAAACATTTGATAAAACGAAGGTTAGAATAAATTTATGAATATGAACATAGATCTAGATCTAGAGTAAAGGAGCCGGTTTTCGGCCACTTAAGACAAAATCCTATTTTTTGGACTCTTTACTTCCTATTTATTATCATTTCTTGTTCAAATCATGAAACAAATATTATTATTATTTAAACAAAAAAAAGAATCCCAGAAAAAAAATCACGAATTGCAATGACAATATTCATTTCAATTTTCACTGTTTTGGAGCCAGTTATCGAACTAGCGATTCAGTTTACGACCGCATGTACAAAGTCAATAGGAAGCGCTCGTGCGCGCCGTGCGTTTCCGCGCTGATGTATAGCACAAGCGGGCGGAGCAGGTATCCCACGCCGGAGCTCCCGGGTGCTCGCATGGTCGAAGACAGGCACAGCGGTGATCGGAAGTTGGAATCTGAATTAGACAGACATATCGTGTGTGCGTGGCGGGGTCCGGTGTCACGGGCCAGAGTGACCGGGTGGCGTTCTGTGTCCTAAGACACAGAACGCCGAAAATTGGTTGGCGTTACGCGTCCGTCCTCGGCGATATGTGTCTTGGGTCGGACGCATATCGTCGCGTATATCACGGCGAAATCAGTCCACTGGCGAAATGCGTCCTACATGTACAACTTAAAAATCGACTTAGAGTGTGCATATCTCCAGTCTCTCTCTCACACAAACCCTGGTCTTCCTCCAGCTTCATCTATCTTTTCATTCCTCCCTCTCGGGCTCTCCCTTCTCTATTTTTATGTCCGTATACCATTACTTTTCTCTCTTTCTTTTTATCTTCTCTCTTTCTTTTTATCTTCTCTCTCTCTCTCTCTCTCTCTCTCTCTCGTTCTTACTGCCGACTATATTTTGTTCACCTTTTATCTTTCCTCTCGTATCAGTGCTCACATCTGTTTACCCCCACCACTTTTGCTTTTCCTTGTTCCACTCTCTATTTACCGACCCCCCCCCTTCCCCCCCCCTCTCTCTCTCTCTCTCTCTCTTTCTCTCTCTCTCTCTCTCTCTCTCCCTTTACATGTATATTAATAATTATCTAGCGTGCATAATTTTCGCTTTTCTTAATGTTCCAGTATGCACGAATTCATTATTTATTATGTTCTATATAATATATTCATATTTAAAGTATCATACAATTATTTTGTGTAATGTTGTTTTCCATAGTATTGATTATCAGTAATACTTCATGTATACTTGTGAAGAGTCTTGTGGAGACTGACTTCCCCTATAATGAAAAGGGTATTAAGTTTCGGGGGGGGGGGGGGGGGGGGGGTAATTGCCATCGGGGTGGTTGTCCTTCATGGTTCTCACCTTTTATCTTTCCTCTCGTATACGGTACTCAACCACCCCCCCCCCTCTCTCTCTTTCTCTCTCTCTCTCTCTCTCTCAATGAATATTTAAAAATAGAATACCAAATGTGCATGAATTATAATTCAGTAGAGTAGCAAATTTGTAGCGTTATTATTTAAATGCAAGTGATTATCCAGTAAAACTTTTGCGTTGAATGGACCTTCCGTGGCCTAGATGTTACACCCCCCGCCCCCGGCCCGGCCAGGTCAAACTTGCTCTCAGAAAGCCCAGTCATTATATTATACTTCAAGTTAGATGATACAAATGTTTTGAAGACACGTAGCATGCACAAAAAGACAAGACCCATATAGTGAAGACAACATGAAGACAACGCAAGATGCGGTCCTGTTCCTCTTTAGTTAACATTACCTCACGACCATCACTATTGCATTTATGTTTTCGAATATAATATATATTAGCTTAATCCCGTCGCTGCCTATTCGAAAATTGCCCGCCTTTCGTCTTAATGATCTTTTCTGGTTTAAGGAGAAAGTGTCAGGGTAAACCCCGCTGATCAAGTACTGCCTGGCAGCATCCATGATGATCTGACACATGGTTAACATTCACTATCTAGCTGCTTTGGCCCTGGCCTGGACGCGTCTTATTTTTTTGTACCACGGCGAGCCCAGATTGAGCTCGCGAAGGAAACCTGCGCATGCGCATTCGCATAGGAAACCAGCGCATGCGCTCGTGGAATCCGGTAGGGTGGTTAATAGGGTGATACTAATTATACAAATCAATCTGTCATCAACTCATCGTCAGCTCAATCGGTAAAGACAGCGTGTTACTAATAGAACTTTGGAGTTGACGTAAAGGTTGGAATCTCAGTTTATTTAGTTTTTTTGCCTTTATAAATAGTGAGGCAAAGCAATATAATAATAGTCCAATTGTTTGTGACCTCTTTGCAAGCTTTCGCAGCTTGTTATGTATGAAAATGAGTTCATACTGGAATCTGGGCTCGCCGTGGTACAAAAAAATAAGAAGCGGCCTGGACGCGCATATTTTTTTTTACACAACTGTTTGGCCATTTTTGCTAAAAAAATCCTAGTGCTCTGGTGAAAGAGTCTAAGTCATCAACGCACACCGCTTACAATCACCAGCAGCAATATGGTACATGTGTATAAAGCACGAACACCCAGGGAATTGAAGATAATAGAAAAGGGAAAACAAAGAAATACATAAGGAGAGTAGAGAGGACCCGCCCCCCCCCCCCACTCAGTGTTATTTAGGGTACGCATATGCGTGTTCCCTCCTTTTGAAAAGGAGAGTGGAGAGGACCCGCCCCCCCCCCCACTCAGTGTTATTTAGGGTACGCATATGCGTGTTCCCTCCTTTTGAAAACACCCCAAGTCCGGTGTGTAAAGTCAATTTTGTGTATGTACGAGCCGGACTTTGGTGCATGAAAAGTACCCCTTTACCGGACATTTTGGTAACACGCATGCGGTCATTCCGACCCCGGAGTGGGGGGGGGGGGGGGCGGGGGAGAGGATATGGAGAAGGAAAAACACAGAAATCCATAAAGAAAGAGAAGAGGATAGATCAAAGGAAAAACAAAGAAGTACACGACGACAGAAAAGAGGATAGATTTAAGCTGGCTGGCTGGCTCTCCAATCAATTAGGGCTTCTACAATCTTAATCATGGGCGGCGATTTCTTTTCATGACCAGGGGGGGACGGACGAAATGCGAGGGACGAGGGAACATAGTGAGCAAGAGGGGCCAGTAGCGTAATGAGCAGAAACGTTGGGGTGTGTGTGTGGGTGTGGGGGGAGGGTATTTACGATCAGGTAGAGCAAAGCGAGCGAAGCAAAAAGCTTAAATTGGCGTGGGGTCCAGGGGCAAAGCCCCGGCGGGAGTCAAGGGCGGAGCCCCATGAAGCTCAGGAGTTCTTTAGGCATTTAATTACGGTCAGATGAGCATTTTGATAAGATTCATTTGTGATACTGGCAGGTCACTAATTTGGAGTGAGGCCTAGAGGGCGGCGCCCCCAGAATCTCAGGGTTTTAAGGCATCAAATTACGATCAGACGGATGAGCATCTAGGGGCCGCCCCTCGGAAGAATCCAGGGGGTAGAGCCCCGGGATTCCAGGGGAATATAATGCCATTTTAGCAACATTTGTAAATTGCTGGTATCAAATTAGAAATAAACCATGTTTGATTTTATTGGGGGGGGGGGGGGGGGGTTACTGGTCCCCCCATCAGTACGCCAGTGAACGGGGAGGAGGTGACGGAAGTGACTACCCCCATAGAGCTATATGATAAGTCTTATTATATAGCTCTATGGAACCCCCTCACAGGTTTGTTGTATTACAAAATTACATTCTTTAGCAAAACTATAGTATACAAATTACAAGCAATATACTTTTTTCACACTTCAATTTTACTTTGCCGGTATCTAGTGTGCATTCCGAAGGGTTGTAAATATATATTAGGTAAATGTTAGTAAGTAGGCAGGAAGGGACTTTTTAAAAGAGCAAGCTGAATATTCATTTTTGTACCACAGATCTTATTCTATAACTCTTAATCTTGTACACATACAATGTAAACTGTGTTTACGTGATACCAACAGAATACATATTTCTACAATATTTACTCGTACATTTTGAAGGATATTAGTAAACCTCCATTTTAGGCCACAGTCCATGGGCTAGTAGTAGTACCCAATTTTTCACATATCGGTCCCTTTCTGAATTGCCCACGCCCTCACCCCCCCCCCCCCCCCCAAAGAAAAAAATATTTTCAAATTGTTACATGTATGCACAATATAATTGATGTGTCAACCTTCATAATGATTATTGACCTCCTTTACATTTATATATGGAAGACTTTAGAAGACAACTGTTACAGTTCAACTATAGGGCATGCTTTAAAGCATCTTCTAATCTGTCCTGACTAAAATGTAAAACGTTGTTCACATTTTGTATTCTTTGTTGAAAAACTTGCTTGCTGGCAAAAGTGTATGCATGTTTCAACTTTTGTTTACACGTCTAGTCCAGTTAATAATAGCACGTAATGATGTTATTATTTGACACGTTATTCACATTATCCTATCGATAAGCGTAACGATTTGCTTTAGTATATAACAAATATAACAAGTGACAAGTATGGTTTTCCTGAAAATTACATTAGCCTACTATGTATATTCATTGTTATGGAAAATGTTGTATAATATACAACAATG
This sequence comes from Strongylocentrotus droebachiensis, assembly GCA_035222895.1. Lineage (NCBI taxonomy): Eukaryota > Metazoa > Echinodermata > Echinoidea > Camarodonta > Strongylocentrotidae > Strongylocentrotus > Strongylocentrotus droebachiensis. The sequence continues at coordinate 891,996 of JAVYIG010000113.1, forward strand.
GGCAAATATTATTGTTTCCAGACCGATGATTTAAGTGAGAAGAACTTCATTTAATATTGAAGCTGTTGCCGTTTGTATATACATGAACTTGAAATAATTAGTAGCCTTGGAAGTGTCGCAATATATCATGTGTGAGTGAGCTTGAAGTTTAATGGTGTAGATTTGTTTGAGACTATATAGCCTTTATTGAGATATATCTCCAATCAAATCAAATTTAGTGATGTTATCGAACAACTTAAACAATATCAATCTTCTATTCTCCTAAATAAATCTAAGAAACTTGAAAATTGCATTACAATGTAAATTCATCGTTAGTGAAAATGTTATTATATAATATACAACAATGGGCAAATAATTGTTTCCAGACCAATGATTTAAGTGAGAAGAACTTACATTTTATATTGAAATTGTTGCCGTTTGTATATACATGAACTTGAAATAATAAGTAGCTTTGAAAGTGTCGCAATACATGTATATCATGTGTGAGTGAGCTTGAAGTTTAATGGTGTAGATTTGTTTGAGACTATATAGCCTTTATTGAGATATATCTCCAATCAAATCAAATTTAGTGATGTTATCGAACAACTTAAACAATATCAATCTTCTATTCTCCTAAATAAATCTAAGAAACTTGAAAATTGCATTACAATGTAAATTCATCGTTAGTGAAAATGTTATTATATAATATACAACAATGGGCAAATATTATTGTTTCCAGACCGATGATTTAAGTGAGAAGAACTTCATTTAATATTGAAGCTGTTGCCGTTTGTATACGTGAACTTGAAATAATTAGTAGCCTTGAAAGTGTCGCAATATATCATGTGTGAGTGAGCTTGAAGTTTAATGGTGTAGATTTGTTTGAGACTATATAGCCTTTATTGAGATATATCTCCAATCAAATCGAATTGAGTGATGTTATCGAACAACTTAACAATATCAATCTTCTATTCTCCTAAATAAACCTGGGAAACGTGAAAATTGCATTACAATGTAAATTCATCGTTTAAGTGAAAATGTAATACAAAATGCAACAATGGGCAAATAATTGTTTCCAGACCAATGATTTAATTGGGAAGAACTTACATTTTATATTGAAACTGTTGCCGTTTGTATATACATGAACTTGAAATAATAAGTAGCCTTGAAAGTGTCGCAATATATCATGTGTGAGTGAGCTTGAATGTGTAGATTTGTTTGAGGGGGGGGGGGGGGGGGGGGCTCGAGCCCCCCGATCCGCGGGCCTTGACACGTAGGCTTCTAAATAAGCATATTTTTGGCTGACTGTAAATTTGGGAATTTTTCATAAACGAATACAACAGTATAATTTACAAAAAAGTGAGAAATATGTTTGAATCTTCTTCTTTTTTTTTTTGGGGGGGGGCAACTGCCCCAAGCCCCCATCAGTACGCCAGTGCGAGGGACGAGGGAGCATTGTGAACGAGAGGGGCGAAGGTGACGGCACTGACTACCCCCTCACAGGTTTTTGAAGTTTTGTTGTATTAAAAATTACTTTCCTTAGCAAAACTATATTATAAAATCAAGCAATATACCTCTTTTACTTTGCTGGTAACTAGTGGGCAGTCCGAAGGGTTGTAAATATCAGTTTAGGAGGTAAATTTTAGTATCAGTAGGAAGCTTGGGCATGGATGGGATTTCTATTTCCCACTCTACACCTCTGTCATATACATTTATATTGATATCGCTATGGGAGTTGAAATGGCAAATATCAGCCTGGTGGCGGTTATTTTACCTGACTGCTAAGAAAGCATAAATGCTTGTTTTGTTAGTAAGCAACCAGACTCCCGACGGCTTTAGGTCCTCTCCGAGGGGCCTGGTAATGAGAATTAATGCCTTCCAAAAGGGCACTAGCGCCTTGACTTGGTTTCGAACCCGGGTCACCGGATTACAAGACCACTGCTCTACCGATGTTAAATTATCAGCCTGGCAAATATATACACTTAATATGTTGTATTACTCCTTACTGAAAAGAGCAAGCGGAATATTCATTTTTGTAGCACACTATCCCTGATCTATTTCTATAACTCTTAATCTTCTAAATATACAGTGTAAACTGTGCTTACGTGATACCAATGGAATATAGATTTTCTACAATATTTACTTGTATGTTTTGAAGGATATTATGCAAGGGATGCTATAGCGAACGAGCGAGAATATTTTTTTGCATTTTTATTAGTCTAAACGCTGTACTCTTGGGCCCTCCAGAGCTTATAAGTGTGTTGCAGTCTTTAGTCAGTATTTGCTATTCATTTTTTGCACTTTTTCGGATTTCCGGGGGGACGTGTCCCCCGTCCCCCTGGGATCGGCGCCCCTGCCTACAATTAATGTGGCTAATCACAGCCGCTGCTAGCTACACGCCCGAGTATGTACAGCTCCAGCAATCCAAAAATACAGAGAAGAGTAATGTTAGACTCTCTCTCCAGTCATTCGCACAGTATACTTGACTGAACTGGCTTAAAGGTAATACAAAGTTTTGGTATGGGATCATGAATTTGGTTCAAATGAACATATATTGGAAGCATATGCGATCCTACAATATTTAGTGATATTTGTCGTGGCTGAAATCGAGTCTAAAGTGATGAAATTGTAAAAAATAAACTCTTAATGTTGTATAGCGCCCTCTCAAGGACAAGATATTAATTTAGCTATAAAAAAATGTTATTTGACTAAAATCGGCCGATTTGCTATTACCGTTTGGAATATATATCACAACTGCATATTCTGAGATTTTCATGGTTGCAGCTACATGTACCATCGTATGGCCGAAGGCGCTATTTGAAATTTATCAAAATTTACCGGGAGCACCGGTAAATTGTTATATCCACTTTTTTTCGAAAGCAGAACTGTTTTAGAGGCTAAATTTTGTAGAGCTTATAATACATCCGTAGGGGCATCCAAATATATCAAAATTGTAAAGAATCACTATCGAGCCAATTTTCAAAATTTACCAAAACTTTGTAATACCTTTAATTTAACAGTTGTGTAAAAAAAATATGCACGGCCTGGACGTAGGCCTACGTACGTACGTACATTTCCGCGCGCCCAGTCTAAGAATTCAGACTCGTATTCCGAATATACATGTAGACATGTTAAACGATTTAAATTAATGGCTGTGCAGTGAATAATTGCCCGGAGGATGATTAGAAATATATTGAAGTTATACTGACATTAAACTTAATTATTGAAAATATATCGCCATTTTGTTTTAATGTAGAGATTTCGTTTGATATAGTTGCAAAATATGAGTTATTTGCAATCGATTGCAACTCAACATTTTTTGCAACGCCCCATTATAAAAACATAACACTTCAAACATAGAAACAACTAAATAATACGCCAAACTTTTTGTTTTAAGGTTTTCTGAAAATAAACGTTAACAAATCGAGTGGACACTTTTCGCCAATCGCAGACTCATATCGCCCATCTAAGAGACGCATATCGCCGGTGGAATGCGGCGAGACGCGTCTCTGAGACGCATATCGCCTGGCGATATGCGTCTGTACAGACGTGATTTCGCTAAGACACATAACGCCACAACACCGGCTGCATTGATTTAATACATGCGATGAGATACTTTTGAGCTTGCGACTAACACAAAATCGGGCTCTAAATCTGAAAAATACTTGAAATAAAGCTCATTTTATGGTACCCATATTTCTTACATACACGCGTAAGAAACTCGATTTTTCATATTTGGGTAGCGGGACCGTCGATTACATCGCTAAAATGTGATATTTTAGGATATATTTTCCATTGCAAATGTGGTTCTTCAGTGACTCTGGCATGGTATGGTATGTGTGGGATATGTGATATGCTATTATGCGATGTATTTTTTAAAGGGATTTTACCATGCATCCAATGGATCAGCCGAAAACTGGAGCTGGTCGTTTACCGGCTCCTTTACTCTATATATACATGTACATGTACTTTGTATATATTTGTCTGTGTTTCACTGTTTCTGTTTGTGTCTTAAAAAACGATGAAAGGTGTATGAATTCTGAAAAGATTTGAAATCAAAATGTTGCCTATTGATCATTTAATCTAGTCTAGACAGAAATAACAACCGTCTGGCATAATCATGGTGAGGGTACATGTAGTTCTTTGATAACTGACTCTTGTCAAATATAAATGATAATATGATAAGAAGAAGAAAGAAAAGGATGAAGAGATGAAGAGACAACAATTAATAGAAGAAAAAAGTCAATTTTAAAGATACTAGTCTATGTCCCTTTTGCAGCCAACATCAAATTCTGTAGAACTTTGCAGGAATTATGAATATGTCATGTATGTCCTATCTGTGAAATTTAAACTTTAACAGTGTCCTAATATTCAGATTATGCAAGGAAACCCATTTACTTGCTAGACTTCACTGTCAGACACTATTGAGTGACTGACTGGCTTTTTTTTTTCTTTGGTAATAACATCCATAAAAGGAGCTCTGGAGCTGTAAAGGGTACATGAGAATTTGTCTACATCAATAAACATCAATAAACCACTTCTTGTAATGGCCAAAATTAAACTGATTGAATCTTTTCGAAGCATAAAGCGTACGACCATTCAGTACAATGGTCTGAAAATCAGACTATTACTGGCTCTATAGCTCTTAAATCGATTCAACAACTAATAGTCATTATTTTCCCACTTAAAGACATTTTCAAGGCCCCTTTGTTTGAGGGAAGTTCTAAATTAGTATTATCTTTCAAATGCCGTTGGAAACTTGGAATGTATCCTTTTCATTTTTGGGGTCTGCAAATGGGACATAGTACCTTTAATTTCCAATTTTTTTTTAATCAATCAAATAAAACTTAGATTTTATAGTTGTGTCAACATTGGCTGATATAGCCATATAACGGCAACCAACAACGGCAGCTTCCTCATGCACTTCTCATCTCATTGGAACCACCAAAGAATTTTCACTGCCTCCGTATTAACACAAGCCTGCAAGGAATTTTATTTCGCAATTCAGCCGGTGCGGCAGACGCTACTGCTAGTTGCTTGCAATGAGCGAGCTCCATATCGAGGGGTCAGTGATACAAAGACGTAACTCCATTTTGGCCATTTTTTAGACAAAGTGGTTTATGTGTCACTGAGCACTTGGGCCTTACGGAGTTACGTCTATGTTTCACTAGCCATTGACTTCATTGGGGTGTTGGGTGGAGTTGAGTCTTTTTTTTGTTTCCTGGAAAGCACACATTTTTCTGAACATTTTGATATCAAATACTCATTTTAGCAAAATATGGAGTTACGTCTTTGTGTCACTGAACCCTCAACATAATGTCATTCTTAAATCTTGCAGATACACACCGGTCTTCAGCATGGCATCATCTGGCCCCCTCAACCCAACTGTCTTCCTCTCGGTGACCCCACCCTGGCAGACAAACTCACCCAGGCGGGATACGATTCACATATCACAGGGAAATGGCATCTAGGTTTCTACAAGAAGGCTTGCTGGCCGACTAATCGAGGTTTCAAATCTTTCCTAGGTCAGTCATAGACGATTAAGCTCTTTCTGACTCTTAGATCGGCATTCCGTTTGGCGGTGTTGACTTTCTGGATAAAAAAATAATACGTAAATGACACCATTTTGAGTGGTATATTGATGTAATGTCCTCTAGCCATTTTTTATTCAGTTTTGCTTGCACTGTAAATTACTGATCATAAAGAAATTCTGAAGTTCGCCTCTGTGAAATAAGACTACAACTAAACATGAACAACCGAATGTGCAGCCAGAGATTCTTGCCTGTGAGTCTGTGGCACAGGCATTACTTCCTTATTCCCCATGTTTTCAATCTTTGAATTAGGTTAATATCTGAAATTCAGCTTTTAACTGTAATGGATATTATCTCCCAATATTTTTAATGAACTACCCGGTATGAACATGTAGGAGCGGAAAATAAGAATAATTGGTGCCAATTTAAGGAAGACATGGGGATTTATTCAATCCTAATTAGAATTTTATCTCCCAATAACAATATATGAAAAATTATTAATTTGAATTGAATTGAATTTATTTATTCACCACCATTGAAAACATTGAAACAAAAGATAATGTCAATATAACATAAATGCATGACATGAATTATAAAAAATACATGTTCTACAGCGATATACATGTACATTATGACAAATATAAAGTAAACTTTGTTTCAAGAGTAAATGACTATTTACAATGAGTTTGTGATCGATGGTGAAATAGAGTAAAAAATAGCACATGTGCCAGTCGAGTCTGACTCTCGTTATCTAAAGCCTAAAATAAAGTTAATTGAAAAATACATGATGGGTTTCCAAATCCTATAAATAAGATTTGTGTATAATATTAAAATGAGACTGGTAAATATCTATACAACTATATAGTTACAAAGTTATGATTCGTAGTTTTCACTCAATTGTACATGTATATTTGCTTGTTTACAAATAAACATTTATTGAATTGAATTTGATTGAATTAAATATGTCACATGGAAAAATGATAATCATGTGTTTAAACATTCGTCGTCTTGCTTTATAGGTTATCTTGCCGGTAGTGAGGACTACGTCTCACACAGCCGTGGTTATGTCTTCAACAGTGAACATTGGCATGGACTTGACTTCAGGGATGGTCTGGAGCCGGCTTCAAACTACAGCGGCGTCTACTCCACCCACGTCTTTGCGCAACGTGCACAGCAGGTCATAGAGCAACATGACAAACAGAAGGTTTGTTCTTCTTAACGCACAGTAGTTCTGTCTTCTAAATGTATTAAGGACTAACTAAATCAGCTATTCCTCCTTTTAACTTGGCATCAAGTGTTCTTATTTACGCTCCTACATGCACACACATGTAGTATATAAAAATAGAAATGTATACTACGTTATTTAATATTTCCAAATTGAAACAAAATTGTCAATTTTTACATAAAAACAGTGATTGTAAATATCATGCTGCATTGCCAACTTAGAGAACTTAATGATCATTTACAATTGCATCATTCTTATTCATGAGTGATGCAATGTCATGCATTAGAAATGGATTCAAACTTTTGGATGATTTTGCTCTGAATAACAAACAAACATGGAAACAAACTTAAAAGATTGGATTTATAATGGCGTTTAGAAGAATTATGTGATTGGCTGATTGTTAGTGCAGGAGGGAGATTGTTCCAAGCATAGAGAAAGACTTCTAAAATATTGAGTTATTGGAAATCAAAGTTCTGACTTGAGGTAAATGATAATTAGATGAATTACAAGTATTGTGTTGATGTATTGTTAAATTAAGAAGAAATTTGTAGTGTTACTTCATCTAACATGTAGGTGCCTTAGAATAATAATCTGGATTTATATGGCACTTAATACGAAGTACTGTCTATCAGCGCTTTATATACATTATTGCCCTGGCCATGAGGGCACATGGCAATTAATAACTTAAAAACCTTTGTCATCCTACTAGGTTTCCATTTCTCTCCCGGGTATGGAGTGGCCAATGTAGATTAATGCCTTGCCTGAGGACAAAAGTGCCATGTTGGGAATTGAACCCATGACCTTAGCATTTCAAGTCAAGACCTTAAACCACTCAACTATGGCACATTTACCATGTATTATAGAACGTGGGTAGGACTAACACATGTGTGTTGAACACTGGAGGTCCTTTTCATACGGCTCATCATTATCTCTTTCCACAGCCTCTGTTTTTGTACGTGCCTTTCCAAGCTGTCCATGGCCCCTTGGAGGTTCCGGATAGTTACAGGGAGCCCTACAAGTTCATCACAGACAAGAACCGCCAGATCTACGCTGGAATGACAACATGCATGGACGAGGCCGTGGGAAACATCACGGATACTCTGAAGAAAGAAGGCCTTTGGAGTAACACGGTTTTCGTTTTCTCCACAGGTAAGACGCAGATTTTTACTTTACTTGTGCTGTTGTCACGACTACGTGAAAAATGGACTACTTTTTGTTTAGTTACATAATCCGTTTTAATTTCTTTTTGCTCCCCTCCCTATGTATAATGTTAGTCCATGCCCCCCGTCTAACAAAGAGTTGATATCAATTGCAACTTATTGATATCAATTGCAACTATGTACATAAGAGATAGGAGATTGTAAACTTGCGATTGATTGGAGGACTTGCGATTGATTTGGATCTATGTACATGCTAGCTGTACACAAATGATAAGGGGGGGGGGGGTAGGGGGTGATGGTGATTGGTCCTTTCTTATTTCCTGCCCCTCTCCTCTTTGTAGATAATGGTGGTCAGATCCTCGATGGGGGAAACAACTGGCCCTTGCGTGGCTGGAAGGGATCACTCTGGGAAGGTGGTACCCATGGCGTAGGCTTCGTAACCAGTCCCTTACTGCCTGCTGAAGTTCAGGGCACGGTCAACAGGGAGCTTATTCATGTGAGTGACTGGTATCCAACTCTAGTTGAAGGCATAGCTGGCTGGAACCTTAATGGAACAAAACTAGATGGCTTCAACGTGTGGGACACAATCAGGTATAGAGAAAGAAATGCTCTTACTCTTTTTTTAAAGCCCCACTGCACTACTTATAGCTACTTGCGCCCTCTATAAAGCAAACAATGCCTAATCGGTGACCATTGGTCCCCCATGATCCTCTTTTTCTTATGTTAATTGAGAGCTGATTTGATGAGATAACCACCTGTCAGTGAACATGCAGGGAGGTCTAATCCCTCCTGGCCAAGCTAGTGCAGTGGGGCTTTAAGGTTATTTGTAAAATCTGTATTATCCATTTTTAATTCTGTTCATTCTTCTTAATTTATTTCCTATTTCTATCCGTTTATTTGTCTTTAGTTCATCTAGCCCCTGCTCTTGCCCTCTCTTTCTTCCTGCTTTCTTCCCTTATTAAATCTATCTCTCTACTTGTCATCACTCTTTACTCTCACTCTCTCTTTCTCATCCTCTATCCTCTTTGTCCTACATGTATAGTATCTGTGTATCTGTCTATCCATCTATCTATCTATCTGCCTGTGTATCTATCTATCCATCTATCTATCTATCTGCCTGTGTATCTGTCTATCCATCTATCTATCTATCTGCCTGTGTATCTATCTACCTGCCTACCGGTATCTACATGTATCTATCTATCTATCTGTCTGTTATATATTTATCTATCTGTCTATCCATCTATCTATCTATCTATCTATCTGCCTGTGTATCTATCTACCTGCCTACCGGTATCTACATGTATCTATCTATCTATCTGTCTGTTATATATTTATCTATATGTCTATCTATCTATCTGTCTGTTATATATTTATCTATATGTCTATCTATATCTGTCTATCTGCCTATCTATCTTTATGTCTCTTTTTGTCATCACTTATCACCCTCTTTGCCTTTCTCTCTGTCCCTATCATAACTTACCTCTCTTCCTCTCTCTTTCTTTTTCTTCCCTAACGTGTGTATTTTCAGTTTCATCTCATGTGAAACATCATCCTTCATCTTTCCAAAATTTGCATTTTTACCCTTCATTCTTGACTTATCTTTTGGATAATACTTCTCTTTTCTATTTCCCTCACCAAGATGAACCATCACCTAGATTCAAGCTCCTTCCCAACATTTGTGAAGCCCCGCCCCTGCCAGATGACCCATTTTCTCTTCCTCTGTTTCTCCCAAGCTCAAGAGTTGCCAGTTTTATCTTTAGCCAGGTTTATGTAGTACATAAGAATTGATGTGCTGTGAAGTTTTAGAATTATCAAAATGAAAAGAACTTGACTCGGTAAGATTGCAAAGATTGCCCACGGAAATGGGTATAAGTGACAACACACACATGTTTGGTAAAACGAAATTCAGGTATTTCTTGTCATATTTCTAATAATGACGCATTTTCTCTTCCTCTGTTTCTCCCAAGCTCAAGAGTTGCCAGTTTTATCTTTTGATAAATCTAATCCTTTATTATTCACTTGTACTTCAACAAATTCATCCATGATTCTTCATCAGTATTTTCTTCCTTTCCTTCACCTTGATACAGCCAAGGTGTGCCTTCACCAAGAGTGGAGCTCCTCCACAACATCGACCCAGAGGGAGCCCCGCCCTTGCAAGACGGTCACCTAGCCCCGCCTTCTATGACCACCCCTTCCTCAAGCTATGATACCTTAACCTGTAACTTCACATTTCCCTCAGCGTTCAACGTTTCCATAAGGGCAGCCATACGATACAAAGACTGGAAACTCATCACAGGAAACCCAGGTAAGGATGTGATGAAAGATAGGGTATTGTTCCACTTTTTGGCTTTTATATATTTCTTATCAAAACTGTTCAGCAGTGAGAATTCATGTCTAATTCATGTCTAATTTTTTTTCTTACTGTTATTAATTAATTAATTAATTCTTAGGCATTAATATTGATAAAGATCTTAAGTGGAAAACACACGTCTATGAAGTTCTACGTTAAGTGTCTAGAACAATAGGAATTATGAGTAAACTTAAAGACATCTTGCCAACCAAAATTCTTATAATGTTATACAACTCACTAATCTTGCCTTACATATCCTCCTGTAACATTATATGGGGTTTTTGTAAACAGCATTTACTTAAAGGTAATACAAAGTTTTGGGAAATTTTGAAAATTGGGTGGAGAGTGAATCTTTACAATTTTGATATATTTGGATGCCCCTGTGGATGTATTATAAGCATTAAAAAAATTAGCCCCTAAAACACTTCTGTTTTTGAGAAAAATTGAATATAAAAATTTACCGGTGCTCCCGGTAAATTTTGATAAATTTCAAATAGCGCATATGGCCGTACAATGGGAGCTGCGACCATGAAAATCTCAGAATATGTAGTTGTGATATATAATTTCCAAATGGGAATAGCTAATCGGTCGATTTTAGTTAAAAATTAAAAATTATAGCTTAATTAATATCTTGACCTTGAGAGGGAGCTATACGACATAAGTAGTTTATTATTTATAATTTCATAATTTTAGACTTGATTTCAACCGCGACAACGATCAATGAATATTGTAGGATTGCATACGCTTCCAATATGTTAATTTGAACCAAATTCATGACCCCATACCAAAACTTTGTAATACCTTTAATCGTATTTTCCTCCTACAAAAAAGAGCAGTTCGTATAATTTGCCACAAGCCATTTTTAAGTCCAAGCAGACCTCTTTTCTTGAAACTGAATATTCTCCCAATATCATTATTACATGATTTTCAACTCTGTGTTTTTATGTATTCATATTATCATAACCTATTACCAGAAATTGTTTGTAATATATTTCAGAGCAAAAACGATATTCATAGATATAATACCAGGACTTCAGCAGACACTCGTGTAATATATGGTCATTCTTCATTTTCAAATAGTATCTTTTTATGCCAAGGACCCACTATTTGGAACAAACTACCCCCTAAACTTAAACAGTGTGCAGCTTTAAACAATTTTAAGCATCATTTAAAACTTCACCTGATACAGCAAATTTGAATTTGACAAACGCAATTTTTATGTGTGTAATTACCATTGTAGTATTGTATTTTCTTTGTCCCCCCTTTTTGTTTTTTTGTGTGTACATTTTTAGGATCATCTACCTATAAGTTTTTGTAACTTTTTTGATGATCCAACCACTTCGTAATTTCCTTTAGTGTATTTTCCATTTTAGTGGTTTATCTATGTTTGCAAGAAACTATTGTATTCTTTGCCTTTGTATGTTTTTATGAAAGTGGTGAATAAATTCAATTCAATTCAATTCAATACTTAGTTAATGGGATTGGGTAACTTTGTCTCAGATTCTGAAACAAAATCATGGATTTAGCTCATGCTGCAATGATAATTATAAACCTTTAGGTCAGTCAGGAACCCCATGAATTGTTCAAGCAGATCACCTGTCTGATTATCACGATATTTATGACTGGAAATCAAAATCAAATTTTGCTTTTTCCTAACATTTTTCATAACACTACAGTCTGTTGGGGAAAACGAGTATGGTAAATTGGTCACTCAAAGATTTTTACTTTTTTGAGGCACTTCGAGATTGTTTTGAAGCGCAATTTTTTAAGGGCTTTAATATTTCACCATATCACAGACACTGATAACAGTTAGGGCCGTGGATCTCAGATTTGACAGTGTTAAACAATGCCTTTAAAGAAAAACCCAATTTTGAACTACACATGATAGATTTTGGCGACCTCAACTGGAGTGCAGATAGATCATATACTGAACTCTCTGGCATTAACAATTTGTATATTGCGCCCCTATTATCAATATTTTGTCACAGGTGTAGGCAGCTGGATCCCCCCTCCCGAATCGGGACTGGAACCTGTTGTACCTATTGTACCCAATGGCAAGTGCGTTTGGCTCTTCAACATCGCGGACGACCCCTACGAGGTATTCGACCTCTCCGACGAGCAAGGTGATGTTCTTCAGTTCCTTCTAGACCGACTTTACGCCTATCAAAAGGGCGCGGTCCCGGTGAACTACCCCGACCCCGACGCAAGGGCGAACCCAGCGCTACACAACAATACTTGGGACAGCTGGGAGTAACTTCTCAAGATCCTTATTCCTTTTTTTTCACAAAGTACAACAGCTCATTTTTTTTTTTTTTTTTTTTTTTTTTGGGGGGGGGGGGGGTTAAATCTGGTAATGATCTCTAATTTGCATCAAGTTTCAGTGCTTCAGTGTAACATTCCTCACTTGCCTGTTATTTGCCCATACTCAAAAACTAAGCAGCACTAATTTTATTTTATTTTTGTGGGGGGGGGGGGTTAATTTTTGTTTACATTTCCCAAATTTCAGAATACTGTGCCCCCTTTTACAAAATTATGGATCAGCTTCTGGCCAACAGTACATCACATGTAAAACGAATGTGCTGCACTTTGCCCCCCCCCCCCCCCCCTCCTCAAACTCCCCCCTGAAAGAGCCTAAAATATTACTTGTTTGATTAGGTCTCTAATTTATAATATCATAATCATGAATGATTGTCCAAGGTTGGATGAATGTTTATACACCTTGCCTATTTTCCTGTAAAGTACATGTCTTTCTGGTGATAGTGTGTACACTTGGCTGAAAACAAAGCCCGAAATGCACTTTGCAATTTTACTCTGAAATGCAGCGATTCATAAAAACATATTTTGTATTGTATCCTCCATCAAAAAATTCCAGTACAAGGATTGGCTTGCGTGACATGAAATACTTCCACCATGAAGAAAAAATGGATATTGCATGACTTAATTCTTGGTATATCCTGGATATAATCCTTATGAAGCTATTGAAAGGCCTATCTTGATATGGCTATCATCACCACAGCCACTGTGGCAAATGTTTTGTGTATATTTTTTCTTTTGGTCAAAGTTGCTAGTTGATATTTACTTTTAGTTGTATTTCTTTATAGTTAAAATTTTTCAGTTTATCATTTTGTATTAGCAATAAGAATCAAATATACGATGCACTATTTTTCTTGAGGAACTGCTAAAATGATGGATCTTCCGTGATTGCCATAGTGACTATTTTGCACGCACCACAGAGAATCCATAATTTGAACAGCAGCCTCTCAGTGCATGTTATGTTTGATTAAAGTTAAGAAGGTGTGTATATATATAGAGAGAGAGAGAGAGAGAGAAGAGAGAAGGAGAGAGAGAGAGAGAGAGAGTGGAGTGCTACTTGTGCATAATTTTTTTTCCATGAACTTGAGTTGTCCATTTGATCCTGTTTTACACACGAGAAAAAATTTTGTACAAAGAAAAATTGGAAAAGGAAAACACATGTGATGCCTGGATAGAGAAAAGGGCATACACAAGAGGTGTATATTATTGAAATAAACATGTTATAAAGAAATCTGAAAAGAAGAGTGCAATTGCTTACAATTCTCATACTATACACTGTTAGAAAAAAATTAAACAAGTTGTTTAAAATGTTAAACAACCCCAAGTTAACCGGTGAATCGCTCAACTGTTGTTTAAAAATTAAACAAATAAGGTTGTTTACATTTTGAACACTTAGTTGTTTAAAAATTAGGAAACCTTTTAAACAACAGTTGTTTAGTAATAAAATTGCACAACTCTGTTGTTTAAAGCAAGTTGTTTAAATTTTAAACAATAATGTTTAAATTACTAAGCAACTGTTGTTTATTCAGTATTACTGCACAACTGGGTTGTTTAAAAGGATTTGCTTAAATTTTAAACAGAACTGTTTAATGGTTATTATCTGGTTGTTTGAATTTGTGAAATGACCTACTGGAACCACTCCTGCAATAATCACAATGATTTATACACTGTAACATGCAGAGCTTGTTACCAATTTACTTCAACATTTGTTCATCATATTCATGGCAGTGACAGACAACATTATTATTTGTCTCTATAACTTCACCTAAACCCCATCGGCGAAGCCGAGAAGAACCAAGTCGTCGCCTTGCCCTTGTTCCGCCATTTTCATCTGCACTTGCACTGCACACTAGCACTGCATGCTTGCATGCATGTATTATGTAAGTACTTTGTGCATATCGCATGTGTGTGCGCAAATTGCAATCGCGTATCGAGAAAATATCAACAACGCCCCCGGGACTTTTTAAACAACTCTGTTTAATTAAATATTTTTGTCTTTTAATACATAGTTGTTTAAGTCAATCGAGCACTGATTTTTCGATTTTGAACAACGTTGTTTACTTTTTTAAACAACATTCTTGTAAACAGTGATATTTTAAACACCGTTCTAACAGTGTATATGAAGTTCTTACAATGAGTTGACCCTATTTTGTATTTGTTTGATAGTGTACCAAGGCCTCTGTTCCATCATAGAAAATATCATAATTGGATGTTAGCTGTACGCTGTTGGTATGAGAAAGATTGATTACTTGTCAGTCTAAAAGAGGTTTGTTTGAAATTGCATGTATATAATTTTCTACGACAAATTAGGATATGTAAATTTGAATTTGTCCCAAATCTGTTGATTCAATATGTCTGTTTTGAAGCTAGAGGGGCATTAACTCTTTGTAAAAGTGTAGATGTTAATGCCCTTCTGGCTCCAAATAGACAATATAGAATTGCTCAAGCGGACAATTCTGGTGCAGATGGGGCCAGTTTCTCAAAATCATAAAAACTCTTAATTTGTGTGGACATCCCATAGAAACACATGTCAATTCTATAGCACATGATTTTGTGGGATGTCCAAGAAGTGCCATTTCTAACAGTTTAGAGATACAGCCCTTTTTCTATGGTAGCAGTCTGTCAAAGTTTGTTTTAATGACGAAAGGCCTGTCCAGTCATTACACTTAACACCTAAACTTAATGTTTACGGACTATCATGTGAACTTCCAGTGTTATTGTGCAAAGTTGCAACATCTTGGCAGATATTTCCCAATGTAACTCTCTAAACTGCCTTTCAAAGTGACTTGTTTAAATAAAAAGAATTATCCATTGCTTGTTTAATTTAAACCTTCTTGTGGCTTCATAAGTATAGGCAAATAATTCATGCTTGCGAGTCTGCTAGAACATGTTGAACACTGTCTCTGTATGCATCTAAATGTACTTTCTTTTTATACATGGTTACATGAAGTACAGTGTAGTTACATTTTGTGACTATATGTATTGAGAAAATATATGAAACTATTAATCTGACTTGTAAGATTTAGAAAACAGAAATCCCAGAAATATTATAAGTTAGTAAAGCGTAAAAAGGATTTTTGGTTTTAAGAATCGTATATTTTAATAAAATATGTGCCTTTTATTTTTTTAGAATATTCTGTAGTGCATGGTATTTATAAATTATGTACATGTCCTTAACAAATTTGTAGTACTTTTTATCAATAAAAAAGGTGGTTGAAATATGATACATACCTGTCAAACTTCTTCCTTTAATTTTAACATTGATTCAGTTAATAAATAGGGATTATCGGCATGATTTACTATAACCATGAAATGCAATGATACATGTAGAAATAATTGAGGGTCATTATCCAAGATAACCTGCAATACATATTACACCCCCCAAAAATAAAATAATTGGGATGCCAAATACAAATCAATTCAATTTTATTTCATTCAGTTAAAAAGACAAAATTTCATATAACAATCAGCTATATAACATAAAATACACATTAAGAACATATTTTGACAAGGACATAAAATAACCTTAATAGGTTGCATCCTGAAAGAAAAGTCATAATCCTTATAAGGTTGACCTTTTTTATAATAAAAAATATGAAATATATTCGTTACTAAACATTATACAATACAAAAATCAAGAAAAAAAAAATACAAACTAACAAACAAATAAAATATGCCTTGAATTCAAATGATTATTGCTATTTATTTTTCCAAAAGAAATTTCTTATACCTACGTTGAAATACATTTACACTAGCAAAATTATGAATTTAATGAGGAAGAGTGTTACACAGAAACAGTCCTTGGAAAATAAATATTTTTTGGTTTAGTAGGCCTACTGTACGAGTCAATGACAAATGAATTTTCTTAGCATTTCTAGTATTATAACTATGAATATTACAGTTTAATAAGGGAGTTTACAGAGAGCACATGGTACAAATGACCCCAAATATCCACAGATCTTTTACACATGGAGAAGTTCCACTTTGAGCATCTTAGAATAATAACTGCCAAAGTCCTAGATGTGCTTCATGAATACCTTTTGCTTGCCCTCTTGAAAAGAATACTTCCACCTGCGTTATCTTAGAATGTACCGTTGGTGCATAAATGAATAATGTTAAATAACTTTCATGAGCGCATATATCCAGTATTCATCTCTGTGGGTTTTACCTTTTTGGTACAAATGACCTTTATCTGCTCATGCTCAGACTGCAACCGTAAACTGGCTTATATAAACAATTTGGAAACGGTATCAGGAATAACATTGTGATGACATAAATACATAACAACACCTTCCAAATATACATCCCTATATTGCTACATGTTTAATGGGTAAAATACTGGATTGGTATGGGCAAGAAAAGAACATTGATTAATAATTCTTATTGCACGTTTTTTTAATTTAAACAATCTATCTTGATAAATTAAAGCAACATTGCCCCAGACAATAATAGCACAATGTAATTAAGGGTACACAATAAATTGCATAGTATATTTTGAGAATAATTTTAGGGAGAGATTTCAATCTGAACATGACACCAATACTTTTAGACAATTTTTTGCAGATGACACCAATATGATTAGACCACGAGAGTATAACACCCAAAAACTTTGCGGAAGAAACTCTCTGAATTTTTACATTACCTAATTTGATTGTTATTGAGAATGAAAAGTAATATATGGTATGATGATGAAGGAGGAGGATGAAGATGACGATGATAATAATTATGATGATATTGTTAGTTGAAAAAGTTTGGGATTTTTTTCTTCGCCTACCATCCATCTAATATCAGAGAGAGAGAGAGAGAGAGAGAATGGCTGGAATCATTTTATGAGGGGAAAATAATATCGAAAGAAATTGCTAACCACCCCCCCCCCCCCCCCCCCCCCCACCTCCCTCGCCCATTCCATCGTGGATCGGGCATAACATTTCTCTGTTTAGTGAACAAGAAAAAAAGGGAAAAACAGGGAATTAGTTTTGATATATTTTCTTCCCAAACCCCTTCGTCACAAATGTGCTGCACGTAATGAACCACACTATTTGGATTAAAAGCTAATAATTGACCAATCCTTATACACACATTGTCGCCTCCATTGTGGTCTGCCTACACATCTTTGTTATTTAATAAGAAATTAGGCTTTGAGACTTGATAAAGATCTTGCCATACAAATACGGACATGCCCGTTTAGGTAAACAAAGGTCTTCAGGATCTTGTGCAATGTATTTCATTCATTTACTGGAATGCGGATTGCAGGGCTGAAATGCTACGATCATAGTTGGATGGAAATTGGATGGTCCACGGAAAATAAAAAGCGACCGTCTGTCAAAACCGGTGAATAAACGTGGCGACAATTAGCTGTCTTTTACTAACGAAGAAATGATTCATATAGGCTTTCTCCGCCGAAGATGTAATTTTGGACTTGAAATATACGTTGTGGAATAACGTACATGTAGATTACGGAGATACACACAAATGATTGGATGGTCGTATTTCTGGACAATTTGCAGTTATCTATCAATTTGTTAGATCGAAGCTTCGTTCGTTTACCTCGAAACAATTATTTTAATTTCCGGAGAGAAAAATGTGGGAAAGTTTGGTTTTGATCCCGTTGCTAGTAGTGACATTTGTACCGGAAACCTTTCAAGGTAAGTTTTTATACTTTTTAGCATTTTTTTCCCCCTCAAATCTTGAAGCACGAAATTATCTAAATGTGGTATTATTGACAGTTTTTGTAGACCTATGTTTGTCTGATCTTTAATTGCTTGAATATGTATAATTTGACATTTGACCCTGTCTTCTGGTTCCTTTTTTGTGTGGATTCCCCATAACTTCAAAACCGAATGAGCTCTTGAATAGGTAATTTAAATTTTGACCCTGTCAACTGGTCTCTTTTCGATCCCCTATAACTTTGAAACCGATTAAGCTCTTAATAATAATAATAATAATAATGAACATTTGTATAGCGCCTTTTCTACAAGTAGATACAAAGCGCTTAATTAACATATACAATGAACAAAGTAAAAAACAGGGAATCTTGAATTGGTGTGCCAAGTTTAAGAATAATTCGACGGAGAACTAATCACATTGACACATTACAATTTGTGAGTAACAGTGCTTAGATGGACTACAGACTTTAAATGCCATTTTCTCTAAAGTAACTCTATAAGAGTGGACCATTTTTCGAATGTTTTTTACTTGGGTTAGGAACGTCCAACTATGACGAGTTTTATTTCATTTTAGAGCTAAGAACCACCTCTTTTAGATTTAGACCTAAACCCAGAAAACATATCTGACGACCTTTTGGTGGTTTTGTGATCCTGCCTGGGCCCTGTCTTACAAAGAGTTGATATCAATCGCAACTATGTACATAAGAGATAGGAGACTGCAAACTTGCGATCGATTGGAGGACTTGCGATTGATTTGGATCAATCGTAACTCTTTGTAAGACGGGGCCCGGAACATACATGTGAGGTTGATCTGAGGACCGAGCGACAGTGTCTTTAAAGGTACTATGTCCCTTTTGCAGCCAACCTCAAATTCTGTAGAACTTTGCAGGAATTATGAATATGTCATGTATGTCCTATCTGTGAAATGTAAACGTTAGCAGTGTCCTTATATTCAAATTATGCAAGGAAACCCGTTTACTTGCTAGACTTCACTGTCAGACACTTTTGAGTGACTGACTGGCTTTTTTTCTTCTTTGGTGATAACATACATGAAAAGAGTTGTAAAGGGTACATGAGCATTTTGTCTACATCAATAACCCACTTCTTGTGATGGCCAAGATTAAACTGATTGAATCTTTGTGCAGCATAAAACGTATGACCATTCGGTACAATTGTCTGAAAATCAAGACTATTACTTTTGGGCTCTATAACCTTAAAGTCGATTTGACTACTAATAGTCATTATTTTCCCACTTGAAGACATTTTCAAGCCCCACCTTTTTTAGGGAAGTTCTAAATAAGTATTATCTTTCAAATGCAGTTGGAATTTAACTTTTTCATTTGTTGGGCCTGCAAATGGGACATTGTACCTTTAACATACTAACTGCCACCATTTTGATTTGACTGGGCCTCTTTGACGGGACACTGGACAGCATGCACTAAAGCCATTAATAAAGTAGGAGATGGGCATTTTTAAGGAGATACAATATTAAGCAAAAAAAAATGACCACAGTGAAATGCATTACAAACATCGATAACGGTTATTCTTATCAATTTACAAAACTTTCCCACTACTATACCGCCAATTAAATTTTGCGTCATCACATTTTAGAAAGGTTTTATTGAACAAATTCCATCGTCGCAGTCTTACAACTGAATTGCCATTGGAATACAATTGAAAAGTACATGTATTTACAAGTTAAAAGTACAATAGTCTTAGGACTATGACATAATATATATACAAATATCATATTAAAACTCTATATCAAAATTCAATGAGTATGGAAAGAAAGAAGGGATGAATGAGGAATAGGAGCAAGGAGCAAGAATCAACAAAAGGTGAGAGAAGAATGAAAGGAAAAGAAAGGAAGGGTAAGTAAGAGGAATATATCAAGAAAGATAAGGTGAGAAACATGTGTAATGAGCCTTCTATTAATTAGCTTTAAAATGTACAGATTCTCATGGCTTGTACAAACCACTAAATATATAAAACATGTATACAAATTATTAAACTAAACGTTTGACAGGAAACATCAAGTATTGTAGAATTGTAGTTATGAAACTCTCCAGGTGGTCAAATTCAAACATAGTACAATTGTGAAATTAAGTATGATCAAAGATATCAGTCGTGCTAAACGTACAGTAAATTAAATTAAAAAGACTCGAGGCTAGTGACTAGAAAGTCCCAAAATAGGCGGAGGAGGACATTAGGATTAGATTACAGTGTAAAGATTAAAGTGTTCCAGTAGGGATTAAAAAAATAAACAACCTGCATACTATTTATACTGTCCATTTCTTTTGAGATTCATTTCATTGTAATAACTATTTAAATTTGAGTGTAATCAATAATCATGATTAAGTCTTTCAGCAAATAACGATTCACTCGGAATGAAGATTTATTAGCCTAATAAGAAAAGGCAGAGCACTGTTTCTGAACCTTTCCGTTCTGCATTTGAACTCTCTCAGTCTATTGCTTCGTCGGAGACGTTGGTTTTGTGCTTCAGGCAACCAGTCCTTGAAGTTTCTTTGAAGCGATTCTGCAAATGTTAAGGATAGTTTGTCCCTTCTTTCGCTCAGTGTTGCAAGCTCAGTCTTCTGGAGGGCATGTCTGTAGCTCACATATTGGTCAGAGAGAATTATGCGAAGCGCTCTTTTCTGGATCATCTCTATGTCGTTGCTTTGCTGCACGGTGATACCAGAGTGCCACAGAGGTACGCAATACTCCAATGTAGGTCGTATGTACGATATATATACTGTCAACAAATCTTTCCTTGGAGCATTAAAGCGCTTCAGAGATCTAATCAAATAGAATTTCCTCGACGCTTTTTTGATGATTTCATTCACATGACTATTCCACCGGAGGCTCATATTACTCGCACTTCCCCCTCATCCATTTTTTATGATTTGATTTTTAAAATTTATATATATTCTTTATCAAGATTATATTTCGTATGCATAAATGCAAATAGTAGAATGCTTTTATTCTAGTTCAAGTTCAAGTTCAAGTTCATTTATTTAAAACCACACAAAACATGATATAATCTTTTACATGAAAAAGAGACTGGTAATAGTACATCATTAAGTGAATGGTTTTAGGACCCCTGTAGAAGCTAAGCTTGTGAGCGGGGCCCTATAGTCAACAAAATACATACATTAACGATATGGCAAGGTGAATAAAAAGAATGTAATGTTTATACAAGGGATGGAAACAAACTAAGCTACAGAATATAGAACACAAACAAATATTCACACACACGCGCGCGCACACACACACACACACACACACACACAGTCCTTAGTGGTATATTATCATTTGAGAATGAGAAATTATTAAGATACAAAGTAGAATTATGTCAGTCTTCCAAGTAGGTACGTTTTAGATAACCTTCTAAACCTAGAAAGAGTTGTACTATTTTTTATATCATCAGGCAAACTGTTCCATTCTTTGATGCAAGAGATATGGAAGGAGGTCAGAGTGATATTAGTTCTTGCAAAAGGCTGATGAATAAGACCCCTTTGACGTGTATTATAATTATGAATTTGTGAGTTTTTACGGAATAAATCTTTTAACGTACATTCATGAGGCATAAACTGAAGTTTATACATAAACAATACGCAATTGATTGACACAAGTCCACTTAGTGGTAACATTCTTAATCGAAGGAACAATGGAGAACTTGGATGTCTATAATTAGAATTAGTAATAAGCCTTATTGCCTTCTTCTGCAATACTCTTAACTTATCAAGATATGAATTAAAAGTGTTTCCCCAAGCAACATTACAATATGTCAAATAAGGAAGAATAATACTATTATATAATGTTATCAGCACTCTTTCAGGTAAAATAAATTTCAATCTAAAAATGACACCTACACTTCGAGACAACTTAGTGCATACAACATCTAAATGATTCTTCCAAGATAAATGCTCATCCATAGTTAACCCTAAGAACTGAACATTTTCACTAAGCGCAACATCATGGCCTCCAACATTTAGAAAAGTAATACCATCTGGAAGCTTTTTACCCTTTGAGCGAAAAATAACACATTTGGTCTTTTGAACATTCAACAATAACTTATTACAACAATACCATGCATACAGTTTCTGAATCTCTTGATTTGCAATTAGTAATAAATCTTCAGCCCTCTTATCAACCAGCAGCAAGCTGGTATCATCAGCAAACAGGGAGTATGAGAATAATGTTGACGAGTGTATTATATCATTTATATAAATTAAAAACAACAGGGGACCAAGAACAGAACCCTGAGGTACACCATATTTAATAGAAGCAAGTTGGGAACTACTACCATCCACCACAACAAATTGAGTCCTGTCAAACAAATAGCTTTGGAACCAAGACAATGCTACACCACGTATTCCATAATGCTCTAGTTTCCTGAGGAGGATACCATGGTCAATGGTATCAAACGCCTTAGATAGATCTAAGAACATCCCCAGACAATACTTGTCTCCATCAATAGCTTTTGTGATATTACTTAATAAATTAAACACACCCATTTGTGTGGAGAAGTGCTTACGAAAACCGCACTGCTGAGGAATCAAGATATTCTTTTTAGATAGAAACTCATTTAAGCGTTTATAAATTATTTTCTCAAGAATTTTAGAAAAGATTGGTAACAGTGCTATTGGCCTATAATTAATGACATTTTTACGGTCAGATTTGTTATATACTGGTACCACTTTAGCAACCTTGAGTTTATCTGGAACAACTCCCTGAGATAAAGACATATTAAAGATTTTACATAAGGGATCAATAAAAAGGTGAATGCACTCCTTTATAATTCTAGGTGAAAATATCATCAGAGCCACTAGATTTAGATGGTTTCAAAGATGACACAATATCAATGATCTCAGAGTTTGAAGTTGGTTTTAGAAACATAGATGCATTATCTTCACACTGTTTCATATATTCTCAAGGGTTATCACAAATAAATGGATTTCAACCCACATTTGTATTTAAAAAGTAATCTTGATTCGTGTCTTTACATGTTTTGGGACCTTTTAAGAATTGCATTGTGACTTTCATCAATATTTTGCACATTTCCTAGTCCGTTCAGATATCTTTCCTTTTCATTTTTGGTTTTATTAACATCTCGATTTAATATATGTGATGTGACAATAATTATGTGCATTATTTTTTTGTTCTTCTTTCTTCTTTTATTTTGTCTTTGTTTATTTGTTTGTTTGTCGTTGTTCTTGTTGTTATTGTCAGCTTGTACGAGGCCATCGACAGGTGACAATGTGGTGCTCAGTGCCGAGTTGGACAGCTACTATGATTACTATTATCTTCAGATATCATGTGATGATGGTTACACACAATCGGGAACGGCATACAGTTACTGTTACCCCAGCACGGGATGGGATCCCGACCCTTCACTAGTGGAATGCCAGGGTAAGTTAAACTCCGTTAAAACATATCTCTAGCTAGCCATAACAAGAGAGAAACATGCAAAGTATATTTTTGACCTGCTGTCTCAATTTTCTCTGACAGTAATCAACCAAAACAAAGAAAGAAAACAAATACAAAAACATTAATCGAGAGCAATTAAGACCAAAAAACAACAACACTACAAAAACAGTGGGGGGGGGAAGAAAAATATAA